>JANKKI010000108.1:340000-940000 GCA_025175665.1 Cinchona pubescens | reverse complement strand
AGAAATGGAGTCGGCACAAATGGCCTTTATGGCTATTGGAGATGATGAGGTAAAATCTAACTATGACTCTAATGATGAAAATGATGAAGATGATCTTGAAGCTTTCATTTTAAAATTGCATGATAGCTTAAAAGAATCATATGCTAGAAATAAGGAGTTAGTAAAAAAGTCAAATGCTTTATTGAATGCTAACTCTAAACTTGTGAATGAAAACAATAGGCTATCACAAGAAAATCGTGATTTGAAGAATAGAATGCATGTGAGATCAAAGGTCAAGGAAGAACAAGCCTCCTTGAAGAAAAGAATGGACACCAATGATTTGAATGCTCTCTTAGCTAGAAAGAAAGAAAATGTTGTTGATATGAAAAGAAATAGAAATGTAGCAATCAACAAAAATTTTGTCATGTTTAGAAGGGATGACTTATGTATTGTAAAACCAAAATCTTCTTTATATGGTAATAAAAGCATTATTTGTAAATATTGCCAACAACATGGACATACTAAGAATATGTGTTATGTCAAGAGGAATGAAAAACTTGGAATGAAAGTTGCATGGATAGTAAGAAATTTCACTAACACAAATGGACCCAACAAGAATTGGGTACCAAAAGTTATCAATTGATTTATTGTGTAGGTACTTAACATCGCCAACAATGCTAAGTGGTTCATAGATAGTGGATGTTCAAGGCACATGACGGGTGATGCCTCTCTCTTCACAAATCTTACATCCAAAAATAGTGGAAAAGTCACTTTTGGAGACAACAACAAAGCAAAATCAATCGGCATTGGTGATGTAGGTAAAAATGGTGAAACCTGTTGGATGATTAAGAATGTACTTCTTGTTGATAATTTGAACTATAATTTATTGAGTGTTAGTCAACTTTGTGACAAAAATTTATATGTTTTCTTTACCAGGCATGAATGTCTTATCCTTGATAAAAATCATGCTGTTTTATTCAAGGGCACTAGGCACAATGATGTTTATGTGATTCATCTTGATAAAATTAGCAATAGCAATGTAAAATGTCTTACCGCTTCCATAGATGATCCTTGGCTTTGGCATAGAAGACTTTGTCATTTTAATATGGATTTGATTGAAAAATAGCCAAGAAAGATTTGGTAAGAGGCTTGCCAAAACTGAAATTTCTGAAAAATAAAATTTGTGATGCTTGTCAATTTGGTAAACAAGTCAAAGTTTCTTTTAAACCTAAGAATTTTGTGTCTACTCATAAACCTTTAGAATTGTTGCATTTAGACTTATTTTTACCTACTCAATATGCTAGTCTAGGTGGTTGCAAATATGCATTTGTTATCGTAGATGATCTTACTATTCTAGGTTTACTTTGGTATTATTTCTTGTTCACAAAAATGAAGCATTTGAAAAATTTGTAAAATTGTTTTTCAAAATTCAAAATTTATTGGATACAAAAATTGTTCGTTTAAGGAGTGACAATGGTGCCGAATTTAAATTTGCGGGTTTTCCCGACTTTTGTGATCACAACGGTATCTTTCATGAATTTTCGGTTGTTAGAGTCCCTCAACAAAATGGTGTTGTTGAAAGGAAAAATAGGACTCTTCAAGAAACGGCTAGAACTATGATTAGTGAGTGTGACCTACCACAATACTTTTGGGCCGAAGCGGTTAACACGGCTTGTTATGTCATGAATCGAGTTTTATTAAGATGTTCTTTAAATAAAACTCCTTATGAACTCATTTTTTGTAGAAAACCCGTTGTGAGCTATTTCAAAGTTTTTGGTTGCAAATGCTTTATTTTAAAAATCAGCATTCAACCTTGTCATGTTAACAAAAAATAGGATCAAAGGAATTTTTCTAAAAGATATTCTAGTGACAAGAAAGCATACCGAGTTTACAATAGAAGAACGCTTTTAATTGAAGAAGTTGTGCATGTTACATTTGATGAAACTAATGATGTTATCTCAAAGAATTTATGTGAGGATGAAGATGCAGGTATTTTAAAGGAGCTCGAAAAGCTCGTTATTCATAAAGATCATCAAGAGATTACATCAAGCGTTGATATCAACAACCATCAAATTGATGATGAAAAGAATGAGGATGCTCAAAACGATCTTCCAAAAGCTTGGAGATTCGTCTCTAGTCATCCTCAAGATTTAATCATAGGTGATCTATCCGAAGGGGTAACTACTCGTTCTCATAAACCTTTGAATAATAATTGTGCATTACTTTCTCACATTGAACCCAAACATATAGATGTTGCATTGAGTGATGAATCTTGGGTTATTGCTATGCAAGATGAACTTAGTCAATTTGAGAAAAATAATGTTGGGACCAACAATTCCTTAGTTTGATGAACTTTCAAGGGTAGTCCGAGGAAAAATTGCAACTTGCCCATCATACTCATCTCAAACTCTTCTTGCATTAATTGTGAAAAATCCTTGCACAAACTTTCATTAGTTGCTCCAAAAATAATATCATCAACATAAATTTGAACAATTAACAATCCTTTTAAATTCGTTTTTGTAAAAAGTGTGGTGTCAACTATACCTCTTTTGAAACCATTTTCTATCAAGAAGCCACTTAATCTTTCATACCAAGCTCTTGGAGCTTGTTTCAAACCATATAAAGCTTTGGAAAGTTTGAAAACGTAATTTGGAAGATTCTTATTTTCAAAGCCCGGAGGTTGTTCGACGAAAACTTCTTGGTCAATAAAACCATTTAAAAAAGCACTTTTGACATCCATTTGAAATAATTTTAAATTATTGAAACATGCAAATGCAAGAAACATGCGGATGGATTCTAATCTAGCTACGGGTGCAAAGGTTTCATCAAAGTCAATACCTTCTTCTTGAGCGTAACCTTTTGAAAAGCAACAAGTCTAGCTTTGTTTCTTATGATCTCACCTTTGTCATTTAATTTGTTTCTAAAAACCCATTTAGTACCAATAACGAGATGAGAAAAAGGTCTTTCAACTAAGGTCCATACATTTATTACACAAATCAAGTACACAAAGGAGCTGCTCAAACGATTTGGTATGGAAGATTGCAAACAATTTGGTACACCAATGTGTACTTCAACCAACTTGATAAAGACGAAGAAGGTAATAGTGTTGATGAAAAATACTATAGAGGTATGATCGGAAGTCTACTTTACTTAACTGCCAGTAGACCGATATCATGTTTGCTGTTTGTTTATGTGCTAGATTTCAATCGTGTCCTAAAGAATCACATTTGATGGCAGTTAAAAGAATTTTTAGATATCTAAAAGGAACAATGGATTTTGGTCTGTGGTATCCAAAATCCTCTACATTTGATCTGATTAGCTATTCTGATGCTGACTTTGTTGGGTGTAAAATTGATAGAAAAATTACCAGTGGAGGTATGTGTTATTTTCTGGGAAATTGTCTTGTGTCTTGGCTTAGTAAAAAACAAAATTCCATTTCTCTTTCTACGGCTGAAGCCGAATATATTGCTGCCGGAAATTGTTGTGCTCAACTTCTTTGGATGAAACATACTCTGAAAGATTTTGGTGTAATTTTTGATTGTGTTCCTATATTGTGTGACAACACTAGTGCAATTAGTCTCACAAAAAATCCTGTTATGCACTCTAGAACCAAACACATTGATGTTAAGCATCATTTCATTAGAGACATCGTTTGTCAAAAGGAAATTCGTGTTGATTATGTGCCTACTTCAGATCAATTGTATGATGATTTTTACAAAACCCTTAGCCCTAGATCGCTTTGAATCGCTCAGAAAATGCTTGGGGATTTTACAGATAAATTTGGCATAGGTTCATAGTTCGACGCACTCCTTCGTCCGAACAACTTTTCTTTCGGACGCCTGATCGTCCGAAAGCATTACTTCGGACGCTCATATTCGTCCGAACAATATTCCTTTTTTCCTTAAACTCTCTGGAAATCTTCCGGATGCGCAGCGTCGTCCGAAAGAACTTCAGACGCACTAGCTCATCCTTCGGCCGTCCGTTCTTCAGCGTTCGGACGCTGTGTCAGACGCACACCAAACGTTCGGCCGTCCGAAAGGTACCCCTGTTTCATTAAAACCGTCTAAATTCCCCTTTTCGGACTTACCCTCTCCCCCGAAAACCCTTGGGCAATTTTTTCCTCTCTACTACCCCCTCAAAATTCCCACTCTCTCTTCCAAAATTGATTGGAAAATCATCCTACCCATAACCCTTATCACCTAAATCACATCTCATTTCCCCCATTCACCATCTCATTTCCTCAAAATCTCACCAATCTTCAATTTTTTTTAATTTTCTCTTCTTCCATTACAATGGTGAAATCTCGTGGCGGTTCCACTACAACAAATCGGGGTCGAAAAGCTAAAGGAAAGGCTCCAGTACGAGGAGAATCTCAGCCAATCCTCAAGTCTCCACCACTTTCCCTTGGCAACTTTATCAAAATTCATCGATGCCAAGGCATCTGAACGGTATACTTCGCTTCTAAGAAAATCTATAATCGTTCAACGTCCCGTTTCTAATAGTCTATTTGATGAATTTAATCTTCCAATTATCAAATCTTGTTTTGAAAAACAAAATTGGGGTCATCTTGTGCACTTTGATTTACCGGTTTATCATGACATGGTGCTTCAGTTCACGGCCAATTTTCGGAAAGGTCCTACTGTTAGCACCCTCACGTCTCGTGTGAACAACACTGATCTTGAGATTTCATCAAACATAATTAACACCATTTTTGAATGCGAAATCTCAAACCCCACTGATTTTTCCTATTTCTTTTAGTTAGACAAATGGCCCACTGATGATACTCAGTTTGATATTGATGAAGTTAGAGCCATTTTTAACATCCATTTTAAACAGGTCTCGGAAGCCAAAACTACTTTGCTTTCTCCTGAACTTAATATTCTGTACACCCTTGTTAATTATCTGTCTCTTATACACATCTAGATGATCGAGCCGGAAAAATGTAATGCACAATTAAGATTCAAAGAATGAGGGAGAACGAAAATCAGAGGTGGAGGCATGGGATCTGTTTGTTCCCTATGGGAACTCTGTCTCACTGATAGCCAGAAACATTCCTTTTGGAAAATTTCTCACCAAAGTTTTTGATTTCCTCAACGTTCCATTCAGCGGAAACAAACAATATCCTCCCTATTTTAACAAATCCTACATTGAACGCAAAGGCCTCCATTTTTTTAACGATTAATGGCTAACTAAGGCAGCCTTTGATATTGCACAAACACAATCCCATGCCTCCACCTCTGATTTTGCTCTCCCTCATTCTCCTACTCCTCAACCACCTCCAATTCCATCTGAACCATCTACTTCTGAACCATCTCTTTCACATATCTGTGGACTTCTCACCTCTCTGAGCACTCAAGTCAATTCATTTCAACGTCGCACAAATCGAAAGCTAAAACGACTTGAAACTCGTCAAATGATTCTCCTTTGCAAGAGGCACTCAGTCTTGGCATGTCTGCTTCGGCTCAAGTTCAATTTGCTAATCTTCAGTCCCAATATCCACTTGAGTCATCTTCCGACAGTGATGAACCTGAAGATGAACATACACGTGAAGACAATGCAGAAGCTGCTCAAGGAGCTGCCGATGACGATGACGACGACGATGAAGATGTTGACGACACGTTTAACTTTATCATGCAACGTTGTACCGGGGAGGAGGATGATAGTGAAGCCACCGCTGAAGATGTTCCATCCAAACGTCAAAAGACTGAAAAGCGCTCTAAAAAGCGAAATGACTCCCATTAGTTCTTTTTCCTATTTTGTACTTTGTTTTTAGCGATTCTCTATTTTTTAGAACATTTCAGCACTTCCTTTTGTGTTCAGCAATTATGTGGCTTGGATATGTATTTACTTAAACTTTTCAGTTGAATGTATTAAACTTATTTCATTTCTATCAAAACTGCCTGCATGTTCTAAGGGGGGGTCTTTTTGATTGATGTCACTCAAAAGGGGGAGTAGCTATACTATTGTGCTGTGATATGATTACATTATTGTGCTTTGATATGATTAATTTGTTGATAATTGATATCCAACTATGATATATTGCAAATTGATTAGTCATATTCAATTGAGGTTTGTCATCATCAAAAAAAGGGAGATTGATGTTTTCCAAACCTTATTTTGATGATGACATAAACACTTAACTCTGTAAAACAAGCTTCTGCAGGAACAGATCTTTCGGACGCACAGGACCGTCTATTGAACTAGGACTAATAAATAAGGTGGACGCATTGCATCGTCCGAACAAACTGGCAGATAGAATCTAGATCGTACCGAGACAGTTCTGTATAAGAGACAGCTCAGGACCGTCAGAAGCACTATAGTTGAGAAGGCAGAGCTGTCTCGGATACACGATCTAGCCTCTGTACAAGAGACAGAAGATCGGACGCTTCTCTCGAGACACATTAATGTGTATAAGGAAGCGTCCGATCTTCTTTCGGCTATTTTTGTGCATTTATTACTTAGCCGTTAGGAAGTAGTTGAAACCACTATTTATTGCTCTTATAAATAGGGGCTTTAATAACCTGAAAAGATCATCTAATACATTGAATACAAGCCTAAGAAAAGAGTAATTTGAGTGCAAATTGACTATAGTGCTTTGTTGTATTAGTGTGAAGTTGTGAGTGCAATTCAACTTTGAGTGGAGTGATAATCTTGTATGGAAGTGTGGTTGTAAGTAAGATTCTTGGCTCAACTAAAAGAGTTTTAGTGTGAGCAAGAACTTTCCAACTTTGTAAAGATTATTGGCTCACCAAGTGTGTGAAGCATTCAAGAAATTTGATACTTCAAGCTTGGAAATATTGTTTGTTCAATTTTTCTCTCTTTACTTTACTGTTCTAGTAAATTTATTATATCTGCATTTAAATTAAAAAGCTCACTATTTTCTGAAAGCATAATTTTTAGGAACCTAATTCACCCCCCCTCTTAGGTTGCTTTGGGACCAACAGTATCGCCGTTTGCTACGGCTGTAGGGGACACATTTTCCCTACTGTTGAGATAGTCTCGCATTAAGACTTTCTACCTCAGCCATCAGAGCAGAGATTTTTTCTATACTACAGCTTTTCTTTACCATGATGCTCTATTTGTTTTGCCATGACTGGCTAGTTTCTTAAGTTTTTAATAGGAGATGAAATTTTTTCAGATGATGATTCCTCAATTGGGATTTGAACATTTTTCCTAATAGTGATTCCTTTAGACATGGAACGAGTAATTTGCCTTTGTCCATCCCAACTAATCATCACTCCCTTTCCTTTTGCAGGGTTCCTTTCCACCGGACCAGTATTGGAACTAGTTGAACTATCTTGTCCTTCCTTGTTTTTCTTTCGACCTTTTTGCTTCTTTTTGTTAGCGTTGATACCATTTTTGTTAGTACCCAAGGTCTCATTGGAACGGATTTCTCCGACTTCGTTGGTTCCATCTTGATTTCCAGAGTCAAGAGGTTCAACTTATTTTACTTCTACCATCATTGTATTTACTATATTTTTTGAGTAGAAGTTTTCTTTTGGTCCAAGCAAGGTTCTACCATCCCTAACCATGAGCGGGTTCAATTCCCGTCGTTCGCCCACAAAAGGATTTTTTTTTTTTTAGTGAACGTGTCACAGTTTACTCCTATTTATTTATTTATTTATTTTTTTTTTGTAAAGACGAAGAAAAAAATTCTATTTTTTCTCCTATTTACTACGGCGATGAAGAATCAAATTATCACTATATTTATTCTTTTTTCGACTTCTTCTTCCAAGTGCAGGATAACGCCAAGGGGTTGTGGGTTTTTTTCTACCAATTAGGGATCTCTCCTCCCCATCCCCATCCCCATCCCCATCCCCATGGGGATGGTCTACAGGGTTCATAACTACTCCTCTTACTACAGGACGCTTACCTAGCCAACGCTTAGATTCGGCTCTACCCAAACTTTTCTCGTTCACCCTAACATTCCCTACTTGTCTGACTGTTGCTGAGCAGTTTTTGGATATCAAACGGACCTCCCCAGAAGGTAATTTTCTCAATGTGGGCGATTTTCCCTCTTTTGCAATCACTGGTCCAATTTGAGTACCTCTATAGGATAGACCTCAACATAAAACTAAAGAGTAACGGCAGTAAGTGATTGAGTTCAGTAGTTCCTCATATAAAATTATTGACTCTAGAGATATAGTAATATGGAAAAGACAAAATTATTTCAAGCACCGACAGAACCGGAAGCGCCCCTTCTTTCAAATAGAGGAGGACGGGTTATTCACATTTCATTTGATGGTCAGAGGCGAATTGAAATTCCTTTAGACTTGAGGCATAAAGGGTTGAACGGGTTTGGCTTGATACACGACCTTAACTTCCCCATAATGCACTATTTGACTCAATTGTGGGGATTTAGAGTCAATGTTTGCAACAGTTCTTTTAGGTTTATTGCATTGCTTGCAGATGACTTCACCCTTTCGTGAGAAATTCAAAGTTTCAAGAGCTTCACATGAGCTTCATGCCTTCCATTTGTTCTTGGCACTAATTTCTTCCCATTGGGATTGATTCATTTTATTCCATCGAAGAGAAGGTTCACGTATCTTAAGTATTTGTCTTTTCTCTCTTTTCTCGGGGAATGATGATTTCTTTTGGTGTCTTTTCTTGGGGAATGATGCTTTCTTTTGGTGAGAAAAATTACTTTCATAAAGTGCCATTTTTTTTTACTCGAACTCCATTTTTATAGAACGCCTTGGGTGTACCCTGGGAAGAGTAAACCACTTTTTGAATTGGAGCTTTATTTTCATAGAACGCAATTTTTTGTGCATAGAACGCCATTTTTGGTACATAGGTTACCTTAGGGGAAGCAATTGCCTTTTGAAATGGAGCTCCATTTTTACGGAACGCAAAAGGTCATGTCCCCGAGGGGTAACCCATGCCTTGTATAGAAGCTCTATTTTCATAGAACACCTTATTTGAAGACGAGGTTTTCCTTGGATGAAAAACCGCATTTTGAGGGCTTTCTTTTGTAAATTTGGTCGGGAGCGCCATGTTTTCATGTGGAGCTCCATTTTTAAAGGAGCGCCATAAAAATTCCCCTTGGAGAGACAGCTAATTTTTGATGTGGAATTCTTTTTTCATAGAACTCCATGTTTGGAGAGATGGATCCCCTATTTTCATATGCCCCCTTTAGGTTTAAATGCCTTCTTTCGAAGGGAACCAAAGTTGGGTAACCTTTCCTGGAGGAATAGCACTTTTGGAGGATGGAACTTCCTTAAAAGGAAGCGTCGTTTGTATATGGCCCGAATGCAGGCCTTGATATGTTGCCCAAAGGCTTTGATATGTTGTCCAAAGGCTTTGATATGTTCCTAGCATGAAGTGCCTTTTGTATATGGCCCGAGGGCCTTGATATGTTGCCCAAAGGCTTTGATATGTTCCTAGCGTGAGCCCTCTTAATAGAGGAGGCACTTAGTGCAGAAAACCATTGGTCATCGACATGAATGTTGCACGTGATTGGAGTCATGTTCCCTACGTGAGCCCTCTTAATAGAGGATGACCGGTCCCAACTTGAACCTTCCAAGTATTTAACCTTGGTTAAGGGTTTGAATATAACCAAAATGAAGTTTGGTGTCTTGATCACAATTTCCTTCCAATTTCCTTCTTGAAAACAAATATAATAATGTATATATATATATATATATACACACACATATATACAATTATTTATTATTATTATTATTTAAAAGCTTTTTTTTTTTAAATGGTTAGTACAATAACCTTTTCCTTCTTTTAACATGTGAAATCTATATCTGTTATGTAGAAAAAAAAATTACTAGCACCATGCTATACTTTTTTTTTAATAAAAATAAATCTTTGCTAGGGAATTTAATTTGGTCCATAAGCTGATACCAAGGTTTGAATTTCGCCACCTACAACTTATAAGAATTTTCATGTTTTAAAGAAACACAAAGTCAACAACGAGTACAAAAGATGCAAAAATATTGAATCTGGAAACTAAAAAAAAAACCCTATTATATACATGCATTATCCTAGATATATATAGAACATGGTCTCCAAAAGAAGGAAAAAAACACAGTATCATGTTGCACGTTTGTCATTAATTTTCATATGAATGCATGTGGTAGGAAAAACATATATCATATTTATAATACTCCATGCACATCACCATAATCGCTTCATATATCACCAAATCTAATTCAAATACATCTCCTACTATTCTTTAAGAGATATGAATAGAAAATTTGTAAAAGATCTGATTTTCAATATTATAATCTTTATTTCTTTTCTTTTTTTTTTTTTACATGCAAGCATGAGCCTTGTATTTCTTTGAATCCCTGCAAGACAAAGCGTAAGTATACCAATGAAACTTGACATATGTTATACTTGCATGTACGGAAATAAATATATATAGATATTAAATTTTTTTTAAATAATTCTTTTTATATCTCTTGAAAAGATGGGAGGAGAAGTAGGTCTCATTGGGCAAACCAGAAAATTTGTGGACGTCGAATTGGTATAAGATTTCACGTCAAAATGTTTAATCACTTGACAATTCAAATTTGTATTCAACAAAATTTCCGCCTCTTAGAAAATTTGTGGACGTCGAATTTGTATAAGATTTCACGTCAAAGTGTTTAATAACTTGACAATTCAAATTCGTATACAACAAAATTTTCCTTAGATATAAAAGAGTTTAAATTATGGTGGATCCATACTCTTGAATAATTTATATATTTTTTAATATAAATTATTCATTAATTACTTTTTTTGATGTATGTTCGAGAAAACATCCCCGATTAATCAAGAGACATATAAAATAAATAAATAAATACAGAAGAATATGAACACAAGAATAAATTTAACACAATAATATAAAACGATAAAAATAAAAAGAAATTACCGAGCTTTCATTGATAATTAAGAAGATTACACTGTAATATTCTTGGGCCATGGCTATAAATCTAAAAAAAATTATAGCAAAGGTACTTTCTGCCTTTTTATTTCTTATTTCTAACTCTCTGACTATTTTTTGCCTATTATTGCTAATGCTTGCTGCTGCCCTTTACTTTTTTGCTTGCTTCTCACTTTTATATTATATCTAATGCTATTGCTGATGCTTTTTGTTATGGCTCATACTAACGCTTTTCTAATGCCTCTCGTCAGCTCCCGTTGGCTTAGCTATTTATAGGATTTTCTTCCTTCTGGATAAGTTGCAATCAAGCATTCAAATTCTCAATTTTAGCGGCCAACGAAATCTAAGTTGGCTTTATCCAACTTTGAGAGATTTGGCAAGAAGTTTGGAAGTGGATGTTCAGTGAATGTGGGCTTTCCTGAATTATTTGGATGCCCAATATTCAGATGAATTAGCAAACACATGCTGGTGAAGTTTTGTTTAGCCTTGCGGATCCTCAAGTTAGGCAGGAAGTTTCAGATTGTTAATTATTCATAAGGAGACTCATTAAATGCCATTAAACTACATCCTGATGGTCCTATCTAAAAGGTCATGTATTAGGCTTTTAGTATCAAGGGTTGTGGGCCTTGTGGCTCCTGGTGCAAGAAGTTGATGATTCTAATCATGTTTCTGTGTTTGTATTGTATCCATGACTTCATAGAAGATACTAATTTATGTAATAAAATACTGATGTATCTGCATTGCAATCTGAGATATTTTAGGGCTACAAGGAATTAAGCTCAATTATGTTGTCGGATTGTCGTAACTTAATGTGTTTGAATTTTGACACTACTGGTAATCTCTCATTGTTCGTTCGTTTTCTAGATTGCTTTTAAGTTGCTTCATTCTTTTTCTTCTACTTTAATTAGTGAAGAGGTTGTTTTCGCTTCTGATTCTGATGTGAAACCCAAGAAGTTCGAAAAAAAAAAAAAAATGAAATGAACATCCTAAACAGTACATAATTTGTTGAGTTGGTTTCTTTCTGTTTGAAGGAATTTCATGTTTCCATGACTTCATGGAAAATATCCGTTTAGATGGTTAGTTTTTTTTTTATATTATTTTTTAAATAATATTTTATAATTATTTCATTCACATTTTTATTTTACATATATTACATCAAAAAAAGTTGTTACAGTACTTTTTAAAATAAAAATTCAAAAAATAATAATTGTTTGAAGAATTTAAGCTCTTTTCCCATTTGGATCATCAAGAATTGACAAATAGTGCTTTGTGCTACAAAATGAAATCCAAACGCAACCAACTGTAACATTGATGTCCTTGTGGTCTCTATAGTGAACTTCATGTTATATCTGGCTTTTATTTTCTAGAATAATGATATAGATATTCATAAGAGGAAGAGAAATTTGCAGACTCGGTTCCTTAAACACGACGAGATAAAATGATTATAAAAAAACTGTCAAAAAAATAAATCTAAACTGAGACATGTATAAATAAATAATAACAATAACTAGAAGTGATAGTTTTATATTTACTAGAAGTCTTCAAAAGCAATGAAGAATGATAGTGTGAATCTTTATTCTTCTTTAGTGTAGGTGAAAAGTTTCATGGGGCAATGTTAATGCCACAGCAATAATCTTATTGCCACAGCTAATTCTTGCTGAAATATCCCACTCCCGTCTATCATCCCCTCCTCTATGATTTCCAGCCTCTCAAATCTCCAATCACGTTGCCTCCACCCTACAGGTACAAAAAGGAAACCCATGACCCTGCGTGTTTAGCAAATACCAGTATGGGAGCATGTATTTTATATATTTGAAAATACTAATTGTTTGATTTTTATTATTATGAATTAAATAGTAAAACATATTTGGAAATATTAATTTCTTGATTTTTTATTTCACTTTACTTTCCTCTTATATAATTTTTGCTTAATGTTTAATTAAACCAAAAAATGTTGACTTAGTTTATATATAGTTTGCACGAGTTTAGAAAAATATTTGCTGATTTTATACATTTTTTTTAGATATATTTTGTTGAAAATATAACAGAACTGTTTAGTTTAATAGTTCAAATAATTTCATGAACCCCAATTAATTGTGTCATATGAATAACACATGTACCTTACAATTTTAACAATAAAAGTCGATTCCTCGGTTGACAAAACTTACTTGAGGACATGTACAAAGAAGTAATAACAATAACTTAAAATCTTAGCTCTCTATTGGAGAATATGAAAATATATATAGTGATGGTTTTATATTTAAGAAAAATACTTAGGTAAACCCGATTTTGAACCTTACTTGTAGATTTTGTGATCAGTATTAAATTTTATAGAATTTTGTTTATATTTACCGATGCCATTTATTTCATAAAATTTAATCTATACCATAAGATTTACAAGTAGAATTATAAGTCAGATCTACAATCGCTACTGTAGCTCTTATTAGCTACTGTACTAAGAAGCTAGCTAAATTGTAGATCATTTTCGTTCACTATATTGATAAAAGAAAAGATTGAGGACAACAAGAAGTAAGCAATTAATTGGACAAACTTATTCTTCAATTTCCCCAAAATATGAAGGAAAACAAAGAAAAAATAATAAACCAAAAAAAAAAAAAATCAAACAAAGAGAAACTTACATCATTTTTCAGGGGTTGTCTCCTATCATCATTACTTCATTAGGTTGAACTTTCCAAGTTGAACAAATATGCAGCAGAGTAGCACTGGATCTGGTTTATAACGACGAAACTCCAGGCTTAGTGCCGGAGAAAATGTTATCTGCAGCAATAAAAAAATTAGAATTAGATTACAAACATCAATTCCAAGAAAGAAATATTAATATATCTACAGCAAAAATACAATCTAGTGCCAGATAGCAGCCCAAATTTGGAAATTGAATATATTCTAGTGTTAGGTAAATAGGTCTGTTTAGATTGAAAATAATGAGACATTATTTGGTAAATAATATTCTGTTAAAGTTTTCACTGATTTTTTGAAATAATTATTTAAGTGACAAATAATTAATACTTATTATTTGAATTAGAGTAATCATATGTACCACCAATTTATATATCATCAAATATCATCATGTAAGTAGATAACGCCACATCAATTTGCAAATAATTATTTAAAAATTCTCACATCAAAATAATTTTTTTTAAAATGGAATATTTTGTTTTTTGGGAAGAGTTTTTGAAGAGTAGCACATTTGGAAGGTTTTATATAGAACTAAAGATTTCTACTCCAATATCAATATCTTCCCTGAACGTACTCATCTTCTCACGTTTTTACTTAAAAAAACTCCATTAACCATCCTACAAGTCCTGCAGTTAAGAAAATTGGAGAAATATTCAGACTAGCTGAATACACATATAAATCCCATAAAAAGAAGCAAACAAAATACCAGTAAAATATGTCGAACAATTATATTTTTTTTGATATTTTAGTATATATTATAATAATATATTAATATATTTGTATATGTAATACCTTAGACATAATATTTTAAGTCTTAATAATAAATATACTAATAACTAATATACTAATGACAACGTAAATGTAATACTTCATATTATGTATAAATTATGTACTTATACATTAATACAAGTAGATAACTTATTAATGTAACACTTTTGTTCCAATAACTAATTAAATGGATTACGATTTTTTTTTTTAATATATACAAATACCATAGTTAAATAATTATATAAATTTTAATATTTATTGAAGGGTAATGATAGGGTTGATACACCCTTTTGGGCTTCTTACATACCCTATTCACTATTCATTAGTATAATGAACATCTTACACATTCTTTTTAGCTTCTTGCACACTCCTATCACAATTCATTAGTATATTATATTCACTTGAGAAGTTTGGAAGGAGCAAAAAGGATGTGTGAATATCATTAGTCTTATTTCAAAATATCTATATATAATATATTTATACATACATATTTTGATATTCATATAAGATTTGTATAACTTATATTTGTCATAAAAGTATGTCTTAATATAACATCAAATTTATATGCTTATACTACATAATTTATTAGTGTAATAGTTTTACTATCAAAAATATATTTAATACATTACTAACTTATTATTAGAATAGATAGAGTTAGATAATCATATATATTCTTATATACTTATAGGATATAACTCAATAAGGGTTGGTGATTCAATAATATTTTACTATGTGAAATATCTTTGATAAATGGTCATGAATTTGTAACTTTGTAAATTTTTGAATTTTTAATATCTATACATGTTATATACACAAAATTATTCACTCTCATTCTCAATTCTCTCGTCTCTTATCCAATGTTCTTAAACTCGGACTAGAAAGTGACCCAATGAAACTTCTGGTATTACATGAGAAAGGTTTCAGAAGGGAGCTTGGGATGGGTCCCAAAAAAAATATGAAGATCACTATTGACTTGTGAGGAATAATTTTGTTACATATAACAAATTTGCTCTAGTAGCATAGGAATTGCTTTGCCAATAACATTAGGTAAAATAATATCTTACAAGAATCTTGACAATTGCATGTCATTATTTAAGCAATTTAACCTTTACAATTGCATTTGCTGGTAACATTAAAAAAACAAAAACAAAAAACAAAAAAGAAGTCCACCAAAATTAAATAACTTGTCTTTTCTTTTAGTCTGTGTTTGTTGTTTGTGTAAGAGGTATATACGTGTCTCAAGTAGGGAGGAGGGGGAAAGACGGAAGGAAAGTTTAGGTATGGAGTTACTAAATGGTGGAGGGTGGATTAATTTCGGGCAAAAAAGAGAATACAGTGGTTAATTAGGTGATGCAGATGAAAAGTGATATGTCATTGCTCCACCTTGTTTGAAAAAAAAAAAATAAAAAATTCCACCTTGCGCCCTACATAGGTGGTGATAATAATTGGTGATAAGTATTACTTCTCTTTGAATTAATCCACCTTGCATTCCACATTGGTGGTGATAATAGTTAGTGATAAGTGTCATTTCTTTTTGAATTAATCATTTGGATATACAATAATAGTCCTCCAATAATTTTAAATAACTATATATTTATTTTTATTGGAAGTATTTTAATAAGTTTGTATTAAACTATCAAATTACTTTTTTTGTCAGGTTTCAAGCATTTGGAGAACCAAACTGAAATTCAAATTTCGAACCCTACAAGCCTAACTTTAACCTGCTTTTCTACCATGTGTTTGGTGGCTCTTGTTCTGGTATTACATGAGAAAGGCTCATGACAAAGGATTGGATGTTCGCTCGATCTATGCATTTTGAGGTCATAGGTGTTGAAGGCTTAAATTTGAGGTAATAGCTATTAAAGGCTCATTTAAGCCGTTTGGTTATTGTGATTCGGAAATTTTCCTTTTCGACATTCTGAATCTAATAATATATTATTAGTTTGCTTCCAGACATGGTGCTTGTATAGTAAGTATTTTAACCTTTGTACTATTTTTTTTTTTCATTCGTTTACACAATTAATTCAAATTTAATATTAGATAATTTTTAGTTAATTTATTCAATTTTGTGTATAAAAAATTTCAAGCGAAGTATGAATTGGAAAAAATGGTTCATAACACTTAATTTGATAGATTAAAAAAAAAGTAATTGGTGAGTAATTTACCTTATTTTTACAAGAAGATTTTTTTTTTTTTGGTAATAAAAAAGAGAAAAATTATTATAAAAAAAAAAAAGCCCTTTACATTTTTTGGTTATATTTTTACTAGATAAATTTTTAAATATTCTAAAAGTTGGTTATATCAAATATATTTTGAATCTAAATAGGAAATAAAAACTAATTAATGGACTCTAACAATTATAAGTTCCTTTTTATTATTTCTTTTACTTTTAAGTTGTTGCTGTTGTAAAATTTATTAATTATTACTTAGGTTTTTTATTTACTAATTATTAAAATTTTTTATATCATCATTATTCGTACTAAACCTATATATCATTCCATTAGTTATATATGTCTTCCTCGTGCATAGCACAGGGTTTTAAGTTAGGTAAAAATAAACTCTTAACAATGAAATTCAAATAGTTACCTAATTTTATCTTTAGCTAGCCTTATTTTTTATTTTTTTTTAAATCCTCATTTTAAGCATACCTCTTATAATTATTTTTCTTTAAAAAAGTGTTATAAAATTAAACGTGCGTTATAAATCATCATGACGGTGCTCAGGATTATTACATGGCACATTCCCTAAGATTATTCTAGAAGTACTAATGTGGAAGCATCATTAAGGGCAAATATGTAATTACACATAGGTTCTTTTAGTATAAAAGGATAGTGGCTCGGCTCCCCCGTATATATCTATAAATAAGGGGTTTAGGTGCTAAAATTATCATCACTGTTCCCTTGTAACCTCCTAATAATACAATTTCTAAATTCTCTCTTCAGTTTTTTACTCTCTCAATACAAATCTTCTCTTCATCATTTGGCGTCGTCTGTGGGAATCGACAAATCTTCAACTTTTTAAACTACTTTCAGCAATTTCTTCTATTAGTTTTGTTTTTGTAAGGATGAAGAATCGTGGCACAAGACACACTGCTAGCAAGGAGACCGATGCGAGTAATCCGCATCTTTTGCTACAGAATGATGAGGTGAGGACTTCAGAGCATGCACCGAAACTCAGCGAAAACAAAACGATGTCTTAAAGTACATCACCGATCACTTTGAGTCCATTAGAGCGTTCGTCGAATAGCGCGAGCATCAAACTCCATCCGAGTGCTCTAATCGGGGCGATCATGCCGCGAGCTGAACAGTAGCAAATTCTAGGCCAAAAACCTGGAAAATATTGATGCCAGTAAACACCGTGAGTCGGAGTGACCTCTGACACAAAATCATGAAATTACGCTCGGACGAGCAATTCGATGAATCTCACTCAGCTACTAGCAAGCCTGAAAGATTGCTGATACATTACATAATCTGTGTGCAATCCTTGAAAACTACCAATCACAGAGGCTCCTCCTCGACTATCCTAAAACAGCTCAAGGAGCAAAGCCTCGAGAACAAAATTCAAGAGATTATGAGGAAAAATAACCAGGTGGTGCATGCTTCTACTCAGACAGAAATAAATAGGGATCTGTTCACGATCTCTATCATGACCGAGCCCATCCCTATGCAATTCAAAGTTTCCGATCTTGACAAATACAAGGATGACTCCAATCCATTTGACCACCTAAGTTTCATCTTGACAAATACAAGGATGACTCCAATCCATTTGACCACCTACAGCATGTAGTGGCTATTACTAGTCTTTACGGCTATAGTGACACCATCTATTGCAAGCTGTTCGCCACTAGTTAGTACCCTCCGCTGACCGGCTCAGAAATAGTTTCAAGAGCTTTTGATGAACTCAATTGCGACTTTGCATGAGTTGGCCTTACTTCTTCTGAACCAAATCAGTGTTACAGAAGGATACTTCGTACCTCATGAACATTTTCCAAAGGCCCAATAAGCCTCTCAACAAGTTCATGGATAGCTTCAATTATGAAGGGATCGAAATAAAAAATTTTGATGAAAAATTTTGATTGCTGCTTCTACAGCGGCATCCGACCTGGAAGCTTCAACGCTGAGTTAGCTAAGAGGACGCCAGACACTTACTCTGAAGTGTTGGAAAGGGCATCAGAGTTTATACGGGGTGAGGAGTCCAACAAAACAAAGAGAGGAATGTACAGATCTCGAAAGGAAAAGACTCCAAGAACTCCAAACCCTGCTTCCTTCAAAAAGCCAAAAGTGATGGACAGGCTGAACTATCCAAACAACATACCGTTGGTGAATCGGGTAGTTTACAACCGAACCTCCGTTGAGGACAAGAGTTCTTTCGGACTCGGATTTCACACCACCAAACACTTCAAGGAGGAAAATACTGTATCAAGTATAGCAACTGGGGATCCTTGAACCTTTTCCTCCAATGTTGTTAGGGTCTAACCAAAGGGATAAATCAAAATATTGCGCATTCCGTTGCCAGCATGGTCATGATTCAGAGGCCTGCAACCATTTAAAGGCCAGAATAAAAAAATGCCATCCAAGAAGGGCACCTGCAGTAGTTCATCAACCGAATTACTATGGAATTCCAAATAAATGCAATAATAGGATAGATCGGGTGCAGCCTCAGCTAATCCATCTACACAGCCGAACCCAAACAATCTCCCAGCTCAAGACAAGTAGATTCGTGTAGCTGGAGTAATAAATACCATAGTTGGGTTACTAGCGACTGGGGATTCTAGTAATGCAAAAAAGAAATTTGCGAGATACGTACCCCTAAGCGAGGATCAGGACAAACGCCTAAAATCATTCATAAGCCTCGGGTACACTTTAGACGATCTTGTCCCCAGCCGCATGCCACACAATGACCCGTGGTAATTCATGTACAAGTGGTTGGCTACGGGATGCATCGAGTATTCGTAGACACCAGAAGCTCGACTGATATAATTTATTTGGATGCTTGGGAGAAGATGCATATAGACTCCTCTTTGATAAAACCTTTCAAAACCCCTCTGGTAGGCTTCACAGAGGACTTGGTCTGAACAAAAAGAGTAGCAATAGGGAGCCTCAACCTAGCCTTGAGTTGCTCCTGGTAAATTGTTAAGTAATTAGGAAGTGGCAAGTGACCTCAGTCCTCGGATATAGGGAATTTGATGTGCACATTCTTGGGGAATCGATACCTATCCCTAAGAATTTTTATGTTTTCAGGGTCAAAGATGTTTGGGGTATTTAAGGTTTGAAGGTCGGGATAGGCATTATGTCGAGAATCGGCTGAAGGAGGTTCAGGTGGAAAATTTAAGGGGACTACTGCAAGGAGGGTTTCATCGGAAGGGTTAAAGCAACCTATTAACTTCATTTAAAGGGGAAGGTGGTTGTGGAGTGCTAATGATAGAAGAAGGAGTGAACGTACCACCTATTTCTTCTGAATGAATGCGAACAAAACTCTAAAAACTTGGGCTTTGCTGTACAAGGAGTGGCGAACAGTGTTTGATTGGACAATGGACGGTGATGGTCGGTCGGAAAGCAAAAATTTGCTGGAGAAGCAAGGGTGAAAGAGGAAGGAGTGTGAGGTGAGAAGGAGAAGAATTTTCGTAGAAGGAGAAAAAATAAGAGCAAAGGCAGAAGCAAAAGGAAAAATAAAATTGCAAGGCAAAAGGAGGTATAAATAGTACAAAGCTCTTTGTCTCGAATGTTCTTTAGTTAGGAGGAAAAAGTGTAAGTTTTCATCTAAATTGGGGAGAAAACGAAAAGTTCTAAATTCAGGGAAAAATGAGAAGTTAAACGGCGCATTGGAATTTGAGATAATTTAAAACGAGGGTGACTTTTGAGGAGAAGTAATAAGATGACTAAAGAGGGTGAGGAAAACGAAGCACTGCGCAGTAAATGTATCAATGACACAATACAAAGAATGTGATCATGGTGCATGAGGCCTCGGTGAGCCACAGGTATTATAGAGGGGTAATCATTGCCAAAACAGCATGTTCCATAGGAAAACACGTCCCCACGGGAAAGATAGAAGCTTTGGGATTCGTACTAAGTGGACCGAAAAAGCTCAGGTTCGTGTATGTTGCAACTCTGGAAATATGCTCTTCAGTATAGCAGATCACATCTTGCAAACCGAGCTTTGATATCATAGCCTAAGGAAAAGTTACAGGGGACTTCTGTTAGCTATCATCGGCTCGGCCCCGACCTCAAGGTTCGGCACCAAGTCGAAAGGACTATTGATAGGGCTCAAGATTATGACATGGCACATTTCCCAAGATTATTCTAAAAGTGCTTACGTAGCAGTTTCATTAATTGCAAATATGTAATTTATACGTAGGTTCTTTTAGTAGGATAGTGGCCCAACTCCAATTACCCATGTATATGTTTAAATAAAGGACTTGGGTGTTAAGATTATCATCACTGTTCCCTTGTAACCTCCTAATAATACAATTTTTAAATTCTCTCTTCAACTTTTTACTTTCTCTCTCTATAAGTCCTTTCTTCATCACATCACATAAGTATCAATTATTAAACATAAGTTAAGAAAGTAAATATATTTTAATTATGCAACACTTTTATCTATATATTAGTGTTAATGAATTAATTTTAGATATATATACTTAAATAATAACTTTCATAAAAGTAGAAAAATATTTGGCTTAACTATATCTAAATGATATCATTCTTCCAATCTAATTACTTTTAGTTAATATTTATCAAAAAGACCAACAATTTATTATATCACAAAAAGGTAAAAGGTTGTAAGATCATTTTTTTCTCTACATTTTCTTTCAACTTTATATTTGTTGACAATTAATTATTCAATGTCAATTGGCATTATTCTTATGTGATTATGTAGTTATGATAGCATCACCAAATTGGTTGTATTACTTTTTGTTTGCTAATTTAGAAATATAACTAACATGCTGAAAGGAAAAGTGTAAAAATTAGTGTGACTTTTATTATGTAAGATCAATATCTATATTTGTTCATATTTTTTTAGCATACCAAGTTTTAAAATTTTGATCCAATGCTATTTTTCTAATTGATGGAAAACATATTTTATGTAAGTAAAAAATATCCATAAAAATTAACTATACCATTATTTTTAGAACTAACACCACCAGCAAGCCTTCTAACTATGAATTTTCAACTAACCCTGATACTTTTTTTAAAAATTTAAAATGTTAATTCATATATGTGAAAGTTGTACAAAAAAACAAAAATAAGAAAAAGTATGATAATGCCAACTTAGCTTATCAAAATATCAATATGTTTTTAAGCTCAATAATCACTATTTATAAAGTGCTACAATTCACTAAAACAATTAAAAAAATTGTATACATTTTATAAAAAAACAATTACAAAACTTAAATCTTGGCTGTTTTACTTTTTGTTTGTTGACTTACAGATATAACTAATATACTAGATGGAAAAAGAGTAAAAATTAGTGTGACTTTTATCATGTAAGATCAATATCTATATTTATTTTATATTTTTTAGTGTACCAAGTTTTTCAAATTTTGATTCGATGTTTTTGTTTAATTAATGAAAAAATATTTTAGAACCAACACCACTGGCAAACATTATAGCTGTGGGTTTCAAACTAAACCATATCATTATTTTTAGAACCAACACCATTAGCAAAACTTCTAACTATGGGTTTCCAACTAACCCATATTATTATTTTTAAAACTAGCACCACTAGCAAACCTTATAGGTTTCCAACTAACCTTGATACTATTTTTTAAAAATGTAAAATGTTAATTGATACATGTCAAAGTTGTGCCAAAAATTAAAAAAAAAAGGAAAGAAAAAGTATGATAATGACAACTTAACTTGTAACAAACCAACATGCTCTTAAGCACAATAATCACTTTTTATAAATAAGTGTTACAATTCACTAAAATAAATTTAAAAAATTGTATATATTTTATAAAAAATAATTACAAAACTTAAATCTTGGTCCAAATAATTCAGTAAGATTAAATGATTATACTAAGTATTAGACATAACGAACTTATTAATTAACTGAATAACTTACTAATTTTTTAATTAGTCATTCAATTCAAATATTTTGATCGGAATTCAATAAAATGATAAGAAAAACTCATTTAAACTTAACACAAATGAATACGTAAAATGAGAAATGATATGCAGCTTTTAGTTATATTATTTATATAAAAAAATAAAATTGTGTAAAAAAAATAATGTTGTCAACAACTATAGATATAATGAAAATCAACTATTACTTATATTATCTATATAAATAAAAATTATATAGTGCAAAAAATTCATAATATCTAAAACTATTACAAAGATTGTTATTTAATTTTGTTTATTTTTATTTTATTTGATTATTAAAAATTGCATGCCATCATCATAATGTTATTTTGGTATTTGATTATTAAAAAATTGTATTCCATCATTATGCTAGTCAGTCTCTTACCCTACCCCTTTCCATCTTCTCCTCCAACCCCCTTTCTCAACCCCATCCCCTACCCCTTTCACGCCACATCAACAAATCTTTTACCACTATTTCCATGCCACTGTAGCCCCTTCCCCCAGCACTTGTCTACCAATCCAACCTTTTCCCCCACACCGATCCGCAGCCCTTTCTCCTTTCCCACCACCCAACCCCGATCTGCAACACTTTCCTCTTCTCCACCACTTTCACGCTACCCCAATCCCTCTTCCATCCTAATCTGCAGACTTTTTCCCTCCCCTACCCCTGCTCAGCCATGATCTGCCCCATCCATTCCCCTATCTTGATATACTGACCCTTTATCTTCCATTTCCTATTTGCCTATGAAATCTTCCCTTTCCCGTTTGCTGCAACTAAGATGATAGTTATGGTGATGATATAGCTAGAATGGTGGGAAAAAAGATTGGTGCTTGAGTAAGAAAAAAAGAAGAATATGGTAGCAGAGGTTGTGGCTAGCGTAGAGGACGAAGTGGTGGCTGGTGAGAGGGGTGGCGGGGATTTTAGGCACCCAAAGAAAAAGTAAAAGATTGATCGAAACAAGGTTCTGATAATGATGGTAATGATGAGTTGGTGGTATGGAGAGGTGAAGGGAGAAAGGGTGGTCGTGGGAAAGGGGGGAGATCGGTGGCGGGAAGAGGGAGAGGGAGAAGAGGAAGGGGATAGTAGACAGTGACTGGGATTAGAGGCGGATCATAGGGGGTGCCCCAAAGATATTCAAAATTATGTTTTTTCTCCCTTTAAAATTTTTTAAATTATTGTTATATTATTTTAAAAATTAGATTTTGCCCCCCAAAAATTTTAGAGAATATAAAAAATTATTTCCTATGTATGTATTGACATAGTCTTATTCCCCAAGAGTTTCGAAAATATATTATTTTTCTTGATTTTTTTTTTAAAAAATTCAATAGGTCCCTATAAAAAAAATTATACTTTATCCCGTAAAAAATTTTACAAAAATTATAAAATTCTTTCTCCAAGAATATATATATATAGTTTTTGCCCCCTAAAGTTCAACTCCTGGGTCCGTCCCTGGCTAGGATGGAGGGTGGATAGTAGTTGGTAGAAGAGAGAGGAGGAATGATGGGGATAGGGTAGGTGGGTAGATGGGGTTGTATGGGGTTGGGATGGAGGAGCTACTGTACTGATGGCCGGTGAAAGAAAGAGAGGAGGTGGTAGGTAGTAGGGTGTGAGGGATAGTAAGGGTTTGGGTTTAGGGGTAAAAATGTCAATTCAAATCTTATTTAAATGTTAAATTTCTTTTGAAACAATTCTTACTCGTAGTAGGAGAGTGAGTTTCATACAAGTCTACTTTTGACTGTTTTTGTCTATTTTGCAACAAAAATACAAACATAAGAAGATTAAACACAAATTTTATAACCACATGTTAGTAAAGTGCCTATTCAACTAATTATAGAGAGGTTATTTGCATTTTACCCAAAATCATTGTACATTAGTTCATATCAACCCCAAAAGCACATGAAATATTTTGTACATAATGTACGGATAACAACTAGTTCAATTAATATTTATTGAACCTGGATTCGAGTTTAGATATCTAGTACATCTATAAGAATAATCCTTATTCAAATTCATCCAATAACTGGGTTTTTAAAACCATTTTTATAACTTCGAAATTTATATAGGGTAACAAAAAACCTCCATGTAATTTGGTTAATGTAAACGTTACCCCTTCGGATTTTCAAATCTACATCTACTTCCTTATAATCTTGGTTAAAATAAAACAGTTAAATATACCATTAATTGACCATTAGGAGGTTGAAAATATTTTATTTAAAGGATTATTTTAGTTTTTTTAAAGTATCTAATCAAGGCTAGTTATGTATATATATATGTACACATATATATATATGTGTGTAATATATATGTATACATATATATACATATACATATGCATACATATATAAACACACACATATACATACATACATACATACAAACATATATATATATATATATATATATATATACCTCTTTAGAAGATAAAGATTTTATAGTGGTTATACCTAAAATAAAATTTCAAAAGTGGGATGCTCCTGTTAATCTCAATATTAAGAAAGAATTTTCAGTGAATTTAATAATCTTAATAGATTTAGAAGCTAATTAAAATTGTGTTAGTGAAGGAATATTTCCTACCAAATACTATAATTACTTTTTCCCCATATTCTGGCAAAAATTTTCATATTCCTTGCAGTAATTGGGAGGTAGAATTTGATCATTAGCACCAAAGTCTTCCCACCATTTGTAAAACCACCTTGAAAAATTACTAACACTTTTGTCAAATTGGATGAACCAAGAATGATTAAAAGGTCTAGAAAGCATAGTATAAGACCATGTTTTAATATAATCAAAGTATGTAAAAATTAGAGGTGTCCATTGCTTAGTAAAAGATATTGGAGTATTGTAATTTGAAATAAAGTGGCCAACACATACACATGGGAATCATAAGACTATTCAAGGACAATCATGTGATTAAAAAGATTATTCCAGCTTTCAAGACTTCAATAATTGTATTAAAAGGTTTTCTTTATGTCTTTTCAAAATAAAAGCCATGGTCGGCCACTTTAAGAAAACTATTGTACTATAGAAATATTGTTCCAATGGTAACAGAATTAGTAAGAAGTAATAATCGAAATCTTAACAACTCAACTTGCAAGAGCATGAAAAGAGAAGAATTCAAGAGACATCTCCTGTCCAATATATTTTAATTGTTATCCAAATTTTGCATTAGATCTAAAAGCTCCTAATGTTTTATCAACCTTAACCTTAAATATTCAAACATTAGCAATGTAAATAGAACTACTTTCTGGGTCTATACCAGACTCAGGCAATCTTCTTGATCCTATCATATTTAACAGATTAGTCATGATTAATTTAAATTCCTTTTTAATATTCTTATCTTTCCTAATGTATCGGGACCACCTAATGGGACCACCCTAGACTTCTCTTTTTATTCAATTCTTCATCCTTGATAGAAATTTGACTTAAAGCTTATGGGAGATGTCTCTTGAATTCTTCTCTTGTCATGCTAAGGCCATCATACTTTGAATTTTGCTCTTCGTAGTAAGAAATTCAGCTACTTGAGTATTATTAGATGAACAACTTTCTTTGTCCTTGACTGTAGTCATTTCTTCTTCAGAGGTCCTCTCTTCAGAAGCTTTTTCATTTAATATATTTAATATTTTCTCTTTAGTTTCTTTTTCTTATTCTAGCAGAGATATTCTTTTTCTAATATGACAATATTTTTATTGTATGTCCTGCTACTTCACACTTCCAACAACCATATTAGAAGTTGATGAAGATTTAGATTTTTTACTAAATTTTGATGGTTTGGATTTTGAATAAGGAAACATTTTAGATTTATATTTTGATTTAGAATATGAAGAAGAAGAATATGTTCCAGACCTAGATTCTAAGTTTGTTTTGGACTTTGAATATTTTTTGGAATGTTTAATTTTATGTTCTAGTAGACCTAGATCCTAAGTTTGTTTTGAACTTTGAATATTTTTCAAAATGTTTAAATTTATTAGATGGAGTAGATAGCTTTTCGAACCCAAATTCTTTACTAAAAGATCCTAATTTTTTTCTAGTTTGTTTGTGGTTTTTTTTAAGTTGACTTTTCAGTTTTAAATTTGTACATAATGCTAAGCTTTCCGCATTAACGTAATTGATTAAATCTCCATAGGTAAGTTTAGCATAAGGTATTTCTCTATCGTATTTATCTCTAATTTTTTGTCTTAATTTTTTTACAAACAATTTTAGTAATCCAACTGTAAATCTTTCTTTCCAAAAAGTATGGTTACAATTTGTTCTAAAGACTACTTTATTAAGAAAAACATCTTTATACCATCTAAAATCATGTAGCTTTGGACAAGTAATATTTGCTAATATCTCTGAACTTCTTTCTTGAAAGTTTTGAGGTTCTCCTATAAAATGTTTAGTGATTACATATAATAAAGTTGGAACAACATCTTGCGACTCCACTAGTTCTTGCAAGTTGAGTTGTTAAGACTTGATTATTACTTTCTACTGATTCTGTTACCATTGGAACAACTTTTTTCAGTGTTGTTTGTATAAAATTTCTTTCATCTTCATTTAAATAAATATCCCACCATCCTTTTAAAATTCCTATAAATCCTACTATTAAAAGATTGGTGCTTTGTTTATCTGTAGTACCCTTAGCTTTATAGGCTATAGCACACATACCCATTTCTTACATAGTATTATACATTTGATGATCTGTTTATCCATCTAAATTTCATGCACATATTCCTTCTCCATTATATTGGGATAATGATATAGTATGTCTTTTTTCATATTGCATGTCAGGAAAAGATGGTCTAGAATAAAAATTCTTCCTATAGGGCATTCTTTCATTTTTTTTATTCCTCCTTTGGTTATTTTATTAATTTGATTTTATTCTTTATCGGAGTTTTCTTCTTGAGTTATAGTTGCAATTTGTCCTTTTTGTTTATCATATTTTGATAGATCTTTTTATCCATTTCTAAAATTTTTATTTTTCTACTTTTTCATCTTCATTTAATAATAGTTTTTTTTTGGCTTGGCATTTCAAAAGGACTGAATAATGGTTGACTTGGAGAAGGATTTGGAGTTTTTGGGACAAGAGATTGAAGACTTATAGGAGTTATAATATCTTTTTCTATTTCTATAAGATGAGAGGATATTGTATTTAATAATTGATTTGTATAATTGTTATTTTTATATATTTTATCTAAATCTTTTATTGTTGGGATTTTTCTAAGGTACTATGATCACTTATTTTAAATGGAGATGCTGTTATAGTATTTCCTTTATGTTCAATTTTTATTTCTTCTATAGGGGGATAAGGAGAGTTAATCCTTTGAGAAGAAGATGTAATCCATTCTTTTGTGGTGATTCCCAAATATGGTTTAATAAAAGGATTATCTATTTGATTATTCCTATAGTAAATCTCAAACCATTTAAAGAAATCAATATTCAATTACACTTATTCTTCTTAGATCTTTATAATATTCTTCTCTAATTTCTTTTTGTTGGTTATTGTTAAAATTTTCAAAGAACCATTTCCTCTTTTTAATATTTTCTGCAGTACAAAAGTATTTTCTTAATACATCTTTATCTAATTCAAATTCTAAAAGGATCAATAAAACTTTTTCATCAAAATGCATTTGAGATCTTATAGGTGATGCAGGAAGACTAATAGACCTTTCTACTTTTTTATATATAGGCTAGGAATGTTTGGGGGTAAAATCTACACTTTGTATTTATATTTTACCAGAAGAGGCTTTTTCTTTTTCATCTACTTTTTCATGAATAGTTGTTAGAATTTATATATATATATATATATATATATAGACACACACACAAACATATATGTATGCATATTTATATACAGGTATGAATACATACATATATATGTATGTATGTTAATATATATATACATATATATATGCCTACAAACTTATATATATGTATGTATATATACGTATGTATACTACATATATTTATACATACATATATATATTCCTACATACTTATATATATGTGTGTATGTATACATACATATTAAAGCTACAAAGGGGCAAGTTGGAAGTACTCTGAAGATGACATCATTCAAGTAGTATCAAACAATTACTCCAATATAAGATCATCTAACGGGCAAAATAAAACTTGTCTGAATGCAAATCTACACTTTGTATTTATATTTTACTAGAAGAGGCTTTTTCTTTTTCATCTACTTTTTCATGAATAGTTGTTAGAATTTATATACACACACACATATGTATACATGCATATATATAAATATGTATACATATATACCTATATTTATACATACATATATATACATATATTCATACATATGTACATATATACATATATGTGTGTGCACGTATATATATTATGTATACATATACATATACATATATATGTATATATATATACATATATACATATACATGAATAAATATATATATATATATGTATATATATATATACACATACATATTAAAGCTACAAAGAGGCAAGTTGGAAATGCTCTGAAGATGACATCATTCAAAGAGTATCGAACAATTACTCCAATTATAAGATCATGACAAAACAAAACTTGTCCAAATGCAAGAACTTGTTTTGAATGAGTTAAATTGACTACAATAGAAGTCGCGAACCCTGTTCACAGGTGGTTGCGCCAGTGTAATATGGCCAACAGTAGAAAAAATCATGTTGCCATTAACATGATCGAGAAATTCGATCTCAATCCCAATCAAATCCTTTTTGGATCATTTATGGTAGACTTACTATCAACCAATACTGTAATGGCAATGTTTGTTCAGGAGGAAGAAAATACTTCTTCCCCAAAATCTCAACTATTAATTTCTGAGACCTAAAGTTCATGTTTCAACTTCTGCAACGGCTTCAAAGAAAAAGACGATAATAGCCTTGAAGCCTAGAATTGTTGAACTCAACTCGCCAATGTCAAAAGGGAAAGAATTGGCTGGAGAAGGGTCTACAATTGTAAACCAAACTCTAGTGGAAAGACGAAGGAAAAACCAAAAAGAGACTAGAAAGCAAGTGGAAGATTCCAAGGTCTCGACTTCTGAAGTTCACGTCCTATCAAAGGAAGTCGTGAATATAGTTTTTCCTTCAAAACACTTAATCAAACATGAGTACGATAAGGGAACCAAACGACTTGTGATGCAGAGATCTTTGTCTCGTTATGTAATTTGATCTTCTTACTCGTCCAAGTCTCGGTTTTCACCATATGATAGCCTAGTGACTTGATCTCAAGCAAAAATGATGTCTCGAGCTCCATCTGAAGAGTCATCAACCACGATCAAGTCTCCCATTGAGGAGAAATCAATGGAGTCTAACACCAATATGACGGTAGCTTCTTCAAGTGGATCAAATAGCCCAAAAGGTCTTGTGGTTTCCTCATCAATTAATCCTCTATATGGAGATCCTGAATCTCTATTCAAAGAGGATGACTTTTCTTCCGAATTAGTGAGGAAGTTTGATCTTCTTACAGATTTTATTCTAATGAGTTCCAAAAAAATAGAATGTTAGTCTTTGTCACTGGTACCAACAATCTCGAAGAGCAAGTGTGGGAGCTACAAAGGAAACTTTCTAAAAAAAGATGTTGAAATAGCTACTTTGGCTGCCCAAGTGGCTAGTTAAGCAGGTACATCCGCTCGAGAACATGTGCTAACTCAGGAAAACGTCTAGAATTCAAGTACACCTATAACATAAGCTGATATCAAAACATAGATAGCCGAGGGTATTAGAGAATTCCAAGAATCTATGAATCCGCCTGTGTTAGGGTATCATAAACCATATCCATCTCATTGTGACACGATCCCGTATCCCCTTGTCTATCAAAAGCCTCATTTCGAGAAATTTGATAGAATCAATGGCTCACCACAAGAATATTTAGCTCACTTTTACTTAGTTTGTGGTGATAAGCTATTTCTAATGCTTTATTGATCCGTCAATTTGTCCAGTCCCTAAAAGGATCTACTCTTAGTTGGTATACCTAACCACAACCTGGCTTGATCCTTACATGGGATGATATGCAAAGAGCCTTTCTTGCTTAATTTGTGAGCTCAAAGAAGAAGGTTTCTATAATTGACTTAGCTGATGCCCATCAAAGGACAAATGAAAAGTGTCAATGACTTCATAACAAGATGGAGAAATTTAAATCTCCAATGTGCTGAAAAACTGGCTAAACAATTAGCTGTCCAAATGTGCTATAACAACTTGTTGCCAAAAATAGTAACTTTCGTTGGGACTGCCAGACCCCAAACATTTGATGCACTTGTCTCAAAAATTGGTAATGTTGAAAAGCAAATGGCTAGACAAATAATCACTCTAAAAGGTAAGTATTTAGAAGAAAAGAAAATAGAAAGCAAGAAATCCATCAAGAAAGGCGAGTCTATGGCAACCTCTGTCAATACCAACAAGAAAAATGGCAATGGCAATCCTTATTTAAGTTCAAAAGTTAAAGAAATGGCCAAGTGTAAAGTACACATTTCATGACAAGGATATGGAATACATCCAATAGAATTTATTTAAGTTCAAAAGTTAAAGAAATTCAAAAAGGCCTATTTTGAAGGAAAGGAAGAGGTTGTCTCAAAAATAATCCTTTTAAATGTACTTTGTGCAACATACTTCATGACAAAGGCAATCAAATAAAGAACAAACAAAAGATGGAATAAACGAATCTTCTCAAGCTTGAGTAATTTAATTGAAAGTGAGGCAATAACCTTCTTGTACACAAAGTAGGCTCACCTTGCACCAACTAAGTTCCTCTAGTTGCTTTTGTCTTGTTATGAATGAAGATCACTCAAGTCTAGACTAATTCCACTAGTTGCCAAGAGTTAACAAAATACAACCCACAATGAGCTCTTACAAGTGTTTGTATTGAAAGTCCACCTTAAGTGCTGTCTCTTATACACATCTAGATGTGTATATGAAAGATGTGCTGAAATTTGAGTTCTAATCTAGTTGTTAAAAACTAATTGTTAGTCATCCTATTAAGGACTATTATGTTCTTAAAAATATCATCCAATCAATGGTTGATAAGGGTAATATGATCTTGTCCTTGAAGATGATTTGCTCTCCACCGCTAACAATATCTCATTACTCGAAGAAAATCCTATTCCATCTGTTCTTCTTCCTAAGGGTGCAATTAAAGTGGCATTTGAAGTAGACAATGAAGTTTCATATGTTCATGCTATCCTAAAATGCCTCATCCAGGAAATCCAGAAATCCTAACACTTTACGAGCTCATGGCTAAGCCTTTCCTAAAAATTACAATTGTCCTTTGGACATTGAAAGTGTAGAGGATGAAGAATGGCAAACTTGTGTGAGCAAAAGAACCAAAAAGGCAATTCACAGTGCTTTTCATTCTAAGCAAACCACTCATCCAGGAATAAAATCTTGAGAAAAAAAAAGGAACGAACGAAGGGTAAGAAAAATAAGAATCAAAAGAAGGCAGTGCAGATAAAGGAGGAATATACTCAACTTGATCTATGATCTTGCCAAAGCGTACCCATTATGCTAACTAAGTATATCCCTCCTGAATTCTTCAAAAACAAACAAGATGAAGAAAATGAGATTGTGGCATAGTCCTGCATGGTGTTTTTTGAAGAACAAGAGCCTGCAAGCTTAGAAGCCAATGAAATCACTTTGCGCTCAGGTCGACGATTGCCGTCACCACAAAAAGTGCGACAAAGTAAGAAATCAAATGGCTCGTCTTCAAAAAAAATTCGAACCCACAATTCAAGAAGAGAATGCATAACCTCCACCTAAAACTTGTGAAAATAAGTTTGAAGACTTAAGGAGGTATCCCAAACTCCCTACCAAGCCACACTTATGAAATGCGCCATATAAACAAGAAGTTAGATACGATGTCTTAGCACATCTCAAGCGTATTCCGGCTCTCCTAAGCATTTATGATGCTTTAGAAATGTCAAAGGATCTTGGGAAAGCATTAGTGCAAGCTTTGATGACACCTGATCTCTATGCGGCTGAATTTTGTGAACCAAGATTATCAAAAGAGTTTTGTGCTTCATGCATGGTTTGTGTCATTTTTAACGATGAGCAACTCCTAATAGGATATGATCATAATCTACCTCTTTATATTTATGGTATTATTGGATATATGTTTGTAACCCAAATAATACTTGATTGTGGGTCCGCAATAAATATGCTTCCTTTGAAAGCCCTTCGTCTCATAGGGTTGTGAACTCGAGATCTTTCTCCATCCAACTTGACAATCCAAGGCTTTAACCAGATGGGACAAAGAGCACTGGGCACTATCAAGTTAAAAATGAATTTTGAGGACCTTGAAACCATGCACTATTCCACGTGATGGACACCGATATCTCGTTTAATGCCTTATTGGGTTGTCCTTGGATTCATGCTAATGGTATCCTGCCCTCAACACTCCATCAATGCTTTAAGTTTGTCAAAAATATGGAGGATGGTACAAAGATTGGAAAAACGGTGGTAGACAACTCATGACCTTTTGGTACTGAAGAGGTTAACTGTCTATGAAGGTGCAAAGTTTTACAAAAGTTTCTCATCTCCAACTCGCGAGATGAAAGAAAAAGACAAAAAAGGAGAAATAAAAAGAGAATTTGGCTCTTCTGCCACCTTATCTTCTTATTGAGAAAAATCTTTTGAAGTAAAACTCAAGTCTTCAAAGAAGAAAAAGAGAAGTGTGGTGCCAAATGCCGCAAGACAAAATATTGTTTTGAATTGCGATAAAAAAATCAACCAAAGAAACGACAATTGGCAACAATCTCAATTAAAGAGACAATGACTACTTTGATCACAAGTTATACTTGTCCACTTTGAAAGGTAGTCCAATCGGTACCTCAAGAAACGATCATGACTACCTTTCATGAAGATAGAAGTCAAAGTAAAAAGGTGGTATTGGGTGGAAAAAGACCATCCCTGTAAGCCCAAAAGAAATTAGATCTCAAGAAAGGGAAATCTTTTTCGAAAGAGGACTTGAGAGATGTCATGGTCGATCTAGATTGTGATGAGTCAGAAACCTCTAGAGGTTCTTCCTCAGATTTGGTGATTTTCACTAAGTAAGAAATGTCTTTGCTCTCTGAGGAACAGATTGAGAGTAGGCCTCAAATCTCTGTGTTTAGAAAGTTTCAGGGATTTCCAAAAATTGAAAAGGAGTTTGAGAAAAACAAGTCTCAACCTTCCAAAATTTCAAGGTTAGAAAATCCCATGGAATCAACCTCTTCTTCCTCAGATTCAATGAAATTTACCAATCAAGAAATAGCCTTGCTCTCTGAGGAACATAATGAGAGTAAGCCTCGAATCTCTGTATTTAAATGGCTTCATGGGCTTCCTAAAATTGAAGAAGAATCTGAGACATGTAGTCCTTAGCACTCCATATTTCAAAGGTTGCAAAAACCTTCAAAATGAACACAAGTCCAGTTCAAAAAGAACAAGAAATAGACCTTGAAAAAGGAAAGTAATAAAGAAGTAGAAGGTAATTCATCCATAGAGCTAAATTGTACCTCTTGCAAAGAAGAATTGGTTGAAAGTCCCACAAATAGAAGGACAAAATTCTCTTTTTTTGCAAGAACATTGTGAAGAGTTCATTCAAAATGTTCAACCAGCTCCATCTCAACTCGAAGATGGTGGTCAAGCCACAGTGGATGAGTTGAGACAACTTAATCTTGGCACTACAAAAAGCCCTAAACCCATCTTTATGAGTGCTCTTCTCTCTGAAGAAGAGCTGATGAAGTACAAAATCCTTCTTCGAAAATATCAAGATGTGTTTGGGGTTACCAAGATATGCTTGGGTTAGACCCTAAAATATCAGTCCATTGACTAGCAGTTTCAAATGATAAATGCTCGATTAAACAAGGTTAACGTCAATTCAGACCTGAATTGATTGTACAAGTTGAAGCTGAGGTGGAAAAATTGATAAAAGTTGGTTTCATTCGTGAGGTCCAGTATCCGAATTGGCTTGCAAATGTCATGCTAATGAAAAAGAAGAATGGGAAAGTACGCATCTGTATTGATTTTAGAGATCTTAATGATGCATGTCCCAAAGTCGTTATGAATTTGCACTTCCAATCACCGAATTGTTGGTTGATGCTACAACTAGATTTGGTGCATTACTCTTTTATGGATGGATTTTTTGGCTACAATCAAATATAGATAGCACGTGAAGATGAAGAGCTCACAATTTTCGCACTCCAAAAGGCATTTATTGTCACACAGTGATGCCTTTTAGATTAAAAAATGCAAGAGCAACTTATCAAAGAGCCATGAAAATAATTTTTAATGACATCCTTCAATCATCGTTGAGTGTTATGTTAGTAATTTGGTTCTCAAGAAAAAATCATTTGAATGATTTAAGAAAAATTTTTGACAAACTTTGAGAGCTTCAATTAAAAATAAACTCTTAAAATGTGCATTTGGGGTGACTTCCGAAAAATTTCTTGGGTTCATTGGTAGACACCGAGGAATTGAAATCAAACCCACAAAAACCAAAGCAATCATGAAAATGCCTCCATCTCGCCGCTTGCAAGAATTACGTGAACTTCAACGAAGATTGGCTTACATAAGAAGATTTATATCAAATCTATCTAGAAGATGTTAGCCATTTACAAGACTAATGAAGAAAGGCATACCATTTCTGTGGGATCACACATGTCAAAATGCACTAGAAAGTATCAAGAAATACTTGTCCAAGCCTCCAATATTTATGGCTCCCATTAAAGAAAAGCCATTGATCTTAAACATCACAACTCTTGAAAGGTCTCTGGGGGCACTACTTGCCCAAAATAATGAGAATGGAAAAGAAAATGCACTGCACTATCTTAACTGAACGCTTGTTGGAGGTGAACACAATTACTCTCCAATAGATAGAACTTGTTTGGCTTTGATTTTTGCAATACAAAAGTTAAGGCATTATTTGCTATCTCACCCAGTGACATTAATTTCAAGTCTCCAAATCATTGAGATATTTAATGTCTTAACCTGTTTTGTTAGGATGATTGGCCAAATAGTCTTTACTCTTGATAGAATTTGACATTACTTATGCCTCTCAAAAGGCAATCAAAGTTTTGGACAAGCACTGGCCGACTTCCTAGTTGCTCACCCAGTCCCTGAAAATAAATAAATTTAAGACAATCTCCCATATGAAGAAGTCTTCATTACTAATACCTCATCATGGAAACTATAATTTGATGGGCGTCAAGAAGAAAAGAAGCGGAGGCAGGACTTGTGCTTGTGACACCATCTGGAGGACTATTACCTTATTCATTTTCTCTTCTATCTCTTTGCTCAAACAATGTGGTGGAATATGAGGCGTTAATCATTGGTTTAGAAATTGCACTTGAAATGGGGAGTCTTAGTTAGTTGTTAAACAACTAAATAATCAATATGAGCTCAAAAATGAAAATTTGGTATCTTACCATCAAAGAGCTTTGCAATTAATGTCTCAACTCCAAGACATGTGTATTAACCACATACTAAGCTCAAAGAATGACAAAGCAAATACTCTGGCAAACTTAGTAACATCTTTGACCTGCCCGAGCATAGAGATGTACAAATTACAGTTGGGGAATGTTATACAGTTGCTACCCCCAGCCCTAAGCAAGATCGAAGAAGAGGAAAATATAAATATGGTAATAGTCCTAGAAATTGAAGAGGATTCTGATTGCAGTTAACCTTTTGTAAACTTTCTCGTCCCCAGGATTTTGCCAATTGATCCTAAAAGAAAGTTGACTTAAGACGTCGAGCCCTTAGGTTTACCTATTTGATTGACGCTCTATACAAAAGATCTTTTGATAGGATCCTTTTAATGTGTCTTTCAAAAGAAGAGGCCACTCATGCTCTTCAAGAAACTCATGCTGGAACATGTGGCCCACACCAAGCTGGCCCTAAACTTGCTTCTGAAATTAAAAGGTTGGGCTATTATTGGATGACACTAGTAAAAGATGTAATGAACTGTGCAAGAAATTGTAAAACCTACCAACTCTATTCAGATTTCATTCATCAACCGCCAACCACTTCATCCCACTATGTAATCATGGCCATTTGAAACATAGGGATTGGACGTAGTTGGTCTTTTTAAGCCATAGCTCTTCATCAAAACTGCATAAACATATTTTGGCTGGAACTGACTATTTCTCAAAATGGGCTGAAGCAATACTACTAACTAAAGTGAGGGTGGTGGACGTTACAAATTTTATTAAAAATTTCATTATTTATCGATTTGGGGTTACTTCGAGAATTATCTCTAAAAATGCCCTTTACTTCAAATATGCGCCACTTGTGAAATTAAGTAAAAAATATAACCCATCATCTACTGAATTTTCTGCAAGTTATAACCCGTCATCTAATGGACAACTAGAAGTCTTTAATAAGGTTCTGTGAAACATTTTGAAGAAGATAGTATCTAAACACAAAAGAGATTGGCATGAGTGACTTCCTGAGGCTTTATGGGCGTACAGAACTACGGTTCATAAATCAACTGCTTGTTGGCCATTTAGTCTTGTGTATGGCTCTGAAGCCGTACTTCTCCTAGAATTACAATTATCATCTATTGGAGTTGCAGTTGAGCTAACAAATCCAAAAGATAATGTAGAAACAGACATAGCTTAGACTAGCTAAATTGGAAGCAGTCGATGAGAAAAGACTTGAAGCACAACAAAGACTGGAAGTCTATCAATCTCAGGTAGCTGGGGCATTCAACAAAAGGGTCAAGTTTAGATCTTTCTCAGTGGGTGATTTGGTATTGACTGTCAGAAGACCCGTTGTCATTACAAGAAAGATGAAAGGAAAATTTTAAGTCAAATAGGAAGGCCCTTACGATGTCACTAAAGTTTTCCCAAAAGGAGCATACGTATATTCTTGTGTAAAAGGGAAATTCATTAAAAGTTTTTTTGCCTAAATGACAATGTAAATAGTGCTTCAGAACTATGAATGGCTTGATCATACATAAAGTGGGTATGTAAGTAGTCTAGTGCAAAACTAGATGCAGCTCCCTTCATTAAAAATACATTTTCCCCTTTTGTAAGTATCCACCAATGCATCTCAAGTGGTTAAACCGATTGATGTTCAATATAATGTTATATTGGTTTTTTTTTTTTGTTGGTATAACATCCTACCAATGTAATACAAAAAAATAAAAAAAATTATTAAAAAAAATTTATTAAAAAAATTTAATTAAGTGAATCAAATGAAAATTAATCAAGCATAACTTCATTAAATTCATTGTTGATTACATGAATAAAAGTAATCACAATGAAAAAGGGAACAAAGGAAATAAGTAACTACTATTCAAATAACTATCAATCTGCTTATATAAAGGAATCCAAAGAAGCAAAAACGGCTTGAGAGTATTTTTCAAGTCTTCAAGAACTCGGATTTTCTCTTGTCTGACTTTATGGAATTCTGTCCTTATAAGCTGCTCATCCTTTTTCCCTTGTTCCAAAATTTCTCCAAATCTGCAATCCCAGAAGTCTGCACACCACACCTATCTTCAACCTAAAGCATCTTTGCTTTAATCCTTGCTTTTTCCTTCTGAAGGACAATCTTTTGGTTCTCAAGTTCTTGCAATTGCTCACAAGAAACTAGTAATTGTGAGTTTAAATCTTGTAGAGTCTTACTTCACAAACAAATGATTGAAAAGCTTACGTGACAAGATTTCAACACCCTCACGATCAACGTCTTTCACAAACTCTTCCTGAGAACTAATTTTTTCAGCTAAACAAATGTCTGGTGAACCGTTCCACAAACTAATCAACTGTAGTTCGCTCGGCGTCACCATCTAAGACCACTCCATTTAACCTCATGAGGTGTTTAGGAACAGCTTCTCAGGATTTCAAAAGCTCGCTCAAATCAGAAGTAGTCATTAACCTAACAATTGCCTGAAAGCTACCCATGATGAAATCCCTTGAATATTTGTCAACTTGGGTCCCGAGGTTGGTGACCATTTTCTTGGAAATGTCAATTAAAGAAACTTCTTTTGCCTGAGTGTTTGACAAAAACCCTCGGACTATGAAACTCTATTTAGTTGAGTACCGTCGGGGTCCGTGACTAAATTAACAAATAATTCTGGATTGATAGGAACGGGAAAAAGAACTTTACTTGATGGCTCGTAACAATAGAAGGACTGGCAGTTCTGGTCAATAAGGTCCATGAAAGAGGTGGTATACTCAATTTCAGGAGAGCTTTCTGGGGATAAGCCCTTATAGCGGTGAGTTCGATTGAAATTTTTCTCGTCAGATCCAGTGGACGAGAGTTTCCTGGCTTTTATCTTCACTTGCTTATCACCTTGAAAAAATGTAGCATTTTTCAAATTACTCCCTTTTTGAGCATCGATGGAATTTGGATTGTTGGGGTCAGTGGTATTACCACAATTAGCCAAGTTCACAGCTCCTATAAAAGACCATGTAGGGATTTCTTTGATCTTTCTTATTACATAAACAGGTTCATTGCTTGAGAGGACCTTTTGAGTGAGAATTTGAAAATTCTTGTTAATTGTAAATCCCAGATAAGGTTGAGAACTCTTGCTCCACCACCTACAGTACCACCATGTTCTATCGCCTATACGATCCCTAGAAGGTATAAAAAATCTAGCATGAGTGTTGCTATGGAAAAGTCTCCTCTATGCAGTAACCAAGTGAGAAATGTGACAGTTGTTTCTTTGGAGGACAGAAAACTCCAAATCATTGTTTGGAACGCCTTGGTCAAATCCAAGTTGTCGAGCAAATCTGTTAGGGTAATAAGGTTCTATCCACATATCACTGCCAACCTTAGTAGGAAAACTAGCATTACGAATGCTCAAGCAAAAATTCAAAATATCGAGTGACAACTTGTCAGTATCAAGAAATTCCATATCCCTCAAATGTTCAAGTGGGTTGGAATAATACTCAGCATGTTGCTCTGATCTAAAAACCAATCGTGCTTGGAAAAATAGTGATCTTTTCAACAAGAACACCAGAATATCTCACTAACAAGGGATAATTTTGGGGAAAATCACAAACCGACCTACGATATAGAAAAATGCTCCCTAACTACCCAACTAGAAGATGAATGGGGAAGAACGTATTTGTTGTGTTGGGACCTCTTCATTCGTACAAATTTCACAAAGCTTGTTATACACAAAACCAAGAACAGCCGATGCAAGAGAGATTTACAGGTTGTTTCCTTGTGCAATTTTACACGCCATTACAAATGTTTCGAGTCTCACAACATGACCCCTTGTTGGAAAAAGAAATCTAAAACAAAAATGAATGGGGTTAATTAAGTAATTAAAAAAAAAAGGAGAGGAGAGTTTCATGTCAAATAAGAAAAATTTGCTAACCTGCTAAGCCAAAGAGCAATAAAAGATACCAAAGTTGCTTCCTCAGAAGCTCGGAGAGGTAACGAGAAAACCTTTTTGTCATGTTTCGGACGCATAGGTGATGTTATCTCACCAAAATCTCCAAAAATAATGCGACCTCGAGGAAAGTAGTCAATCTACTTTGACCATGACACTTTACTCTCGTTGAATAAAACACACAATTTTGTGTGAATGAACAAAAGTTCGGAAACAGTCTTCAGGTATAATCTTTTTCATTCTTCTTCTGTCACTTGCAGTTGATGATTCGAGGGAATAAACTCCTCGTAAGGTATACCAACAATTGGTAGCCCACATATCATCTTCGGTGATATCGAGAAGTGAATTACCCATCTCCCCTCCAGCAAAATGCAAAGTATTGGTCAAGGAAGACCAAAGTTCCAAAAAGACTCTAAATACATCGGTACAAATGTTAAATAGTTCATTTTATATTCCTCTAGAAAAAAAAATCCAAAAATAAAGGATTTAGATAAAATATATAAACAGAATAATTACACAAATCAAATATTAAATACAATGTCTTCTCATCTTATAGAAATAGAAAAGGAAATTAAAATTCCCATAAGTCTTCAATCTCCTTTTCAAAATCCTCAAGATCCTTCTTCAAATCAACCTTTATTTAAGACTTTCGAATTACGAGAGAAAAATACTCATGTATTAAATGAAGAAAAATGTTAATAGATGAAAGAGTAGAAAAAATAAAAAATTTAGAAGTACATCAAAAATCTAAAAAGGATGACAAACAAAAGAATCAAGTTGCAACCATAACTCAAGAAGAAAAGGAAGAAAAGGAAGAAAATCAAATAAATAAAATTACCAAATGCGGTATTAAAAACGATAGAATGCCATATAGAAAGAATTTTTATTCAAACCATCTTTTCCTGATATGCAATTTGAAGAAAGACATACAATATCTTTACCTCAATACAATTGTGAAGGAATTTGTGAATGGAAATTGGATAGACAAACAAACCATCAAATGTATAATACTATTCAAAAAATGGACTTATGTGCTATAGCCTATAAAGCCAAGTGTAATACAGATCATCAAAATGCAAATCTTTTATTTGCAGGATTTACTAGTGGTTTAAAAGGATCGTGGGATAATTACTTAATTGAAGATGAAAGAAATTATATACAAACTTCAATGAAAAATGTAGTTCCAATGACAATAGAATCAGTAGGAAGTAATAATCAAATAATAACTCAAAATACTCAACTTCCTAGTACAAGTGGAGTTCAAGATACAATTCGAACAATGCTATATGCAATTACTAAACATTTCATTGGTGAACATCAAAATTTTCAAGAAAGAAGTTCATGTCAGAAATACTTGCCAATCTTACTTGGCCAAAATTACACGATTTTAGATGGTATAAAGATGTTTTTCTTAACAAAGTATTTCTGAGAACAGATTGTAATCATGCTTATTGGAAAGAAAGATTCATTGCCGGATTACAAAAATTAGGGCAGAAAAATTAAAACAAAAAATAAGAGATAAATATAATGGAGAAATACCTTATGCCAAACTTATGTAGATTCAATAAACTATGTCAATACAGAAGCTCTAGCATTATGTACAGATTTAAAACTTAAAAGTCAATGTAAAGGAGACCGTAAACAAACTAAGAAAGAACTAGATTTATTTTGTAAAGATTTTGGTTTTGAAAACTATCTTATATGTACATATATATATATATATATATATATATATATATATATACACACACACACAGACACATACATATGTATGTATATGTGTATACATATACACACACATATATATATGTATGTATTTGAATATACAAATATATATTCAAATACATACATATATATGTGTACATTTATATATATGTATGTGTATATGTATACACATATACATACATATGTATGTGTGTGTGTGTGTGTGTGTGTGTATATATATATATATATATATATATATATGTACGTTTGTATATGTGATGTGCATTTATCTTAGGTAGAGATAACACAAAGTCGCACAAATAATAAAAACTTAGAAATCACTACACTCTATCGCACAGTCACAAGTATATGACGCGAATAGTAGCATAGGATGAGTGGGTATCATCCCACGAAGATTTCTTGGAGGGCGAATATTTAATTTTACGAGTCTTTGTACAGTTAGGCATATCAAATAATGGGTAATGGGCCTAAACTATTTAAAAACTAGATTAAAATCCATTTTATAACTCTAAAATTTTTGATGTTCTGTCTAACAAAGCAAGTAATGAAAACAATTATCTACTAAATCAAAATACTAACTAATCTAAGCTATGGAAAGCAATTAATTGAAAACAAGTAAAGCTAACCCTAATTGGCTAGAAAAACTAATTAATTATACTAGAATTGAAAAGCAAGTAGTCCGAATTTAAACTAACGAAATCAATTAAAGGACATGAAAGCAAAGCAACATCCATTTTCTACTACTTGAAAACTATTGATTTTGAAAGAACACAAGGTTCTAAAATAAATATTTTTGGATTTTTGTCTTGAAATAAGAAAGCCCACTAAAAGTTAATTAGAAATTAAAGTAAAGATTTGAAAATTTTTAATTAGAAAGTATTAAATCAACAAGAACCCCAATTTCTCTAAGAAAGTTTGAAATGAAAGCAAACAGATTTTTAAGAATTTAAATTAGATAGCAAGTAAAAATTATATCTACTTGAAGCTAATGATTAACCCACCACAACTATGTAATCAAAATCTAAACTTGTAAGAAATTAAAGATTAGATCTAATCGAGAATTAAAGGGAACTTATATTAAAATAAAACTTGAGAGTCAACCTATTCTATTCTACTCTAGGCTAATCTAAAATCTACTAACTACACTATCTACGTATGTGTACTAGTACACATCTAAAGTACCTTAAATAGTTGAGTACTACACAAGCCAAAATTAAGAATTGCCTAGTGGAATAGTACAAAATTGCCATTACTTCTTATGATGAAAATGAGTTCATGTCGCGATTTAGAATAAGTGAGATTGCAACATGGACTAAAAATCACATTAGCCTATTTCCGTGTCCATGTCGCGATGTGGAATAATCCATGTCGCGACATGGACCTTTTTTCTAGCGACTCTTTAATTTTTTCCTGAAATTGCATTTTGGTCCTCTACACTTTGTTCAGTCCAGTTTCCATTCTCTAATTTAGACCTGCATAATATTAAACTTTTTAAGTAATTAATTTAACTAAAATTCTAATCAAAACTTATTATATTTAACAATAGATAAAATATAAGAGTTAGAATAAGGAAATTAACTAAAATTTAACATTTGTTAACCAAAATTCAAAATTTAAACTAACAAAATGCTATGATTTAGGGTAAAATTACTCTAGTTTAATCTATCTAAAGTTATCACACCCCCAAACTTAGCATTTTGATAAGAACAAAACAAAAAATAAAAATAACCTTACTAACTAAACAAAATAATGTTTAAAATTGACAAAACATTTGATAAGCTATGGATGTACTTAGATTGTAACTAAGAAATATCTCAAGAAACTTACAATACTATATGATAAGTGATTTATTTAAATGAGTCAATCCATGTTTCCAAATTTTCTAAAAAAATACAGGTTCATTTACTACACAAGATTTCAAGTCACTAAGCATTACTATTTGCAAAAAGAATTCCCAAACATTTTAGTTTTATCCATTCAAAACATTAGTTCTTCTCAAATCACAAATATTATAAAATTAGTCAAATATCCCGACAAGGTCGCATGAAAATAGAAGTTCAATAGGAATCTATCTAAATGCATATGTCACATAATTTTGGAATACACCTCTAATCAAGACTAAGTAGTACGAAATCAATAATAAATATTACAAATATTTCCTCCTCTAAGTTATTGGTATACTAAAACATTATCCCTAATGGATTAATTTAGAGAAACAACATAGGTATATGTCAGAATCTCATACTCACTTTATTAATACTCTAATGGCTTAATTCAGAGAAACTGCATAGGTACATGCCGAAATCCCGTACTCGCCTTATTATTAGCAGCAATTTTTTTTGACACGTCCCTAAACCAAGGAAAAGAAGTGAAACATACTTAAAATTAATCTTACTCACATATTAGAAGAATATTGCATATGTAAACACACAAAATGTCCTAAATTCCTTCTATTTCATTTAACCTACTCTTTCCAAAAGATAAATCAACTAACAAAATAATATTGGAGATTTGATCAAAAATAATATTTCAAATAAATTTTCTAAAAATTTTAGTACCTCTTTTTAAAAAATAGTAATACTAAAATTTTGAAATCTTTTATGTTGTAAAATAACCATTCACACATACTTAAATCCACGAAATGACTCAATCAATAGCTTCAATCATCATACATTTATATTGTAAGTCAAATATCAACATTGAGTACTCATTTGATCAATTTTCTATTCACTCATCATCAAGTTACACCAATACACATAAAGTAACCATTCCTAAAACACGAAATAAACACCCCCAAACTTGTCTCTTTTATTCAAATTGATGAATAATTCATCATTCCACTCACCCAAAATTCCAACATAAAGACATAGCAACAATTAAACAAGAACTAAATAAACTACGATAAAATTTTATTCTGACAATCAATACTATGTGACAGCACTAAGGACACTTAACTAAGCCATGTATCTAATCAATAAAGATCTATAAAAATCAATGTCCAAACCAAGTTATCAACAAATGCAAATAAGGCATCAACTTAAATATATGAATATATATATATATATAGACACACACACAGATATACACAGATATATATACATACATACATATATATACACACAAATATATATATACATATATATATATTTGTGTGTGTATATGTATATACATATATATATATATATATACACGCGTATACATATATACATATATGTATATATACATATGTGCATTTATATGTATGTATGTATGTATGTACATGTGAATGTATATATATTTGTATGCATGTGTATATATATATATACACATAGGTATATATATATGTATATATATAGACACACATATATCTATATACATATATATATATATATGTATGTATGTATGTATGTATATGCATGTATGTATGTATGGGGATAATTACCAAGTTCGTAACTTAAATTAGCTCTTGTGACCAATGTAGTCCCTCAGCGTACAAGGTTGAACAATTTGATCCCTTAACTTACAAAATTTTGGCCAATGTAGGATTTCTATCAGAAAATTTCTTGAACCTAACGGTTGACTTAATGGCTTTGGTCAGTTTGGTCCCTTAACTTTTGGGTTTCGGCTAACTTGGTCTATAAAACTTTGAGTTTTGATTTATTTTAATATTTATAAGATTTATTTCATCTATTTATTTTAATGTGAAAAGATTTGAAATAAAGATTTATAAAGATTAACTTATCTTTTATTCTGTTAGTAATGTGAAAGAATATTTGTCAATTGTAAACTAATTGTGATGAAACTCGGGCCGAATAAAAAAATCATAAAAAAATCTTAAATTTACTATTCTAACAAATTGAAAATACAAATTTTTCATCAATTTTCATACCATCGATCTTGACAAAAAAATTAAATTCTAAAAAGAAACATAAGTGGTTTATAAAACTCTTAAGATTTACCTAAAATATTTTACATGAATAAAATAACTTTTGAACCTCGAAATCACCTAAAATTAAATTTCAAACATAAAAGTCTAGCATCTTATAAGAGTACTAGTTAAAATATTATGACAAACTACAATATCGAGCTAAAAAATTCTCAATTTTAACAATACAATGTATATAAACTCATAAAATGCGTAAATTTGTATTATTTTCTCACTTATTTAAGGTATTTTTTATGATATTTTAACTAGTAAAGACAAAATACTTTAGTTTTATGTAGTTAGAATTTAATACTTTGGATGAATATTGTTATGTATTTATCAACCACAAAAGAGTAATTTTATTCATTTGAGGGTTTTTTGGGTGAATTTTACGAATTTTATATATTATTCGAGATTTTTCACACTTAATTTTTAATATTCTTTATTTTCATTGCAATGTATAATGATTTTCTTTCTTCCTATCGAGATATTTAGAAGTTTTACAAATTTTTGGGTTTTTAAAAATTTAATTTTTAGATATGGCATGAAAATTAAGAAGTTTAAAAATTAATGTTGCAAAATTAATTTTTATGCCACTCATAAAATTTGTATTTGAAAATTTATGTCAGCTGATTTGAAGTTGCAAAAATTATTTTATTAATAATAAAGTGTTTTGATAAGTTTTGAATTTTTTAAAATTATTTATTTTTAATTTAAATATCTTCTATCTAGACTAATGGCCCAAAACTAGGCATCATTTTCTTACTTTTATACCCTGAAATCATACGAATAGTAATTGATGTACATCTTATAGGTAAATAAAATACACTCTTTAATTTTTTATTTATCTCAAGTTGGACCACACTATTGGGCCATAATTCATAACCATTTCTTTTAGCTATTGAGAAACAAATAAAAGTTATGCTTTATGTACAAATAAATTAAATAAATTCTCAAAAATATTTAAATAAATTAAAACCTGAAAGTTAAAGGACCAAATTGGCCAACTCTTAATCCTGCCGCTAGGGTTAAGAGATTTTCCGTTAGATATGCTATATTCACCAAAATTTTGTAAGGGACTGGATTGTTTAGCTTTGTAAGTTAAGGGACCACATTGGCCACCATACTAAGTTAAGTTATCAACTTAATAATTATCCCTATATGTATGTGTATATACGTATATGTGTGTATATACATATACATATATATACGTGCATAAACATACATATATATACACACATACATATATGTGTGTCTATATATATAGGTATATATATACATATATACATATATGTATATATATATATGTATGTGAATATATATGTATACATATATGTCCATCTGTGCCCATATATATATGTAGATAAGTTTGTGTATATATATATATACATATATACATATATATATATTTACATACATATATATATTTATATGTATCTGTATATGTATATATATATATATATATATGTATATATATATATATGTATGTGTGTATATACATACCTGAATGGGATGTAATATATATGGTGAAAGGTACAAATTATTATAATATATGTAAGGTACCTTTTTTTATATTTTTATTTCAAAATAAATAACAATATGCAGATAAAATGGTAGTATGCTAAATAGCTACCACTAATGTAATGTGACAAACCGTATACTGATGAAATTGGCATAAGAATTTAAGTGTAATAAGACTTACCAAATTAAATAAGTCACCAGTTCAGAGATTCATCCATTCAATCAATATAAGAATTAGTCCAATAAGACTTACTAAATCAGATAAATCAATAGTTCGGGGACTCATTCACTAAAATTTACTCAGTCACAAGATTGACTTAAACTAGTTAGACTGATTTATCCCTATCTTGAATAAAAATTCCAAGGCTCTCTAACAGACAAGTAAGCTTGACAATCAATCTCATAAAGCAAGCAGAGAATAACTAAGGTAGCAAAATATTAACAGAATCTGCAATCCTGAATCCTCCCTCAATCAATTGAAGGATTTAAACAGAAAAATTAAAGTAGAGAGAATAGGTACACATTTATTGTATCTTAAGCATTTTGTACCAATAATACCATATTGGCTAGTTTAGTTCAATCAAGAGTAGCATGAAAACTTTGTTCTTTCTCTATATCTGAAACGTGATAAAATGCCATGTTTTAGAACGTGCTTAAACCAAAACTGTGTCAGATCTCCTGCTAAAACTTGCGCCCAAGTTTGTTTAAAATTTAAGAAGCCATAATGGTAAAGAATTAATTCACTGAACCATAGCCAACAAATTAAATTTGTTTTCTTTTGCCAGACTAGTATAACTATTACAACACAATATTTAAGAATTATCTAGCTCTTATTTAAATTTTCAGAAATAAATATCTTTATCAAGGTTGAAGTGATAAATAAATCTTCACTTAATAAAGTTCAATCTACATTTTTTGTTATAATATGAGTTCATGGCTTAATTATTGTTTACCCTCTATAAATATGGGACAGTTACAAATTGTCCCCCATATTTATTTTATCTACAAATTGTCCCAATGTATAATGAATTTAATATTTTTATCTAAAAATAGTAGTAAAATATCATAATTGCCCTCAATATTTTAGTCACGCTTTGTGAATTTCTATACTAAAATTATTCTCTTAAATTTGAAAATAATAATAAAACAAATTTCTTATTCTAAGTTTTTTTCCTAGACAGCATGATTGAGTGAGTTAATTGATGAACTTAAATGTATTTAAAATATATATTGATTAAATTTCAAAGTAATATATTTACTCAAATAATATGAATTTTTAAATACAAAGTGATGAATTAATTATTGATAATAGAGAAAATAAAGTAAAAAATAATATTCAAAGCATAAAATAGTAAATTAATTCATACAATTAATATTGGAGGATAAAAAAAAAATTCAATAACGTTTTATGAAAAAATATAGTTACTTTTGAATGATAAATTACTTATAAAATAAAATCATAAACTAAAGTGCAACTCACTCATTTAATATTGGATGAGCCAATTAAAATATTGATGGCAATTATGGTATTTTATTGCTCCCTTTAAATTAAAATTTAACTTCGTTTAACAATTTGTAGATAAAATAAACATAGGAATAATTTGTAATGTTCCCTATTTATAAGAGGCAAACTATAATTGAGCCTAAAATCATTTCCACAAATACACGATAACTATTACAAAGACAAATCTAAAGGAGTTGAAAGTCTTATATTTTCTAGACATTTTCCACCAGGAAATACTTAGATTCGATTTTTGATCCTATTTGTAGATTTTATAGTGTGAATTAAATCTTATGAAATCTATGAAGATTCATGCATTAAGGTTTAATTCGAATAACAAGATTTAAAGTAGAATCAAAAATAAGAATTTACTTAAATATTTTCCTTTTCCACCCTATTATTTACAACGTTTAGCTGACGAGATAAAAGCTTCAATTCTATGCTAGTAATAATTAATGATGCAACAATTGAGATGCATATCAATAAGTACTTCTCGCATAGCGAAGTAATCTCTAAGAAACATAAAAGACAAACAAGCAAGTGGTATATACGACAAGGTACAAAGCAAAGAAACCACAAAAGGCAGCCGAAAAAGGTGAACACATTTCCTATTTGCAGAAAACCACCATAATTCCACAAAATGGCCTAACAATTAACAAGTTCCATAGCTAAAATTAACATCATCAGAATCAAATTTACCATATGAACAACACATTACCCAAGTAATACCCTCAGTCACATTCTTTGCCCTTCAGTTTCAGCAATAGCACCACGAGAAATTAGGCTCTCCGTGTACATAATCTTGCATAAATTGTATTTTGGATTGTACAGTACAACCAATCAAACCTCATTAGAACTTCACCTTCTTCAATATGTATATTGGATTCAATTCCCATGGTAAACTAACCACCTAAACACATGATTTTTTTCACCCTTAATCCATAATTCTCTGCTCATATCAACTAGTTATTGAAGTGACAGAAAATACCAAGGTATTGAGGTCACCTAATCTTGCCTGGTTTTTAAATATTGGAACTCTCTCAAAATTCCAGACAGGAAAAATAGGAAGAAAAAGGAATTTTTAAGCGTCTGTCGACTGTCATATAGCTGAAGGATCACTGAGAGCAATTTTTGTTGTATACAAACACATCTCATAATTGGCTTCTGACTTTTCATCACACACTACAAAAGGAACTATGGCTGCAGAAACCAAGAAGCTATGTCTATTCCAGATTGTAAGAAGATACACTGGATTTTGATAATTTCTTTTGTATCACAACAAATTATTATTAGAGAACATTTCTGATAAACTTCAAATGTGTAAACAGTCATTTGTTCCAGTACAAGATTAGTCAAGTTTTCCTATGGCTCTCCAAACTTGTTAGGTTTCTGCATTTTGAAATTAGAGGTCTACTAAAGTAGCACAACATGCAAATCTGCTAACTGACTGTTAGAGTTCACACACAAATCCAAGGTGGAACTTTAGATTTCATAAAGATGATAATAAGTAACAGGCAAAAGAAACCAAAATTTTATTTTGATATTGACAAATGGAAAATGACTATAGTTTTATTTAATTGCACTCAAAATGAATATACTTGTTACAGTCTTTCTCAGTATATTGCAGATATATTTATGATTCAGATGCTTATTACTTATTTAAAATAATAATACAACCATCATTTCAAGGTAGGAAAAAAAAAGAGAAGTACAGATCATCATTGTAAATGTTAGACGTCATAATTGCTGAACTCAAGATCAATGTTGTGAAATAATGGTTATCATTGCTCAATGAGCAAAATAATCAACTCATGGTTTTCTTGGTTTCAACTGTTATTCATTCTCAGACTAATGTAGAATTCTCCGCTTATATGCAAAATCATGCATGTGCACCAAATTTTTGCATGTGAAAGGAATCTGATAAGACTAAATGTAAATTGGAGTTGAAACCAAAACTTCGAGAAACCTAAGCTACAGATTTCTGAAAACCAACCACATAGCCTAAAGCTTTTATTTTTTTTCCTTTCTGCAGACCTGAACACTATTAAGTAATAAGCTGGCATGCTTCAATAGAGACCTATATATTCATCATACGAGTCCCTCCAACAACTCAGACTGTGACAATTTTCTAATGATTCAGGAAGAAACAAAAAAAAAAAAGATCTCAACTAAGTAACCATCTAAGTTAAGAGCACTACAGTGCTCAAGGATAAGGTCCAATCTACTGTGACAAATAAAAAAAAAACAAAGACTTCATATAGAGTTTTAAAAAAAGTCAAGAAAAACAAACCAACATGAACTTGTGAAAAAAAAAAATAGAGATATTAATCAACTCATATCGACGCAAATGGCTTCAAAGTTCCAACTCAGAGCAACGATATTGCACACCACCTATCAAGGTATATTAATAGCAGGGAGAAGTCCTCTAAAAGAAAAGTCATTTGAATTCAAAATCCCAATAGATGGCCTTTTTCCTTTTACTTCTGTATTTACTGCATCAACTTTATTTCTTAAATGTCGTCACAAATCAGCACTTTCTTAAATGTCCATGCAAAATCAGCACAAGCAGATTTATATGATTTTTCTACTGCACAATGCCAATGATTAATAAAATTTTTGCTCAGAATTTTTTACTAGTCTAATAATATAGTTAAATAATTCCAAGTAACCAATCTCTTGGAAAATTGGCATTTTGTCATGCAAGGTCCTCTTTCATAAATATACTCTGTTGGCAGACATGAATAAAATACAACCAGTAGACCAGAAGATTGCAAGTTCTTACAAGTTTTTCTTCCTTAATCATGACTATATTTATTTGAAAGGAAAATACATCTGAATCACACTGAAGTTCTATGACAAAGCAACATACTTTAGATGATAACGCATTAGCAAATTCATCAGAAAAAGACAATATGCATTTAGAAGCCAAATTATTGTTAATTGTTAAATCTCCTTTTAACTATATAACTGGTTTCCCCCAAAAATTGGCAATGGACAACAAGAGACAAGAAGAATTACAGCCTTCATTTTGGTTCTTTACGTTGCAAGAAATTAACTTTCAACTTCTCAACATTATGTAACCTTAAAATAAGAAATCCTACTTCATCAATAATGCAAATACATTGTAACTGAAGATATCAATATTCACAAAAAAATATCTATTACAAGTTTGTCCTACTTTCTTATATGCTTCTGTTACAGAATTAAGCATATAAACAATAGAACTTGGGCTGAGATAAAGTATCTTAAACAGAATGTACTAGAATTTAGTAAGAGCATGATGAGATTTTAAGTCTTCCATTCCCTTCTAGTTGTTACTGCCTGTCAGCTGCATCACTAGCTGTGGGTGAAATTAGGCTTTTCTATGTAAATACAGGCATCAGCTACAAACTCATTAGGCCCAAATGGACCATTTAATCCAATCAGGTACCTAAATGTACTGTCTGTTGGATTATACAAGGCCAAATTTGGTCCATTGATCAATAGAATTTTACCATCCTCTGATGTTTTCAACAGTTTATAAATGAAAGACATCCCAAGTTCATCGATCGGGATAGTAAGCATTTTTATCCAAGATTCTCCGACTCCATATTCCTTCATAACCCACACGTCAGAGTACTCAACACCAGTCCAACAAACCATACAGAGGCTCCCCTGGAAAAGGTAGAAAAATAAATCACAGCGCTCATCAAAATTCGGTATCTCTATCTCTCCAACTGTCTCTGTTTCTAAATCAAAGAAACAAATGAATTCACGTTCTTCTTTTCTCAAGCACCAATGGAGCTTCCCATTCAAGAAGATACCACCTGCATACAAGAAGAAACCACTACCATAAGTTACACGAGTATAGCCGACCTGATACTATTCCCCAACCCTCCTCCAAGATTCATTCTTGATGCCATAAACATTAAACTGGAGTATTTCATATGCCACACCATACTCATCCAAGGGGCACGTAATGGCCACTACTTTATAATCATCATTAATCACATCATACCCAAACCCGAAAAAGGCACAATAGTATTCATATTTGATGCCTAAATCAAGCAATTTATTGGACTTTCCAGTAGATGGATTCCACAAAAATAAATTTTGATTAGCTCTAATGCAAACCAACCCATCAAAACTACCAACAATTGTAATGCACAAAAGGGGGCCTTCCAAGTTGGGATAATCATTTATCACAACATCAGTAGAAATTTCATCAGACAACAAACAGTCAAGGGAACAATGTTTGACACTGTGACCAGATCCAGCATAACTTTTAATGAGAACCCTCTGATTGTCTCTGTTGATTTCGAGATGGTCTCTGATGAACTGAGGGCTCGAGATTAAAGAAAGCCATGATTTCGAAACGCACTTGAGAATCTCGAGAGGGACTTCACTGGGAGCCTTTTGAGGATTTCGTTGACGAGTTCGTCGGGAAGGATAGGCAGTACTGCTAAAGGGTTTGTTAAATCTTGGGTTGAAGAAGAGGGAATTGGGTTATCATTGGTTTCCTTTGATCGGTGATCGGTTGCTCCAATTCTTAGTCTTTCCATTGAAGGGTTTGCTTCTGATGGAGATTTTTTGTTTAACTTTTAGGGGAGTTTAGGAGAGAAAGGAAAAGAGATTTTAGGGGGAAAATCACTATAAATCAGGGTGTGTTCGTTAGGAAAAAAATATTTTAGAGAAAATTTTTTTGTGCCAAACATAAAATATTTTCTAATTTTTCTTTCTCCGACTGAAAATAATTTACAAAATTTTTGAATGTAAGTTATTTTTCAGATAATTTAAAAGTGACATTAAACCTTAAATACTTGCTTTTATAATTTTAATTGCTAAAAAACTTATTTTCGTTTTTAATTCTTTTTCATTCGTTTTTCTCTCAATTATAAAAGTCTCTAAGAATCGCTAATATAACTATCATTGTATAAGAGACTCTTATATTGTAGTATCATTTAATTTTGAACAAAATCAATTTTTTATTAATCATAATTACTTGTAAGGTATTTATTACCATTGTTATAAGTTTTTTTAACTTGTATCCATAAAATTAAAGATAAAATTGTTAAAAAAATTTATTTCAAAATATTTTCATTTTGTCAACCGAACACCTGAAAATTGTATGAAAAATAGACTTTTTCGGGTGTGTTCATTTGGATTGAAAATATTTTCTTGAGGAAAAAGTCTATTTTCCATACAATTTTTTGGTGTTCGGTTGACAAAATGAAAATATTTTAAAATAAAAAATTTTAACCATTTTATCTTTAATTTTATGAATACAAGTTTAAAAAAAAACTTATAACAATAGTAATAAATACCTTACAAGTAATTGTGATTAACAAAAAATTGATTTTTTTTAAAATTAAATGATAGTACATATAGTTGTAAAATATGCATAATGATAGTTATATTAGTGTGGACCCATAATGAGAGAAAACGAATGAAAAGGAATTAAAACGAAAATAAGTTTAGCAAACGAAATTCTAAAGGTAAGTATTTGAGACTTAATGTCACTCTTGAATTATCCGAACTATTCTTACACTCAAAAATTTCGTAAGTTATTTTCAGCCAGAGAAAGGAAAATTGGAAAGTATTTTCCACCAGAAAATATTTTCCCGTGTTTGGCACCAAAATATTTTCCTGAAAATATTTTCAATCCAAACGAACACACCCTTCATGTAAAATATTTTCCAATGAAAACATTTTCCTCAAAAAAATATTTTCAATCCAAACGAACACACCCTTCATATAAAATATTTTCCAATGAAAACATTTTCCTCAAAAAAATATTTTCAATCCAAACGAACACACCCTCATTCTCCAAGTTTTTCATAAAAATCGAAATGGTCGTGAATTTTAAATTTTTGTCAATTTGATTCCGCAACTATACCATCTTTTTCGCCAATTTCGTCCCTATATTTGTCACCAATTAGACGATTCTTGATTGGAAATTGACTAGATAAATCCTAATCCATCAATTCAGTTGATTTAGGTCCTAAAAAGTCTTTTAATCAATCTAGTCTTTAGAGTTAATTTAAATTAAATTCATTTTTAATTTAATTCTTTAAATAGTAATCAAACCAAATAATAAGTACTTGTCAAACAATTATCGTGGATATGAGACTATACTCGTTGGACCGTATACTTGCATTTTTGACCAACTTTAGTTAGAGATATTTAGGCAAGGAAGAAAAGGTATTGGAATGAAGGCTGGGAAGGATTTGGACTCATAGAATGTTTAATGTTTAGGATTTATGTTTTGCTGATTTTGTCTTAACAAATTTACTCGTATTGTGCATGTAACTATTTTATATTTGTTCAAAATTGTGTCCAATTACTAAAATATAGTATTTTTAATTTGTGAGGGGTGAATATTCATCATTTGAATGTGGAGGAAAAAATTATTAAGTAAAAAGATGAAATGGAAGACTAGTTAGCTGAGGGTGCCAAATAGGAAAAAAAATGTGAGTTTTAACTTTTGCTCATACAAAAATATGGCCCATGATGAGCACGTTTGCTTCTAATTCAAGATTGATATATGGTTCAAAAACCAAAATGGCACATTTTAAATTAGAAAGACACATTTTTAAACCATTCTAAAAGCAAATGACTAAAATTATAAATGTAAAATGGCCGGTGTACAAAATAAACTAGCTTATTAATCCCTCCAGTATGTGAAATTCAACCAAGAAGCCCCAAACTTATAGATTTATTTTCAATTTTACCCTTATTCTTTCTAGTCTAAATACATGTGTATTTTAATAATGTAAAGGCTACTTCTATATATTTATGTAATTTCAAGTTTTAGGGGTTATTTTCTTGGATATAAAATTATAAATGGACTTATAATTTAATTTATTTTTTATAAGTGAAAATTAGCAAATTTAATTTTCACAAGGTTATAATATATATTTTACCCTATAGTTTTCTTAATAGAGAATATAAAACCTTGCGACTTCTCTCTTGAATAGACTAGTGTTGGCCAACACCAAGTGACATTGAGAAAGTAAGTTGACATGGTACGGTCAATTTTAAAAAGTGGTGTCATGTTTCTTATTTTTTACGGAAGACTTATGTACACAAGTTTTTTTATCCTTTTGGAAAAAGGTATCACATATCCTATCTAATATAATAGATTCCGTGAAAAAATAAAGTGGACTTTAGTACTCACATTGGAGACCACTTTCTTGTTTTATGCAGTCCATTTTACTGAATCAACTTAAACTTTGCATATCCTTTTAAATTTGTGCATCATTAATTTCCTTGATAAAAAAGACTTCTAACAATTTTTTTCTCGCATTTAAAAAGAGTATTAACTTTAGTAATCCATATACACTTGACTTATGGGGTCATTTTCAAAATGTTCTCTTATAATAACTGCTACTTCACAGACAAAACACACACAAGACTAGTAGTAACCGCTATATCGTGCGCACACACAATGCACTCGTTATTTTTCCTTCTAATAATTGTAAAAATAGAAGCTAAATTTAACATGTACTTTAAGATGTCCCTTGAAATATTTTTGGGTTTGATTGATAAACAAATTGTTTAGAAATAATTGGCTGCTTTTGTACATAGAATATGGTCGATACAATGTCCAAACAAAACTTTTTGACCCAAATGTGGCTTCTGTGACTAGATGGGAAAGAGAGAATAAGGAAGTTTTCTGAGGAGCGGGAAAGGGGAAGGTTAAGAGAGTGGTGGCTGTGGAGGATTTGGGCTCATGCCATAAAAATTTTAATCATGATGCACAAGCAAATATTTTAGATTTGACTAAAATTGTGTCTAGATACTAAAATGACAAGTTTTGAATTATGAGCCGATGAAAATATACCATTTTGAACATGAGGTAAAAAAATAAGTATAGACATGAAATCTAGAGACTATTTAAGTGTTCTGTAAAAGAAGAAAATGCGAGTTGCTAATTGATGATACAAAAAATGCTTACTAATAATGAATAGCGCCACACATCTTGTAACCCCTGTGAGCATTGTTTTGAAAACCAAATCAAACCGACCTGTTTGATCGATTCGACCACGAACCGAAAGAGCTAGCGGTCCGGTCAAGCTATATAGTTGGACAGTGATAAAACTCAGATAGAACCACGAAAAATCGGCAAACTAGAAGACACCCAGCTAAATCGAGATTGTCCCATTTTTTAAATAAAGGGAAAAAAATAAAAAACAAAAAGGAAGAAACCTAAAAACTCAAAAGACAAAGACAAAAAAATGAAAAAAATGTAAAACAATAAACCTGATCTAATCAAAATCAGATCCAAAGTTTGCTACGATTTTAAAAAATCCATCACCAATAAATCAAATTTATCAAATATGCATATAGAAAAAAAAAATTTGGATCCTTGATAGAGAGCGAATGAGAGAAGAAAGAGGAAAGGATGGGCATAGATGGCTTGGGGAAATAGGGAGACGGAGAAGATGGAGGAGAGAGTGGGGATGGGAGTTGTGGAGGTTGGGGAAAGAGGGAAAGAAAGGAAGGAAGATGGAGAAGAGTTGTGGGAAAAGGGAAAAGTGAGAGTGGAGGCAAAGGAAAAAAATCAAGGGAAAGAAAGAAAAGTAGGGTTTTTGTTTTTTTTTTTATTTTGAATTGTTTAAAAAGGAAAAAAAAAAAGTAGTAAAAACAAAAAACAAAAAAAAAACAAAGAGTAGTAATAGGCTAATAGGAATGAATAGTTGCTTATAAAAATGAAGAGGTAAATAGGACTCGAACCTTGGACCCCAAGGTTAAAATCACGCTTCACCAACCACCTGAGCAGCTTAATATCTTGGAGTTTTTGGCATTTCTTTAGCATTTATTTAATTAGCCGCTTTTAACAGTTGAACCGGTTGAACTAAGAACTAGAAGCTCTGTCAGTTCGATTATCTGTCTGAGTTTTAAAACACTGCCTGTGAGGATAATTCTATAATTAAACCTTATTGCTGATGTATCTTTACTTGTGTGCATGGTCTAACAATCTTGGCCTTGGAAGACTATCACGATCCAATCCCCTAAAGATTAGAAGGTCTTGACATTGATATATTATTTGTTTATAAATACGAGATAATATCATGTAAACTCAAAAGCAGGCTAAGGCCAAAGCAAAAGCCAAATACAGAAAGATATAATACAAGCCTACGAGTCATCTTCACACATCTCTCTCTACCTTTGTCACTACCTCTCTCTCTAAAATCAACACAGGATTTCATCAAATGGCGTCGTTTGTGTGAATCAAGCAAAAAGCCTTCCCTTAAAATTTCCTTACTACTCAAAAATACAAAAGTACAAAAATTTCAAAAAAAAGCATTCTTTGTATTTCTCATTTTCGTGGGAAAAAATAAGAAAAAAGTAATCAGTAAGACTGCACAAAGCAGCATGACTACACAATCCTTACATGAAACTATACCACCCAAATCTATCCTTGGATCTGCACAACAAATAATGGTACCAACACAGGAAGAAATGTTACGATTTCTTTTTGATAATTTTCAAGAGATTCCTGGCTTTCATCAAAACAATGAAGCAAAAAAAAAATCTCTTGGTGGTTAGGATAATGTTGTTAGCAGTACTCATCATCATTTTGTAAAATCTCAACCAGAAATGTCAATAATTAAACTTAAAAGCAAGTCTTTATTTTTTACAGAATGGCCCTAATCCAAAGTCCATCAAAAAATCAGAAGGAAATATAGCTAAAACTTTGCAACAAGCTAAGGAGCAACTTATAGCCAAAATGGAGCGAAAAGTTAATGAACTCATAGGTAAAAATGATGTAAGTCCTACAGAGTTGGCATTGACAGATAGAGATCTATTCATACAGGCCATCGAAGTAGAACCAATCCCTTTCAACTTTAAGTAGCCAAATCTAGATCCCTATAAAGGAACCACTGATCTAGCTGACCATATAACTTTCTTGATGCCTTTTGAGTATCACTAGAAAACATGTTGAATAGCCATTTACTTGAATTTCCTTGTGACTTCAATCTATTGCTTATTTCCTCCATGGAAAGAAGACACTAGTGCTCGGGCTAGAGTAGGGTTCATCGATCTTCTGGACCCCTATCTCCTTAGCAGGATCCCCTTGAATAGTCGACAATCTCTATTGCTTATAGTCCAATTCCTAGTCTATCGGAGCAAGGAGTTTGGATGCTTTCCTCTTCGAGAAAGGACCTTCTGAGGGAACAGCCTAGATTGAAACCGCATAAATGGCCTCAATAGTCGTAAACTCTTGCAACTTCATTTTTTTTGAGCCTGTGTCACTTACTCGGGCTCAGTAAGAGCTATGAAATCAAGAGAAAAGTTATAATCACCATGAAGGTTGCAGAGATTCAACCCTGGTGCCAAGCCTTCCTAGATTAACAAGCCCTGATCTATTTTGTTATGGCTTCCTTGAAAGTCAAACAAGTTATTGGACTTTTCAATATTTTTTATCGTGCATTGGATGCCCAAAGAAAGCCCGTTCAGATCCTTCAAGTTATTAGAGGCCTATCATTCCGTTTCGACTCCAGCTATATCCTTAAATTTGATAGAAAAAAAATCCTTATATCCTTTGACTGAAGAAGGATACCAATGAACGAATGACATGCTCTGAGAGCGAGTTGGAAATAAAAGGTATTCCAATCTCCACTGGGGGTCAATTTATAGAAAACCCTAAAAGCGACAACTGAGGGCTTAATGTTTAGGTGTTAACATAGTAAACAGAATCAAACCCCAAACCTAATGGTGTTAGGAGCCAATTGGGATATGCTGATCCCAAAATACAAGAAAATGGAAAGAAAGAAAGAGGGGGTGGAAAGGCGAAGCCCAGATATCATTTGATTCTCAAAAATAGTCATGAAATCTTTAGGTGGAGCCTTTGCTCTATCACCTTTAGAAGGTACCTTGAGGATCACCTCTGGTCTGATACTATAAGCATCTCAAAGATTTCAAATGTGCTCTTTGGGAGATAAGATCTTCGAATCTCTAATAGTAAGTTATGTAGAAGAAAATACTTCAACAGGCTCCGAAAACATTGAAAGCGCTATTAGAGCTACTAGCCTGAGGTGAGGTTTAGAACTAGACGAGGAAGCCATTGATGAAAGGGAACAAGAATATAAAAGAGAAGAAGAAGAAGAATCACAAATATGAAAAAGCTAATTGCCTAAAAGCCAGAACAAAGATTGATGAATAAAGAAAAATAAAATAAAAATGAGAGGCAGACCCTAAGTGGGCTACGTATAGAACTTTGGGCTTCATCACTCAAGACGGGAAAATCCAAAGGGTAGAAAGGTAATTGTTGGCAAAACAGATGAAAATAAGTGGCATTGAATGTGCACAATTATCGAGGACACGATTCTTCAAAGCATAATTATGATAATTTCATATCAACTGCAGTTGATCAAAAATCAAGAAACCTAGATGAACTAGCGAAAATAGCTAGAAAAATTATCAGGAGGAATCTGATAATGAAACTCAGAGATTGTGCTTATCAACAGGCTAAAGGTCAAATAATACTCTTGCTGGAATGAAAGCAGGGTTCCCATTCAGCCACAATAGAAAGGAATTCAAGTTTTGGTCAAAACCAGCTGAAGCGCCATAAGAGTTTTCCGAAGATCGAATATGAACTACAACATAGTTTTGGTTAGAAGTTCCCGAAGTGTCTTAAGAGGTTTTGAAAACCAAAGAAAAAGAAAGCACAGATTTGGTTAAAATTCGCCGATGTGCCTTAAGAGATTTTGAAAACCCCCGAGAGAAAGAAAGCATAGATTTGGTTAGAACTCACCGAATAAGTTCTAAAAAAAACCAAAGAAAAAGAAAGCATAGAATTGATTAGATCTCACTAAAGTGCCTTAAGAGATTCTGAAAAACAAAGAAAAAAAAAAAGCACAGATTGATGTAGAACTCGTAGAAGTGCCTTAAAATATTCTAAAGAACCAAACAAAAGAAATATATAGATTTGGTTGGAACTTACCAAAATTCCTTAAGAGGTTCTGAAAAACCAAACAAAAGGAATACACAGATTTTTCTGAAAAATCGAGAAATTTTCCTGAGTATAGATTAGAATATCAAGAAGAAATTGGCCTATGTTCAGGATCAACATATCAACGAGAATCTGGTCTAAGTGCAAGTTAGAATATCAAAAAATTAGCTTATGATTAGGTTAGTACGCTTTTTTTCTTAGAAGCAACAATACTTAAGTTATTAGATCGCATTGGACGACCTAATTCTACAAATAAACAAGAAAGAAGTGATGAGTGTCGAGTTCAATGAATTTAATATCCTTAAAACTCAAATTTATAATATAGTGATAACTTAAGGGATTGAACAGAGGAGACTATATATTTAATCATATTATCTAGAACAAGTGTGTATTTAGGCTGAGATAATCAATTAACTCTCAATGATTCGATTTGCTTCAAAAAGTAATTTTTCACCTTAAACACAATAGACATAAACTAAAAAAGTATCAAGCAATTTAACTGAACCTAGATCTACAGCTCAAACTATAATGCAATAATTACTAATTGTAATATGCAAAGGCAACAAAATAATGGCTAATCTAGCTTTAAAAGCAAGTAACAAATGAGTAAGAAGGGGATCTTATCTTTTGTAATAAGAATAGTGAAAATAAAGTATAAGGACTAAAATAAATGATCTATCAATAATATATATAGGTTGGCTAAGATGGAAATTAGAACTGTGATTGCAAGAAAGTTTTATATAGGTTGGCTAAGATGGAAATTAGAACTGTGATTGCCATAAAGTTTTCACCTCATTTTCATGCAGTTAATCATTGATTTCTTAATAATAAGATTTAATTCATGCATTCTTGAGCAATTCAATCATAGAATTTAACTCATCGTACAAATTCCTATGTCTCCTTATTTATAGCTAATCTAGGTCACGCATCAATTAACCCTAATCATGCAAATTAAACCCTTACTCAGTGTCTAAAGTCTAATCACATAAAAGCATTAAGCACAAGAAAGATGCATTTGAATCTTAATGACAAAACTAGAAGAAGATTTTATTCAATTAAGTTTATGTTATTCTAGCAATTTAACAATCACTTGTCCATAATCGTTACTTGCTATGTGCTACTAATCTTTGGTTATTTGTAGCTACTAATGTTAACAAGCCAGATAAGTTTTGTAAAAACAGTCTAGTATGTATCCTAGTAGTCTTACAAAACCTCATCATCAATCATGCACAGAATAACATAAATTTTCAAGTGAACAATATTAAATCTTCATAAACTTCAGAACATATCTTATAATTTACATGCAAATTAAGGTTACTTACTAGTTACAATTGAAAAAGAAATCTACTCTCTATTTATCTTCATGTTTACACGAGAAAGGAGTAATGATTGAGAATAATAGAAAATACATTTTGTTTAGGCATTATTGGGTTCGGCATCGATTCCGGGTCTTGTCAATTTATTTGCGGGATCAGAGACTAAGGAATTGATGCGAACCCTGTAGATAAACTGACGAGACACGAAATTGATGCCGAACCTGTGAACGCCTAATTAAATCCAACTTGAAGGATTCAAACCCATTGATTAAGAAATCAAGAATCTAAAGTATATGTTCTCAACTATACGAGATATCAACCCGTTGTCTATAACACTAGAGACAAGAAGCGATAGTGTTCAAGATAGGTTGTTGCAAGAATCAATCTTACAAAATACCCAAGTCTTGGAAGACAAGTTGGAAAATTTTCTCACAAGTTTTTTTCTGAATATTGATGAATGAACAATTAGCTAGAAGGTGTTTTTAGCATAACAAGGGGCAGGCCAAACCCTAAAAAATAGGCCTAATACTAATAAGAAACATCCATGCCATTTCTAAGCAGGCTTAGGATTGGAATACTAGACATAAAGATGACTAAACCAACATTGATATAGGCTGATATTTTCATGTGTATAAAACAAAATATCCTATAACTAATGAAAAAAAAATCCTAATTCAATTAGAAATGGATTGCAGAATAGGGCCTTGGTTCAATTAGGTTTTTCCGAACCTTTCGTGAAGCTCTTAAATTCTTGGGATCGAAAACTCTTGGACTTGAAGATTATCTGACCACTTATGCTTTAATTTGAAGAATTGGACTTTATGAATTAATAAATTGATGATAGTGTACACAATCCAACTTGATCATAACACCTCGAATATGTTCTAATCTTGGCGAGCTTGAGTTCAAGCTTTCTCCATTTTTCATCTCCTAAACTTGGTACACTTTTAGCCTATCCATACTCGTATCATTCCCTTCCTCCTCAAAAGTATTCGTCCTTGAATCTAAACCTAGATGGAAAGGACAAACATTAAACAAAGTAGACAAAAATTTAAACAAATAACCTTGCCAAAGTAAGAAAATATGCAATCTATGCAACTCAAATGCAAAAGTATCGAGCACAAGTGTTGAAAGTTGATGTTGGGCAAAAGGCTTGTGAAATAAAGACATCCTGGAACACACAAATTCTAAATCATGGCAAATTTTTCCTTAGCTAGCAAATAAACAAAAACCATAAAATATTTTTGAAAGAGTGAACAAATCATGGTCAAAAAATTATCACACCACTTTAAAAATTGATACATATCGAAAAAATAGAAGAACTTATGCACATTGTCATGTAGAAGCATATAATGTTATTTTACCTAAAATGTTAATTAACTTAAGACAAAAAGAATGGCAATCATGAGGTATATAAATTAGCTGAAGAAAAACAAATGTGCATGAAGAATTAGAAACATTAACAAGTAAGGAAAGTGACACACTACGAGTGCTTAAAAAACTAAAATTATAAGAATTTGACAAATCAAATTTTCTAAGTACTCCCTTCACCAAACTATTGGCACTTAAGTTCGAATGACGTATAAAAGTCACTAGAGCTTTGCATGTGGAAGGTGCAAATTCAAACTTTTCATCGTCTCCACTTGCTTCTTTGAACGGCTACACAAAAGAACTTGGAAGAAAATTGTTAGGCAACAAAAGATAAAGACTCTTAAAAACTTTTTCCTCAACGAACAAGTTCTCTTCCTTTAGAATTACCATTAAAGCTAATTTTTCCTTAGGATTAGAGATGATTTTCTCCTTACCTTTCTTTCGATTTTCAGCCAACAATTTAGCATGTTCTTCATATGATCTTTTAATATCACGGTAAAGTTGTTCTTTATGGACTTGATCAGGAATTAATGGCTTAAGAATAATCTTTTTACCATCTTTCTCAAAACTATATTTATTTGCAAATCCATCATGTGTAGCTTCTACATCATATTGCCATGGCCTACCTAACAAAATATGGCTAGTATGCATAGGCACTACGTCACATCAAACCTCATCCTTATATTTTTCAAGGGTTAAAGAAATTAAAGCTTGCTTAGTGACTTTCAATTCACCACCTTCATTTAACCATTGTAACCTATATGGATCTGGATGCTCAGTGGTTGACAAATTCAATTTATCTACCATGAGTTGGCTAGCTCCATTCACACAACTACCACGATCAATAATCAAACTACATGAACGATTTTGAACCACACACTTAGTGAAGAAAATATTAGAACGTTGTACCCCATTTTGGTCATCATTAGGTTGAGCATAAAGTGCACGCAAAATCACCAAGGTGGGTTTCTCAGAAAAATCTACCTCCTGGTCATCAGGATATGTTCTGAGCATGTTGGAGATTTATTGACCTTGTACCTACATCATACAAATCGTCATTAATTCATAGTCATTTGAATTGTAATTATGACACATACTTTGATGATCATTGTGTGAGCATAAAGCTTAGCTCGGCTAGATTGCTGACCAGGCTCATTCCGTGCCTTAGTTAATATCAAGAGAGAGTATTGAATGCTTTCAACAGACCTTGCCATTTTGGCAAACGAGATTCTAAGACATTAAACCTTAAACTTTCTCCTTCTTGGGACATTTTAAACCTACAAAAGAACAAAATCAAAAAGAAACAAAAGATTTTTTATATTTAGAGTTAGTAAAATAAATAAGGACCTCACGGCACTCCTTAAGTGTTTATGCTCAAATTTGAAGATGTCACATAATTTCACTTGTGTTTCACTCAAATCCAAGGCTTTTAGCCTCTAATAAACTCACTATTCTTGTTTTTAAATTCTCCTCAAATTCTCCTCAAAGTTTTTCGCAGACTTGAAAGCCCACAAAGCAAGAATGACAAACAATTACCAATACTTAAAACACAATCAGTAGTGATTGAATAAGGAAGCAAAGAAATAACAAAGTAATGGCATATCAATTTAACAAAGAATGCACACTACGCACTTTAGAAAGCCAAACAATAAGAAGATCAAACAAACTAAGGTTTTGGGCTAGAAAGAATGAACCCAAAAGAACAAGGGTATTTAAGGTATTTCACCAAATTTTTGTTTATGTAACTCGAGAGAAAAATATAAATAAAAATTGAAAAGACAAATTCAGTCGAGAATTATGCCTTAGGAAAAGAACTAGAACTACTCCTAGTTGGAAATTGGAATTACTGTAATCCAAGTTGAATAAGGATTCAAGTGAATGATTTATTCCAACCAAGACAAGGATTGAAAATATGCATGAATATGGGACAACGAATTAGCACAAAATTGCTAATGCAAGAAGGATTTTGAGACCCTAATTCGACTAGGGTTGAAATTTAGCCTCTTTTCTGATGCATTTTTCTTTGGTTTTTTCCTTGGCTATTTTTTTATAGCCTATGGAATGAATTTCAAGCAACAAAATACCTCCAAAACTGGGCACAAAACAGCCACAAAATTTGAAACGCGTGGAAATCACAAACAAGGAAACTCGAGAAAGAACGATTTTTTTTTTTTTCTAGATTTTCTCACAGAGAAATATGCACAAAATCAGAAGCCAATCCCAGCAAAATTTACATAAAAGTATCGATAGGAAGAATCAAGAACAAAATTTCAACTAGCAAAACCAAAAAAATGGTTTATGGTTTTTTTCTTTTTGAATCGGATCTTTTTATTTGCGAAAGAACACAACAAGAATGAACAATATACGAATAAGCTGAATTTTTTTTCTGGATGAACAATAATGATTTTTTTTAATAAACTAGTAAAATAGCAAGAAAATAATTTAAAGATGTATGAAACAAGAAAACAAACGTGTTTAGAAGCCAAAGCTCTGATGCAAACCCTGCAGATAAAATGACGAGACAAACTGAAATCATTGCGGAAGACGAGAATACCTAAACAAATTCGACTTGATGGATTCAAACCCATTGATTAGGAAATCAAGAATCTGCAGTATCTGTTCTCGACTATGTGAGAATCGACCCCCTGTCTATAACGAGAGAAGAACCGACAGTGTTCAAGATAGGTTGTCGCAAGAATCAATCTTTTGCAAAATACCCAAGTCTTTGGAAGACAAGTTGGAGAATTTTCTCACAAAGTTTTTTTTGAATATTGATGAATGAATAATCAGGTGGAAAGTGTTTTTAAGGTAACAAAGGGCTGGCCAGACCCTATAAAATAGGCCTAATACTAATAGGAAACATTCTTGCCAAATCCTAGTAGGCTTAAGATTGGAATACTAGACATAAAACCAGCTAAACTAAAATTGATATAGGCCGATATTTTCACCCCAAATAAAACAAAATATCCTATAAAAAATGCAAAAAAAAATCCTAATTTAATTAGAAATGGATGACCGAATAGGGCCTTGGTGTGCTACATTAGGGTTTTTCGAACCCTTCATAAAGCTCTTTAATTCTTGGGTTCAAAAACTCTTGGAGATGTATATATATATATATATATATGTGTGTGTGTGTGTGTGTGTGTGTGTGTGTATGTGTGTGTGTGTGTGTAAATGTATGTATATGTATATATACATATGAGTATGCATATAGATATATTTGTATGTATGTATTTGTATGTATATATATGTATGTATATATATACATATTTATGAACACACACACACACATATATGTATATATATTTATGCGTGTATGTGTGTGTTTGTGTATATATATATGCATGCATGTATGTATATGTATCTGTATACATATGTATGTATGATGTATGTATGTATTTGTATGTATATACATACATGCATGCATATATATATTTGTATGTATATATGTAATCGTATATATGTATTTGTATGTATATGCATACATATGTACATATGCATATACATATTAAACAGTATCGAGCCTAAGACCTTCTTATGCTGGAAATGGGAAGATCACTGGTGCTCTTATATATATACTAATCTTTTTTTAAGGGGGACTAATTCGTCAGGCTTACTCTTTGATTTGACTATTTGAAGCTAGGATTTCTCATCTTTTGGGTTGGGATTCATATTTTTTGAATACTTGTCTTCTTCAACTTGGGTTTGCCATAGAACCTCTCTCTAGAACTGAAGCTAAGGCCCAAGATCAACCTTCGGAGTTTTTGAACCATTGGAATGCCGTTACGACGTCACTTTGTTGCAAATTCCCTTCAAGATGGCCACCTATGAGGCAATCGCTTGGTTGGCCTCTTTTTTTTTCTATCCGTAGGCCGACTTCATGTAAATAGAAATTTGCCGGGAGGTATATGAAGGAACAAATTAGTGAATTGAGGAAATAGAAAAGTGGCGGTTAAGCAGCCTATAAGTACCTTCCTTAGGTGTCAAATGTGATGTTGTACTTGAGAAAAGACAAAAAAATACCTCAATCTCAACCTTTCATCACATCCTAGCGTAGAGCGACTGAAGAGCTATTTAGAGATCAATCAGCTAGTTTCTTTGATCCTACTTGGTGTTCCAAGTCTTTGATACGGGGGCCCAATCTCCTATTTGATAAAGAGAGAGCTCTGTCTATCGGATGAACCTTGTAGGAACCCTTAGGTTTTCGGGGCATTGGATCAAGGAGTAAAGGGATGAAAGGGTAAGGCAAGAGGTATAGGTCTTTGCTTTTCCTATCATACATGTTATATGTATGTATATACATATATCGGTATGTACATATGTATGTATGTATATACATAAATATACATATACATATATACATATATATATATATATACATATATACATTCACACACATACATATATATATACATATATACATATACATATATATATATATACATATATACATACACACACATACATATGTATGTATATATATACATATACATACATATATATATACATATACATATATATATATATATGTATGTATGTACATATGTATATGTATGAAAGATTAAGTCATCATTCTCTCCGATGAATTAAAATGGTGAGGTAGGGTTGACAGCCCAGAATTGGCCTGTCGTCGGCCCATCGGTCTAGTTTGGACACAGTCAATCCAATCCTAAATCTAATGGTTAGATTTATGTATAATCAAATTTGATGGTCCAAACAATCCAAAATAAATATTCCCTTTTGAAACAATTTCAATACAAAATTACTTTTCCAATATTTTTAAAAACCACATAAGAAATTCATAAAGTTTGAACAAATTCAATATTTATGACAACTAAAAACAACTACACCATAAATTAGTCAAAGGTGGCTCTGATACCTCTATTATAATAAATCTTAGAACATGCAGACGGAATTTAATTTTTTACTTCCTTCAACGGATCGCTTTGATTAATTCATACGTAGTAAAAAAAGGAGCTCAGAGATTATACCTCAAAAATACTGTAGAATCTCCAATCTGTCAAGGATGTCATCCACAAGCTGTACAGATGTTCGGCCTCTAATGGTATGTGCACATAGATAATTACTTGGGGATCTTCACAACATTGATTAACTAAAATCGTAGAGTGCTAGCTCCCTTTTCCTAATGTTTTTCCCCAAACATTTCTCAAATGTTTGTTTTAATATTTGTTCTCGTTCTTTTTATTCTTTGCTGCTTGGATCAATGCATGTCCACACACACACACACACACACACATATATATATATATATATTCAAAATGTCACGCCCCAAAAACGGGACCGTAACACGCCGCGCTAATGGCACACCGGTCCAAAGCGCAAGGCACAAACGAACAGAGCAACAAACTTAACCACAATGTAATAGAACCATCAAACCATTTCTTAACTATAAAACCGAATATTTCATTTTATACAAAAATACGAATTACAAAATTTCTTCTTAGTACAAAAGATGCTACAACAAAAACAAAGTTCATAAATACAAAACCTATCTAATACACTACCCCTCTCCAAACAAATCTAGAGTGTATTGGAAGATTATCCGCTTCTGAGTTGAGGAATAAAGTTAAACTGGAGAAAATCTAAAGTCGCTAACGCGTGGAGAGTCCAAAAACGAGCACCTAATCTGAAAAATTGTAATCACGTGGGGTGAGCATAACTAGCTCAGTGGATATCATAAAAGCTCTTCAAATGGGGCCAAGTGTTTCGATACAAAGAAAACATAAAGATAATAACATTTGCGAAAACCATAGTCATAAAGCAGTTTCTAAAATGTCTCATGCCATTTAAAAGTCAATAAACCATAATCATAAGTAGTTTCTAAAATGTATCATGCCATTAAAACGTCAGGCATGTCCAAAACATAACCAAAAAGATCCAATCATTTCAAAACATAGTATGCTAAAGCATAGCGTAGCCAAAAAGATCCAATCATTTCAAAACATAGTATGCTAAAGCATAGCGTAGCCAAAAAGATCCAATCATTTCAAAACATAGTATGCTAAAGCATAGTGAACAAATCCAAGTACAGTTTCAATCCGGAATATAATAAAATAGCACTGAGTATCTTTTAGGCTCGAAGGTATGACTAATCGGACTAGCGGATCTAGTAATCTACCACACCTACTAGTCCGACCGGGAGGTCAAGTTATCCCATCACAAGACCCCGCATCAATTAGTTCAAAACATTCACAGATCACCATGGCGTCCCATGGATGACTATAGAACCGTTCTCCACAATTCAGACATTTCCAAACACATCCAAAATTATATACCTCGGTCACCTATGAGCCAAAACAGTCATAAAATGCTTTCATATCAAAAGAGTTTGCAAACATATCAATTGATTATCATAAAATAGCTTGGTCCCGATTTCATATGTAATAGTTCCAAAACTTGGTAAAAGTGCGTTCCAAACATCATACACATTTTAAAATCCATCCAAACACATTTCAGCAGCTGTCGTTATACATGGATTTTAAGTGGAAGAGGGTCTATGTTACCCACCTATCAAAGCAAAAACTGCACAAAAGATCACTGAATGCGATCGCCAGCGGTAGGTGGCGTGGTTAAGTCACCTAAAACTGATATAAGAGGACTCTTAGATGATGTAGAAGAGACAGAATGACTAGGGAAGCAACGACGCGAAACGATAGAAAACGACACCAAAAGCTCTTTGGTCAAAAATGACCCAAGCTATTTTATGATAATCAATTGATATGTTTGCAAACTCTTTTCTAATTCAACAGTTTATGGTTCAAGCCTTCTCTTATAGGTGATCTAGGTGTATAATAAGCTCAGTTATACACATCTAGATGTGTATAAGAGACAGGTCGACTACAAGTAGGTTATCCTCCCGCCAACAAAATCCAATTCCAAGGTATTCAAGGGACCTTGGTCATAACCCAACTCAAAACAACATATACAACCAACCAACAAAATCCATTTCCAAGGTATTCAAGGGACCTTGGTTACAACCCAACTCAAAACAACATATTCAACCAACAAAATCCATAAACTAGAATGATTCAATCGAGTCATAAAACCATCAAAAGATCATTAAAGACCCTTTAAACATAACCAATTATCCAAATTATCCTAGTTGCGCCAAACTTCCGCTTACTTACAAAATGAAGGGAAATCAATTCCACTTGGTTTCAAGTCTCAATTCCTATCCAAACTAACCTTAAAACACTCTTAAATCATCATTACAAGCATAGACATAAGCATTCATAGCATAACATTCTAGGCTCATATGGAAGACAAAACCCTAACTCATAATCTTAAAATTTGTAATCTAACCATGGAAAGTTGTTAAAAATCAACCCCAATCACTTCCCAACCTCCAAAACACTAAAAACAACCCATAACATACATAAATCACAACTTATAAGGCTGCAAAGAGGGTTTTCTCAGCCATAAATAATCCTACAAAACTTGAAATTAAAGCTTAAATCATAAAGCCCATAAGCCATAAATGCTAAAATACATAAAATCTTACCTTCCAAGTGATTTCTACTTGAAATCCAAGAAAATTTAGAAGAGATTTTATGTATTTTAGCATTTATGGCAGCAGCAAGGAAGAAATGAGGAAAATAAAGCAAGAAGAAGGCTTAAAATAACAGACGATAAGCCCCTAATACGTGACTTAGTTATACTAGATTGAGTGAAAGTATGAGTATTTGAATAGATATAAGCTTTGCTACTAACTTAACATTTTTTTCTGAATAATCAGCCATCATACAAGACTTACACACCACATTGCACTAATTACAATTGTTCCAATATTTGACCCGTTAACCCGCCGGTACCGAAATCGCGTAAACCGAAAAATTTGCCGAATTGAAAAACGAATAAGTTGAAGTACTTTATGACTATTTATAATATGAAAAACATTTTAAACCAGTTAAAATCAAAGAACAAGACTATTAAAATACTGGGTTTCACATTCTACCCCCCTTAAACAAAGTTTCGTCCTCGAAACTTACGAAACTGACGAAGCAAACAAAGATATTGACTTCGAAATAGTTAGATCTCTTTGGCTACCAGGTATGCTTTAGCCTGTCTCTTATACACATAAAACCTTCACGTAGGGGATAACTTTATTCCTCAATGTCCTGGCTCTACTTTATCGAGTCTATCACATAAGCCAAATAGCTCTCACAACCCCTATCGAAGGCCTTAAATGCCTTCACTGCTGATATAATCAGAATCCTACTCTTGGGCTTCTTTTCATTCCCACGAAAAATCACCGTATCTAAACCAAGCATCTGAAACATCACACAGGGCTCTTGGTTGGCGGCTAATCGTCGCACCATTAGCCGCCAACCAATCCAAACCCAAAATCAAATCAAAGTCGATCATCGGTAACTGAATAAGGTCAGCCTCAAACTTCCTATCACAAAACTCTAACCGACAACCTTTCAAAACAAACCTAGACTCCAAAACCTTTCCGTCCGGGTCCCCACTCTATAAGGATCCTCTAACCATCTAGGTTTATCGGACAGACATCTAAGAAACATCTAGCTACAAATGAATGTGATGCCCCACAATCAAATAAGTGGCGCAGAGCTCTGACCTCTCTGAAAGGTATCTCGATCTCTCCTCACGCCTCACTCCGAATCCAGCTGGATGGCTAGATTATACATCTCCTCATAAGTCTGGGGACGACCCACTATCAGCTCTCTCCGAAGCTCTGCTCTAAGGCCCTTCCGGAAATGATACATACGCTGTGTATAAGAGACAGGGCGCAACGGGAACATACTCTCCAAGCCTCGAAGGCTGGAATGCATATCGCACCACGGAGTACTGTCTCTTATACACATCTAGATGTGTATAAGAGACAGATGTTGTTTTGAGTTGGGTTATGACCAAGGTCCCTTGAATACCTTGGAATTGGATTTTGTTGGCAGGGAGGATAACCTACTTATAGCCTAGGGAGAGGCGAAGTTTTTCCACTTGGCCGCCTCGGAACCAAGAAAGGAATAGCCAAAGATGTCCGTGACCCCACCGAATCGAAATAACTCAAAATCCCTCTCTATCTCGCCCATCCATGACTCGCCTTAAGCGGATCCGGAGCCCCATCAAACGTAGGTAGCCCGGCCTTCTTGAGCGTCTGAAACAGGGATGGAATGTCGGTACGCGGTGGTGGAGGTGGTGGAGCAACGGGAGGTCGCTCAGCGTCCAACTGTCGAATAACCTGTGTCACAACCGCCGCAATGGCGCCATAATCAACCACTGGCTGGTTTGTCGAATAACCTGTGCCACAATCGATTTAAACCTCGAAAGACTCATCGAATGCTTATTACTAGACTTAGGATTCAAACCTATGCTCTGATACCACTAAATGTCACGCCCAAAACGGACCGTAACACGCCGCGCTAATGGCACACCGGTCCAAAGCGCAAGGCACAAACGAACAGAGCAACAAACTTAACCACAATGTAATAGAACCATCAAACCATTTCTTAACTATAAAACCGAATATTTCATTTTATACAAAAATACGAATTACAAAATTTCTTCTTAGTACAAAAGATGCTACAACAAAAACAAAGTTCATAAATACAAAACCTATCTAATACACTACCCCTCTCCAAACAAAAGAGAAGCTTGGAAGATTATCCCAGAGTCCTACCAGTAATGTGAAATCTGGAGAAAATCTAAAGCTGCTAACGCGGTGGAGAGTCCAAAAACGAGCACCTAATCTGAAAAATTGTAATCACGTGGGGTGAGCATAACTAGCTCGAGTTTGTCTCAAGGCTATAGTCCCATACTCCAAAACATAACCAAAAAGATCCAATCATTTCAAAACATAGTATGCTAAAGCATAGCGTAGCCAAAAAGATCCAATCATTTCAAAACATAGTATGCTAAAGCATAGCGTAGCCAAAAAGATCCAATCATTTCAAAACATAGTATGCTAAAGTATAAGAACAAATCCAAGTCATCACAGATCACCATGGCGTCCCATGGATGACTATAGAACCGGTTCTCCACAATTCAGACATTTCCAAACACATCCAAAATTATATACCTCGGTCACCTATGAGCCAAAACAGTCATAAAATGCTTTCATATCAAAAGAGTTTGCAAACATATCAATTGATTATCATAAAATAGCTTGGTCCCGATTTCATATGTAATAGTTCCAAAACTTGGTAAAAGTGCAGTTCCAAACATCATACACATTTTAAAATCCATCCAAACATATTTCGAAAGTCGTTAAACAAAATACAAGTGGAAGAGGGTCTATGTTACCCACCTATCAAAGCAAAAACTGCACAAAAGATCACTGAATGCGATCGCCAGCGGTAGGTGGCGTGGTACCTATTGACAGATATAAGAGGATGTCTTAGAAAAGATGTAGATGTTTAAAGAATGACTAGTCTCTTATAAACGACTAGAACGATAGAAAACGACACCAAAAGCTCTTTGGTCAAACTGGGACCTTTTCACAAATACATCCGACCAACTTTGACAAGCTCTTACCCCAGTCATCTTATGTCTTAGTTAAGAGACAAATTCAAGATTACATCTGTCTCTTATATGCTATCTCCGTTGTTGTTATTAAGCTGATGGGACTATTACATCTGGCTATAAGTAGGTTATCCTCCCTGCCAACAAAATCCAATTCCATAGGTGTTGTTGGGACCTCAAGTTGTAACCCAACTCAAAACAACATATACAACCAACCAACAAAATCCATTTCCAAGGTATTCAAGGGACCTTGGTTACAACCCAACTCAAAACAACATATTCAACCAACAAAATCCATAAACGGAAAGATTCACCGGAGCAATAGCCGGACTATATCAATAGCATTCCACAACAATGGAAAACACCTAAAACCATCAAAAGATCATTAAAGACCCTTTAAACATAACCAATTATCCAAATTATCCTAGTTGCGCCAAACTTCCGCTTACTTACAAAATGAAGGGAAATCAATTCCACTTGGTTTCAAGTAAATCTCAATTCCTATCCAAACTAACCTTAAAACACTCTTAAATCATCATTACAAGCATAGACATAAGCATTCATAGCATAACATTCTAGGCTCATATGGAAGACAAAACCCTAACTCATAATCTTAAAATTTGTAATCTAACCATGGAAAGTTGTTAAAAATCAACCCCAATCACTTCCCAACCTCCAAAACACTAAAAACAACCCATAACATACATAAATCACAACTTATAAGGCTGCAAAGAGGGTTTTCTCAGCCATAAATAATCCTACAAAACTTGAAATTAAAGCTTAAATCATAAAGCCCATAAGCCATAAATGCTAAAATACATAAAATCTTACCTTCCAAGTGATTTCTACTTGAAATCCAAGAGACATGGTACACATCTAGATGTGTATAAGAGACAGCTCTTTGCTACTAACTTAACATTTTTTTCTGAATAATCAGCCATCATACAACACTTACACACCACAATGCACTAATTACACTTAGTCCAATGCTTGGCCCCATTTGAAGAGCTTTTATGATATCGCGTAAACCGTCTGCCACCGAATTGACGCGTATCTTATACAGTTGAAGTACTTTATGACTATTTATAATATGAAAAATATTTTAAACCAGTTGAAATCAAAGAACAAGACTATTAAAATACTGGGTTTCACACAAAACCCTAAGAGCTTTATGATATCACACATAAACCCCTAAAATTTATTGTTTATTATAATTAAGCCTCAAATGTTAATTTATCTCATAAATTAATCCATAAGTATCTCATACTTATCAAATAATCAATTTAATCCTGAGTTAATCATGTTAAAGTGTGTGACCCTTTTGGTTCTCACTCATGTTGGCAATAAGTATAAATTATGATCCTAAATTAATTAGAATTATCTTGTTAAGATAGATTGTAATCCTAAAATAATTTGGATTAGATAAAGTAAATAACTTTAACTCATCATTAATTCACTAATTAATTAATTTACACTTATAGATCAAGTCTGGCTTTTAGCAAAATATCATGACCACCCAACTGTTGAGATATGTCAAGTGTTCAACTTTACCTATTAGTGATTCAGTTACCGTGTAATTATTAACCTTTCATCACACTATATCCCAATTAATTTAAGAGTATAGATATAATGCCAACTCTTATTATACTAATCAAATTATGTTTTTTTCCAAAATACAACTCACTTGAAACAGTACTTAAGATTTCTTAATTATATTTTCACTTTACGCAAAGATTTTCGAGTCATATCTCAAGAAGTGGCTATACTGGGATATAGTTTCCTACTACAAGGAGTGGCGAATGCTATATCGATTATATCTTATCTTTTCATGATTCACACTACAGCTGATCTCTATTATATGTGTGACTTCTTAAGAGTAACAATTAATAGACAGTCAAAGTATAGTGATCCACAATCAAGATAAATTCATGATCTCGAGCCCAAAAATCATTACACTACTATCACAAAGAGATTAATCCACTGGCATTTGATAATAATCCGCGTGGAATACTCTTAGCGAGTCAATCCGATACACTTATTCTCAGTAAGCATCCACATACAAGTATGTGCTAATCTATCCTTGTAAAACACTAAAATTAGGAATATTTATTAATAAAAATATAACTGCGTAGAGAATTACATCATCATAACTAATTATGATTTTTTTTCTCAAATATTTTATTCAAAAGACTTTATCATATCAAATAGATAAAGAATGCCATATTACAAAATATGTATAAATATAAAAGTGTAATTTGTCACTGAAAGATATTAGTTTTAGGGCATACACTAACACTGGATAATGGAAAGGATTAAGGAGAACTAGAGATGCCCTCTTATGATGATGATTATGGGCGTTTGAATGTGAATAAGTTGGAAATGTAAGAAGGAAGGTGTTTCTCTTTGCTCAGTCTTAGTCCAGATGATCGTTTTGACTTTTGGACGACGAAAGAGTATGGGATGGTAGAATCCTAAACTAGGGTGGTGTTAATTCCAGACACTGGTCGACAGTTTATTAGTTTCCTCTAGCCTCTGCTCCTATTAAAGAATTGACGAATTTTGTTCGAGTCTCAATCATATTTGTTCATTTGTAATCCAAAAAACAACTCGAATACAAGGCTTTATCTTGATTTAGGATCCCTCCTGGACTTTGATGTTCACATGTACGATGTTTGGAATTGATTGATGACAATGATAGAGGTTGGAAGGGTAAGACGTGGAAGTGAGGGAGGGCTTGCATTACTTGTAAGTGAATCTTGCTCTTACACATCAACATTGGTGCTTCTACATATTTAACTTAAGTTTGTGCCTTCAGCTTAAATGAATGAGAATAGGCCTGAATAAATCGTGTTTCATTATATTAGAAATAGTTTAGATAAAACTTCCTAACATGGCATGAGAAGGACATCATAGCGTAATCTCTCTCAACTCTAGACTCTGATGAGTTTCTATTTTAGGATATGTACCATCAAGTTAGAGCTTCTTGGAACTAGGCTAAGGTAAAGAGCAGCTCTGAGGGACTGGGACAAGAACAATTACAAGAGGAACTCAACAATGGCAAGATGGTTATAGAAAGTGAAAACATCTGAAATAGAAACCATAATCAAAGAAGAAATTTGAAAGTGACGGTGAACAATTAAAGTAACCCACAATATGTTGTAGTTTCACACCTTTCATTCATAATCTTCACCCATGTACTAGCCCAGCCCAGCCAACATCAATGCTCAATCTGTTGTTTGGATTGCAACCATGGAGTCTTAGGGCTTGATTTGAAGACCCATTTGGTTTATCATGCAATTTGTCCTTTCTATAGAAAATCTTGCCTCTGGAATATATTAATTTGTCCAAATTAACAATTGGTTTTAGAAGTTTGTATCATAAACTAGGATTCTAGACCTCACTTTGAGGAATGGTTTATTGATATTCCTAGGTTTGTAAATACTATTCGATACTTAACCGGTTGCAACAGAATTTGATGAACCAAGGATGTAGGAATATCTTTTACTTTGGTGAAGAATTATTGTGATTTAGACCTAAAAAAATGTTACAAATCCAGCTTGATTAATAGTCCTTCAATCTTTGTAATAACAAACACAATTTCCAGTTGCATATGTATATTTTCGATTTAAATGATTTCACGGATTCAACATAACATGATTGGTAAGATTTTTTGTTCTCATCTAAAATTTCAACTACTGCATAACAAATTTGATTCTATTTCTCAAAAGTAATTAGATTAAACTCAAACAAAGTGAGATGTTCCTAAAATTTTGTGTCATGGCACCATGATATAATGAGTTTGTCTGCTATGAGATAAGAGAGTGTTATGATCAACTGCAAAATTTTGACAATCTTTTTTCTTTCCTCTTTTTTGTTGGATTTTGAAGCAGGATTATAGGAGCTAAAGAAGATAGTGATATCTTCTTCGTGTATTGCTCTGTTGTGCTCCCATTACAAGCACAATCATTGTTGAATGAAAAGTTGTGTTTGGAATGGTTTGTTAGGACTGGTAATAACCTGCTGCATTTACAGATGAAGATACTTTTTTTGAGCAATATCTATTTCGTACATGAATATTCCAAGCCTTAGCCAGGGCTGATATATGCAAAATAGAACATTACAATGGTTGATAGGCATTAGGGATCATATTCTAGTAAGAGAACACTTGTTTGGTTGGCAATGCTGATCTAGTGAACTACTATAACTTCCTATTTTGTCATTCTTTCCTTTTTAAGTGAAAAGCTTGTCTACCTTCACGTTGAGAAAGGCAAAGCATTTTGGGCAATCTTGAATGTGAACTTGTAACTGGCTTGAGCTGTATTGTAGTGCTCTTGTTGGGTTGATCTTTGGAGACTATTAAGGTTTTTACATGATTCTATGCATTTATTTGTCTCGATTTTGATTAATTCACTTTACAGTTTATAGCTTGACTCCTAGTAGAAGGGAATTCACTAGAAATTGATATAATTGTAAGAATCCAAGAGGATTAAGAGAACCCTAAAGATGGAAATGGTGAAAAGTTACAATAATTATGAATCAATTGCTGCTCAAATTATATGGCATTCAAGTGTCTGAGACTTGAAATAACTAAATGATGGCATTCAGATTGAGTTAATGATATGCAGTCTTCTTTAAATGAATCTCATAAACTGATCAGTGTTGAAATTTTGGGCTTTCATTTGCTGCTTTTTGCACCTTAAACTTCAAAGATTGAGGATGCATCGAAGTCATGAATAATGCATGTTGTGTTATTTGCTTATTAGGAAATTGAAGATACAACTTATTTGTACACTGATTACTGATATATAGCTTGATCACCATAGTAAATGAAGAAAGAATAGTGTGATTTAAGTTCTACACATGTAAATTATACTATATTTATGCATTTATGAAAGAACAAAATCCCGAAGCTAGATTTTAGATTCCCCCATACATATGTATAGACTCTTTATGGTGCATAGTTTTAGTGTTTCTTACTACAGGGAGTAAATCAATTTGCATACTACAGTAGAAAATGTAATCATATTCTACTTTGAATCTCAAGCTAATTATTATGTCATTTTCTTGGAATATTTCAATGGAGCTTGAAATATTTGATTTCTCATGACTTGAGAGGACCTAATGAAAGTTTTAGTAATACATCTAGTTTGAAATAGGTAATGGCATGATAATAACCTGGAAAAGGGCAAACTTTAACCAAGTTAAGCCAGATTAGACATGTTCTTATACCTCGATCGTTCAATTTAAAAGTTCTCTTTTCTGTAGCTTATCCAAGTTTCATTTTGTCCCTTCATCTCTTCTTTAATTTGGAGGTAATTCTACTTGAGAAGACCACACTCACAACTATGCTTCTAGTTTCATTTTCCTAGGAAGATTGATTGACACCAACCGTCTCTTTTCCATGATTAATTCACTATGACTTTGAAATTGTGGTCAATACTTTCATGTCATTTGCCTCGAACAACACGTAATAACTCGATTGTGCAATTGCAATCACCACCAACTCTTCTTCTGGAGTACCCATACCACTAGATGCTACCAAATGTTTCATCTTGCAGCTCTTCCTTCAATAGAGGGAAAACATGGTAGTCCTGCTCTCCCTCTAGTTCATTTTCTATTCCTTGACTTTTCTCCTCCAGGGTAATAGGCACTTCAAAATCTTGTTTTCTCTGTCAAACTTAAAAGTTAGACTGATCATGGACATCTCATCCATCTTCACTATGGTCACCTTTGTTGCTCGACATTGTAGCACTCCTTCTAACTAATTTTCTCCTATATCTACAATTTCTAGAAAAATATTCTCTTCTTTCACAACTAAAGCACTTGTAATTGTAGAAACGTTTCTCTCCTTCTTAAACTCCCCCTGTTTCGTAACTCTCCTTTAGTTGTTTCTTTGTTTTGTTGTAATTCTTTCATTTTGGTTTTGCATTTTGGAAGAAAATGTTATACATGTCTCCTCCTCGTTCTTTATTAGAATGCCTGATATTTGCTTGGCCACTGATTCTTGGTCTGCCAGCAAACTCTCCAACTTATCTATGATTGTTTGATTAGCCTAATCTTGTATGGTAGTTATAAAATTTTGGTATTATGGTTTCGATTTTAGAATCTAGATTCAAGTATGTTAATTTCAGGTCATAGAATTTTACTTTCATGAAATAGTCTTTGATCATCATATTTCCTTAATTAAGAGGGGCAATGATATTGCTACAACATATATCTTATTGCCACGTTATATTTTGAATAAAGGACAAAACTACCCTCCCAACTGTTCACACTTGTTTGACTCTTGCAAACCACACCACCAACTCTTCTTTTTCCCCCTTTCTCCCCTCCCCGCATTTCACTCAACCTACTGGGATGGCACATTGGCAAGCAGAACAACAGCTTTAAATGGCAAAGTAGCTGGTCGAATTGATGTTCTTGGTTAATAACTCCAATAAAATTGAAAGTACCCAGAAATTATCCTCATATAAAATTGTTAGAATATTCATCTCGAGTCAGAGTCATAAATTAATCAAATTGCAAAGCAAAAAAATGGAAAACAAAGTAAACTATATGGGCCACCACTACTCCTTGAAAACCCACCTTCATCAAAATAACCAATCTTAAAGACTAAGAAAGTGGAAAACACCTTGAAAAAATAGATCAAAATAACTCTATTTTCCCTCTCTTTAACCCCTCAACTTCCACCATCTTCTCCTTAACCCTTCCTCTCTTGATTCCTCAAAACCACCACCAACCTGTCTATTGTTACTAATATTGTCTTTGAGTTTGGGGCTCAATTCCATATTATTTAATTTCAATAATATCTCTTAGAGGAATGGAAATGAATGAAGAAGGGAGAGAAGGAGATGGCGGGGTGAAACCATGAAAGTGCTAGGGGAGAAAAATGGATGAAGGGAGAGAATGCTCTGTGACAGTGACTGGCGGGTCTACCAAACAAGTGGGAATGGATGAGAGCAGTAATTGTGTCATTAAATAAAAATATATTGTGACAATAAGATATTTGCTACGGAAATATTATTGACCAATTAAGAGACATCAATTCATTTTCAAAAAGTTAGAGGTGAAACATTCTTAATGTATTTTCAAAATATTAACATTATCAAAATATTGACAAAATTTTGTTATTTGAATTCAAATAACTAATCAGATAAATACATGTATATTGAAATCTCTACCTTATCAATTACTATTTTATTTCACCTAATCCTATTTGAAATTTGAAATTCAAAAATATCTATAATATATCTACAAATTATACATTAATTTTTTTGGAAAATTCTATGGTCTCTTTAGGGAACCATTCCCTTGTACATTAAGAGTTTGTACAGTACAACACTATGTGTTTTAAAAATTTGTATTGTACAATTCCTTAAATTACTATTGAAATTTTAAATATCGACTTATTTGATATATATATATATATATATATATATATATATATATATAAATTATTTAAGAATACCACATTTTATTTGTAACCTACTTTGATTGTGTGTAAAACTATTGTATTCTACATATTATTTCGCACTTAACTGTCTGTTGCATTCTACATATCCTTCTACACTTATCATAAGATTTATGGTGTTTTTATTACCAAAAATAAATTAAAATAAAATAAAGATTTTATGGTGTTTTTTTCTTTCTATTGCAGGATATCTTAATTGAGGTATTTGAATTTACCAGTTGCAAATAATTGACGCATAGATGGCAGAAGATACCGTGTGTTCAAATTATTTGCTAGGATCAATGATGTGGGTGGCAAACACTATGAAATGTGTGGCAAACCGATTTATACATGACAAGGATGATGCTATATCCGCTCTTGGAACAATTCATGATTTACCTGATGACTACAATTGGATTAAGCAGAGGACCTAATGGCTTTATTATTAGGATTTACCTGATGACTACAATTGGATTAACCTTATATTTCCAATTATGCCTAAAATTTATATTTTTAAAGTTGTATTCTTTCTTTAGTCTTTTAATCAATCTTTTCTGACTTATACATGAAGCTTTTTGCTATTATATGTTAACTAGATCTGACCTGTTCTAAATGTAGTTCCATTATATTTAAATGGAGTAATCGGAAATACAAAAATAAATACTTATTATAATAATTTTATTTTGAATATTAAAGTTGCATTCAATACTTGATATTAAAATTAGAAATATTGTATATCATTGCCATATTTTTGCCCGTTGAACGGGGTTAAATCTAGTGTGTTAATATGCAGATTGTGCCACCATGCTAATTTTGAATTTTCAAAATTAAGCAAATTGTATATCTGCAATCTGAAGTTGAAATCTTGTACTTATTATGCACGCAAAACACGTAACTACAGTTAAGGGATTTTTTAATCTTTTAGCAGAGATGACATTTCTCTTCCAAAGTTGTTGGAACATGTAGGTTTCACCCTAAACTATGTGTACTAGTCCTCAATTCTCATTGAAATGAGATTCTTCTTGTCATATTTTTCAATGTCTAATAAAAAATTAACATTCAATAGTGAATTTAAAATTATAATCACTCCTAATTTAGAACTTTAACATTCATGCACCATCCAACTCCAGCACCCAGTCACAAAAATTATAAGTGGTAAAGTTGACACTAAATAATTTACAGTAAAAATGCTTAACTCTTCCTTCTTCCCTCTTATCTAATCCAGTTTGTTCTTCTCTATCCTTTGCTGGACTTTTTACGAAATATTTGGCTCTTGGATGAATTTTTATCTTCAAATTTGGCAGCAAATTTTGTTTCCTAACATAATTCTTGTATGCAAAATTTTTGGACGAGAAGGGAAAATAAGGAAAAAAAAGACTAATTTGGTCTTTTATCTTTAGGGTATCGAGTTTCAACCATTTTGGTCCCTTATCTATTTTCAATATCAATTTGGTCCCTCATCCTTAAAAAAATCAACCAATTTAAGGCTTTTGACAAAAACTATAGACAAACTTCTTAATGGAATTGTTAACAACACATCTATTGCAGGTTAAAACCCACATAATGATCATGTAATTTGCTCGATTAATTTGTCCATAATTTTTATTATATGCCTTAGATTGGTTAAATTTTTTTTAAAGATGAGGGACAAAAGTTGTTTACTGTGAAAGATAAGAGACTAAATTAGTCGATTTCTCAAAGATAACGCATCCTTTTTCCGAAAAATAAAGACTACAATTCCATTTGATGGTTTATTTATCTTCAATCTTTACAGCAAAGGTTAATACTTATGACAAGGCCAATAATAACAGAAGCAAACAAAGGTGATCTCTATTGCAACCTCTTCCCCAAAAGCATATGCATTCAAACTTGGGATGTGTTCGGAAAAAAAAAAATCATGAGAGAACCCATCAAAAAAAGTTTAATACATAAGATACAACCCACAACTGTCTTTCACTCATGAACCAAATAATATCACCCTTCATTGGCACACGCTTTCGACTGGCACATTAACGGAAATCAAACTCCTATAGTAGCCAAACCTTTAGACACATGTCCAACATCAAGAATAGAACATTATGGTCCAACAGCGAAAAGACACCAGTTACTTACAAACGAGTTGTTGGCCCCAAAGCAATAACCTAAGAGGGGGGTGAATTAGGTTGTATCTAAAACAAACCTTTTTATGTGCTTAATAGAAATTCAAACTTTATGCACCAAATGAAAACTTAAGCACAAATGAATACAATAGATATTCAACAATTTAAGTTTAAAGAACAAATAAGAATATTGAGATTAAGATAATCAAACCAAACTCCCAAGCTTTTCAAGCTTGGAGCTTTCAACTACAAAGAGCTTCTTACAAGGCAACTACCAAGTTTACAACTTGAAGTTTAGCCACTAAAAGTCTCTTCAAAGTAGGTGAGACAATAACCTCTTGTACCCAAATGAGGATCACTCTTGCTCACACTAATTACCTTTAGTTGAGCCAAGAGTGGAGAGATAACGATTGTATACACTTGAAAACTCTTACACTAAGCTCTTCTCACAAAACTACCTACACTAGACAGGTAGTAATTCTTGTTTTACACTATTTGGGATAAGTACTCATAGTGATGTGTATATTTTGTAGACATTGTCCCTTTTGATTAATTCACTTAGGGTATTTATAGTTGCCAAATATCGCTTCAACAACTTCCCAACAGCTATTTTACATTTCGAAAACTAGCCGTTGGACCTTTAGATCACGGTAAGTATGCGTCCGAGCGAACTTCGTTGGACGCACCGCTGCTAATCTGCGTCCGTTGTCTGAGGATATTCATTCGGACGTTCGAGGATGCTTCCGAACATGCGTCCGATCGAAGCAAAGACTTACATTATCGAGACTTGCTTCAAATTCTTTGTGTCGACGATTCAATCGACCATAGGCGTCCGTGGAGTCTTCTGGTTGTTTTGTTTTTCTGCAATTAGCTTTTCAAACCATTAGTGCGATTTGGTAATAGACAAAACATGATTATCATAACTTGGGTTCTTAAACACGAGTGACTTAAGTAGTAATCAAAAGCTTTGATACTACTATTAGACCCAATCTATAGATTAAGTACTTTTTATTTCTCTCTCAAATCGATGTGGGATAACTTAAATTTATGAACCCAACATAATGTTCATATGAAACAAACACTTTTCTTTCAGTATCTGAGCTAGTTAACATTGTCGACAAGAAACACAATTTTTGGCCATGAATCACCAGAACGTGATTGTAGGTAACGAAATTTCAATATAATCGAAAGGGTAAAAAACATTTTTAGTCTTCAAAATTTGGCCCGTTCATATTTTTAGTCCCTAAAATTTCATAAAAAATAAATCAAATCCCTCATCTTCCAAACTTTTATTCAATTAGGATAATTGACATAAAACTAACATTTTTTTTTTTCAATCTATATCTTTACCCCCACTAAAATTTCATTACTTATCTAATTAACCCTAAAAAATTACCCTCTATCTTTTATTTTCTCTTCCTAAATTAACAAAAATAGCTCTGGTCTCATAATTTTTAACAAAAGGTCATTTTTCTACCAATTGTCCTAATTCAATAGAAATTTGAAAGATGAGAGATGTGATTTATTTTTTACTCTCTCCATAGTCACACTTCTTATTTTGGGATGTCCCAATAAAAATGTCACATTAATATTTAAAATGGATGATTTTCTCTGTTAAAATTTCAAATTTATCCTTCAAAATATTCTTAACTCCAATAACCAATGAGCTCAATAATCAATTCACTATCCCTCTTTCTATTTTTTTTCTCTCCTTTCTCCTCCCAATTAAACCTCTCCAATTACGAATATTTGTCATTTAATGATGTCAAGTCAATTCAACTTAATAAAGGCATTTGTGGACATTTGACAGAAATTTATAGTTATCTAAAATTGTATGCTAATGTGTAAAGTAACAATTATATTGGGAGGAGAGAGGTATGAATCTTTGGGGACCAAAAATGTCAATGGCTCAAAATTTGAGGACTAAAAGTGTTTTACCGTCAAATATTAGGCATTTGGTTGTATGTCACTCACTCTTTTTCTTGAATTCAGTAATATGTAAGTGATTCTTGTTATTTTGTTACTTTATATCGATATAATATTAAAATTCTTTTAGGTGAAGTCAATAATAGATTTTATGTGAATGGAGGTGCTAATTAATTGGAAGCAAATTAATTCGATAATTTTCCTAAGATTATGCACATAATATATTCAAATACCTCATAAATTGTATCATTAAGGGCCTCAGCTAAAAGCTCTCAAATATAGCAGCCATCTTTGCTACAAGGATCTTCACTTTTTCTCTCCAAAATTGTTAAAACCATATGAACCTGAAACTCCAGCGGAAAAGCATGGTCCAAAGCCAAATTCCATCTGTTTTTTTTTTTTTTTTCAGATTATCTTGAAATCGCTACAGAGACTTAAAAATGGTGTTAAAATCATTACTATGAAGATCATTCAAGTATATATGATTGTGGGCAAATAAATTTTGAATATTCAAATTTATCAAGAAAAAAAAATGTATGAGATAAATATAATTTATTTATATCACAAAAGAACGAGTTACACTCTCTAAGATCTCTTCCAATTCTTCTTTTTAATTGTTGAGTCGAGAGCTTCGTGAGTTGATCTTGAATTTTGATTTGATAGAGTGCTTGAGAGCTTTGCTGTTTGATCTCGAACTTGGAGTTAATCAAGAGCTTGACAGCTTGATCTCAAATTTGGAGCTGATCAAGGGTCTCACAGCTTGATTCCGAACTTAGAGTTGATCGAGGACTTGATAGCTTAGTCTCAAACTTTGACTCGAGGGCTTGACAGCTTGACTTCACATTGAACTTTGACTTAGTTATATAGAAGATTTGAAGTGAGAATTTGAAGATTTGGTCAAAAATTTAGAGAGCTCTTGCAACTTATAGAGAGCTTCAAAGAATATGTGTTATGTGTTGTATGCCTAAGGATGACCCCTTATTTATACATGTTGGATGGGAGGGATTAGAGTGGTTTGATATAATTCTACTCCTAACTTTTCTACTTTAAGAAACATGAAGCGTAAAACAATTACATTACTTAAGTATCATCTTTATCCCTTAAAGAGATCAAATTGTAAGAGAATTAGTTTCTCTAAAATATTATCTCCTACAATAATATAAATACATGAGGAATTTAATTACCTATAATAGTATCCCTTTATTTATTTATTTACTAGTTTTAAATAAAGAGATAAATATTAAGGTATACATCTCTATTTATTTATTACTAGATTTATTTATTTATTTACTAGTTTCATATAAAGAGATAAATATTAAGGTATACATCTCTATGACATGGTGGGATTTAATTAGTACTACCCCAAGATAGCAATGCGGATTTGTTATCGTCAACCTTCAAGTGAATGGCATTTGAATTGTTGCCTTCTAGAACCATCAATGAAATTTAAGTATATCCTTTATGAAGAAAAGACATAGGAGGCCGAGATGGTCCTATTGGGTGTGACTGAAGTGTGGCCAAATAAATTTCGAGTCTGCAAATTTAACAAGACAAAAAAATAATGATGACTATAATTTATTTATATCAGAAAAGGATGAGTATAATCTCAAAGGCCTTCTCCAATTCTTCTCTTTAATTGTTGACTTGAGGGTCTCATGACTTGATCTGGAATTTGATTTGATCGAGGGCTCGACAGCTTTTCTCGAACTTTGACTTCATCGAGACTTTGCAGCTTTATCTCAAACTTAGAGTTGATCGAGAGGCTAACAGTTTGATCTCAAATTTGGAATTGACCAAAGGCCTCACAGCTTAATCCCGAACTTGTAGTTGATCGAAAGCTTGACAACTTGATCTCGAACATTGACTCGAGGGCTTGATATCTTGATCTCGAATTAAACTTTGACTTTTTCAACTCTTGATATAGAAGACTTGAAGAATACTTGATGAAAATTTTCAAATCTTGATATATGGAAGACTTGAATAGAAAACTTCAAGACTTGATAAAGAATTTAGGAAACTCTTGCAACTTGTAGAGAGCTTCCAATAATATACACTATTGTGTTGTAGCCTAAAAGTGACCCCTAAAAATGCAAGATGGGAGGGATTCGATTAGTTTGACATAATTTTACTCCTAACTTTTCTCCTAAGAAAAGTTAAAACAATTTCACTATTTATGTATCATCTTTATCCCTTAGCAAGATAAAATTATAAGAGAACTAGTCTCACTAAAATATTATCTCCTATAATAATACAAGGGTTAAAAGCAAAAAACCCGATGAACTTTCACCTTAGTTGCACTTTGCCTCCTCCAACTTATTTAATAAGCATTTAACCCCCTATTTTATTCTAAAGAACAAAACTACCCCTACTATTTATGTTTTAATTTGTTTTTCATTTTCCCTCTTCTTTTCCCTTCTATTTATTTTCTATTTTACTAATTTTTGATTAATTTTCTATATATTTTTTAATTGTATTGAAGTAATTAAATTTATATATTAAATTTGTTTTGCAACAAAAAATAGTATTTTATAATGTTATTAATTAATTGTTAATAATGAAATCAATAGAAATAAACAAATTATAGGAAAAATAAAAGATTTAGTCAAAAGAAAATTAAAAAATGTATTCCTATTATAGAAATAAACTTACGGTGGGAGTTCATGTGGAATCTTTTGTGCCCGATGTAACCACAATAAAGTGTAGTAAAAATTACGATTGCCTAACATTAGCGTTGCAAGTACAATAATTTAGGCATGATACTAAATGACTAGGCATGCAGAGTTTTAATGTATACTTAAAATATTTTTTTTAAACACAATTTCTTTGACTCATCTTTGTTTATTTATTTAGTATTAATGATGATTTATAATATATATATATATATATATATATATATATATATATTACAATAAATATATTTATTGTTTGTATTATCAACCATATTTACATCTATAATATAAAGATTTTCCAGACAGGTGATCAATTATAACTCTGCTTTTACTTTATATGACATTGAATCTATACATTTTTTAGTCTAATAGTGGTTCAGCGGTTGCAATAGCAACAACAAAATTTATGAGAAAATGTCTCTTTTAAATTGATGATTATAAAAAAAATTATTTACGAAAAGTAATATTATTGTTTAGTAAGCACAAGAGAGAATGAAAATAAAAAGAAAAATAAGAGAGAATTAAATAATTCGGAAAAAAAGACAGAAAAAAAAAAGAAAAATAAATATAATTAAAATAACAAGGGTACTTTTATCTCAAAACATTGAGGATGGGGGCTAAGTGCTTATTAAATAAATTGGAAGGGGTAAAGTGCAACTAGGTGAAAGTTCATAGGGTTTTTTTTTTTCCTTTTATTCCATAATATAAATACATAAAGAATTTAATTATCTGTAATACTATCCCTTTTTATTTATTATTTTTAAAATAAAGAGAAAAATATTAAGGTATACATCTCTATGATATGGTGCGATTTAATTAGAATACCACTCCAAGATAACAACGTGAGAATTTCAATTAGGGAAAATGAACTTAATAGTCTCTCATATTTCATATTTTTACTTTTTTAGTCTCTCACATTTCTCAAAATGATGCATTTTAGTCCCTCACAAATTCAAAACGCACCATTTTAGTCCCTCAACACAACATGTATATTTTAGCGTGCAATACTCACATGCGTATAAAATGTAACATATTCAAATGCAAAATTGATAACACATAACCTTAAACAATATATTGTCCCAAAAAGAATAGAATTGGAGTTGTTGGAGCCACGAGAGAAAAGGAATAGGGGTAGTGATGATAAGTGAGAATTTTGGGTGGTGGTGATGAAAGTTTTAGATAGTGTCGTTTAATATTTAAAATTTGTATATTGCTAATTTTGTCTATAAAAAATGTAACATTCAATACACATGTAAGTATTTTAGGAGTATACTGATAATTGTGTCAAGTGACTAAAATGGTACATTTTGAATTTATGAGGGACTAAAATACATCATTTTAAATGTAAATGACTAAAAATGTACAAATATGAAATGTGAAGAACTAATAGCATTGTTTTCCCTTATCCAAATATTTAACAATAGGGATTATACTTAACGATTTAATATGATTTTTTCACATGAGTTTGTTTTGACAAACGGTCTTAAGTTTGTGGTCTAGAAATTAATTTTTCAATTTTTAATTAACCTTAATTTAGTTTTGTCTAAAGAAATCCATTTACTCATTATGTTTAAACAAGCAGAAGGTCACATTCTCAAATTTTGAACTGAAATTAACGAGTAGAATAGTACTAATAAATTCCAAAATCTGTGTAACCAGTTAAAATTTCTGCCATAGCCATGAATAAATATACATGTTGGAAGATGTGTTACGTCTAGTCAAGATTGATAAAATATTAGACATCACTGTATCAAAATTTGTATGTAGCTTCGGTTTGTCTTTGTTTGGCAATGATATTGCCACGGCATAATTCTTATTGCCACAGCAATTTTAATTCACTTGATACATTTACCCTTTCATAAAATCTACTACCAAACCACCAACAAACATTGGGACTCTTCCTCGGAGTTCCACTATCAATTTGTCATTCCGGTCTAGGCAGCCTTACCTATAAATTTTATTGTTAAGACAATAGTCATATCATCACTTGCTTACATCATACATTGTTTAACACTTCTAACGTTTTTCAAATTATAAGATCCATAAGTGAACCCGTGGGCCGAGTCCAAGCAAGAATCTCTTCCCCTACACCCTCGACTTTTTTATTTACTTCAATTTTCCAGTCACCTCTGTTGTTTAAAAAGCATTTGAGACCATCTATGACGAAGACATCGTCGACTCAAAACCGAATAACAAATCCAATTACAAATAGGCAAAGTCAAAAGATTCATCACTGGATGACAACTAGCTTCTCTTCAATTCTATACGACTCAACCTTTTCATGTCGTCAGTGATCATCCTCCATTTCTTTCTCAATCTCATCACCCATCAGATCATGGAAACTAATCGCCAACGAGATAAGTTAAATATTTAAAATCGAAACAGAAATGTTGAAGACTACCTAAAACCTAGGAGAAGGAGGCGGATTTGAACAGCAGTGAACACTATGTTCCAATTGTTCTTTGACGAAACTAGAAACATTCTAAGATAGCTTTGTAAGAATAAATTGGACAATAGATTCTAAGATAACATTTTCAATTTTGGAAGAGAATGGGATGGTAGATTGAGGCAAGGGATGGGAGAAAAGTGGTGATTTGGTGGATCTAGAGTGAAAGATTGCAAGAAAGAAGATGGGACGGGTCAAATGGTGGAGGGTATTAATGTCATTTTGGATAAGAAGTGTTGTGGCATTAGAGATTTAGTTGTATTATCATCTTTCACTTCTCGAAAAGAAAATAATACTTCGTTGGGCAATGATAATGCCACAGCAATAATCTTATTGCCACAACTATTTTTGTTCCAATACCGAATTTGTCCATACAAAGTCAAGAGTCTAACTAACTTATTCTTTGGTGGGCCCACAAAACAACATATTGTCCCCCATGGCCCCATGTGTCTTCTCCCTTAACCCTCTAACCGCCACCGTCTTCTGATAAGGCGTAAACCCCACAATCCTTTGAGTTCTATATTTCACTATAAACCCATTTTGAATGCCAAACCTAAAGATAAGACCAAAACTATAAATTTCAAGAGATGCCGATATCATTTGGTACACTATATATGGATTTTTCTGTTTATTCAATAGGTCATGGATTCAATTCAACACTGATGATTCAATTATTTAAGATGTTATGCCTCATTAATTTGTGTTACTTTCATGGATTTGCACAGAAACTTTAGGATTTTTCGTTAGTTTACATTTTTTTTCTTTTTGGGTTTTAGTTTAGAGAAAATGGATTATGTGTAAAAGACTCTCTTGTGCCTGTCAGATTACCTTTACTATTTTCTAAAGGAATTGGGAAGAAGATGGACTATGGTGATTGATTAGGAGAAGATGAAGGTTGCGGTGGTGGTGTTGGCATACCTACAGTGGTGCCGGTGATTTTTTTTTTTTTTTTGGCAGAGAAGATGATTAATGACAGTAGTTGTTCCCTTTTGGGTTGTTTTCTCACTTCCACAAAAATTTCTCTTCTACAAAGTTGCTAGCCATCCTTTGCTATTTGCATCCAAATTCTTCCTCTTGGCTTCTAATTTGGCTGAGGAGTTTGAAGGATTGCGCAGACAATTTGTTGGTGTTGGACTTGGAGGTGCAAAATAGAAAGGGTTTATGTTTCTGTTGGTGGGAGAGGGACCAGTCCGACTGGAGGTTTAGGGTGGTTGGTATAGTCACAGAGACGTCAAAAAGTTTGGAAACAAGTGATGATGGTGCTTGACTTTTACGAGGATAATATTATCATTGTAATAAAAATAACTGTGGCAATATCATTGCCCTTTCATGGTTTCATGATTTCATGATTTTGAACCTTGAGTTATCTTATCTGCAATGTTATAAACATTTCACCAATAGTGAAAAATTGCACTAATCTATTTAAGATTTACTATGTTTTTAAAGAACAATTTTCAAATCCTTGATCGATGGTACTACTTTCGTCCCAAAATTTTTGTCGATTTTCGGAAATCCAACTTATTAGTAAGCAAAGCACATGTATTGATAGTCATAGTTGTTTAAATCTCTCTTATTTTACCCTCTAAAATTCAAATTTTGAATAGTATAGTATTTGTCTTCACAAAAAACAAAGGATAAAATAGAAAATTTGTAATGATTATACTTTGACCTTTTGAACATGACAAATATTTTGTGACAAGGAAAAATGAGAAATATGGCACTTTCAATTGGACAGAGAGAGTATGATTTAGTTATGTACTATTAAATGTAACAAGGTTTCTCTCCATTCATGGGTAAATAGATGCTCTTCCATTTACCTTTAACAAATATTTTCAAAAAATCAAAATTATTCATAATTTAAATCATATTCTATATAAGTGTCTTGCAAAAAAATTAGAAAAATAATGATTTTTTATCGTTTGATTAAATTACTTTATATTCAATTTGAAAATTTTTGCATTGTCCAAATATGACATATAATTTAATAGTGAATTTTTTTTCGAATGAGTTGATTTTTGGACATGATGGTCTAATCAATGAAATAAGGACTAGACCTATGATGGTCTAATCAATGAAATAAAACTTATGGTATGTTCAGATTATTTTTTTTAAGTTTTAGTTATTTATATATAGATAAATAGACAATAAATAGAGGGAAACTAAATGGAGGGAATCCAAATCCCTATTAAGAGTTATTACACAATGGGTTAAAATATATTAAGTTAGACTAGTGTCATAAAAGTTTTGACCGGTGAATCAAGTATTACATGGAAAATTCTACTATATAATTAAGGAAAATTCTAAATTTCTTTGAAGTACTATTCCATTATACATTAGAGGTATATACAGTACAATAATTTAAAAACTTGTATTGTACAATTATTTAAAATTAATGAAATGGTTCACTCAAGAAAACTGTAAAACTTTCTATTAATTAGTGCTAGTTATGATTAACATCACCAATATAGGGCCTAATTAAAGAAGAGAAATTAGATTCATTCAATATCCCATAGTACACACCGTCACCAGCTGAAGTAAAATGTCTAGTTCAATTGGATGTTAAGGGTGGATCTAAATAAATTTTAATATCATCATAACTACTATTATCATAATCTGAATTCTTTATGTTTAATCATCAATAATAATAAAATAGATTTAGATGCAGAAACGTACCTAAATTCATAAGAACTAATGTCTTGAATAACCCGATATAATTCTCGAGTCTTGTGATTATAAATCTTCCAAATTGGGGCATATGTATTTTAGAAAATATGGTTACCACTTTTTTGATAATGGGATGTCAGAAAAATAACATATATAGATTTGTGGACTGTAACCTATCTATACACAAACTTTCCTTATTTTTCTAGTTTTGCCTATCATAAAATAGTAAATAAGACTTTAAGGTCTCTGTACATAATAGTCTATATTAATTAGATAATTTAGACCCATTTAAGTTAAATCATATTACATGTCTTTAAATCGGGTCAATTAATTATGATAGCACGTAATACTAACTAATATAATGTAAGTGTCCAAAAGTAGCATAGGAATCAGTGGTAGTGCGCTAACAAAGTACCTAACTCAATATTTGAATATGGCCAGGTCACAACGCCAAAACCTTAAACTACGTTGTTTATAATTTATAGTTTCTAAATTGTGTCTTATTGTTTGCGATCTAGTATGCATAACCCTATTGGTGTATCCATTCCTAACAGCAGCAGCAACAGCAGCAGCCAACCATTAGCTACTCGGGGATGCAGGCCATGGTCATTCACAGTCAAAGACCACAAAGGGCTGAAGGGTGTATTTTTGAGGTCACTCTTAATGTTCCTAATCGGCTGCACTGTCCTAGTCGTCCAAGGAAGGTTTTGAGAACTACTAGCTACCCACTTTTCCTCTGGAGTCCAGTCCCGAGCTCCTGGAGCTGCATACCAAGCGGTTATTCTATCATTACCAGGGACACAAATAGCCCTAGATTTATATGACCAAGGACAGAATGACCCACATGAAACTGGAAGAACAGTAGAAGGAGTTCGGATCAAAGAAATTGAGGGATTAATGAAAGATGAGTCAGAGTCGGTTCTTCTGTCTTACGTTGACGAGCAGTCAAGAGAGGAACTACGGACTCTTCCTCTTCAGTCTTCTTCGTCGGAGGAAGCCTCGACCTCTTCTTCCTTGGAACATGAGCTGCAACTACCATTTTCTTCTATTTTTTGGGAACCGTGATGCTGCTAATGACTTTCTTCGTTCCCTGGGAAGTCAAAGTAAAATGATCTACTATCCGCACATAGTCGGGAACAATAGGCTGGGCCTCCTTTTCAACTAAAAGAGACAAGATTGAATTCATCAGGTCCCCTGCATAAGAAGATTGAAAAGAAGGTCAATCGAATAAAACAAGTTAAAAGACATATCAAAGAAAGACATAAAAAAGGAGTAGGCTTAGGTCCATTAAAACCCTGAGGATGGGTTGCTCCTTCAATCAGATCTGCCCAGACTAACAGGTTGTGGTCTACCACAGAGTTTCGACCTCCGAAGTAAACAGACAGACCTGACTGATCAACTTTGGTTATTCCAACATAAGAATCAGGATTCAATTCTCCAAGTGTCGTGGGGTCTGAATTAAGAATGGGATCTCGATCGTGTCCGCTTGAGCTGCGAAAAAGAAATTGGACTTCCAATTCTTTATCGAACTTGGCATACCAAAATTCACGCTTGCTCGCTTGGAATGACCAGCAAAATAATAGAAGCCGAATTCTTTACCTTGCACCACCTTGTAAAGATACCTAAAGCTGTGTGCAGAAGCTTTGATGTTAGAGTACTTGCAAATCAAAGCATAAACAACAAGGAGCCAGAAAGAATTAGGCATCAGTTGAGATAAATAGATGCCGAAAAAATGGCATAAGGACAGGAGAACCTCGCTCAGAGGAAATCTAAGCCCTGCCCTAAGTTGGTCCTCAAACACAGTAATGAACCCTTCAGGAGGGATATGTGCCCTATCTTCTTCATCCGGAATCTGAATGGCCACCGTATCTGGAATATGATAGGTAGCCCTACGATGGGCGATATTCTTGACCTGCAGTCTGGATTTAATCCCTGTGGTGGTCGGAGCATGTTTAGGAAGAGGAGAATGAGGAGTAGATTCCCCTGAAAGAGAAATCCACCGAGGTGATGGTTTTGGCGCGAATAACAAGGTTAGATGAAGAAGCCATGAGAAGAATGAAAATATGAAAAATAATTGAAAGAAGAAAAGAAAACCTGAGGATTGATTTTGAAAGTGCAACGAAAAGACAATGAAATGGGGTATTTATGATGCGATTTGAATTCTTGAAAAATGAAGCGATAGTGGGATAAAGTTAACTGACTATAGCATTAAGTGCGCCTAATAATTAGGGCACGCCTCTCTACGAAAGGACATAAAAATTAAAATGGTTTTACAAGTAACGATTCTCCCACGATCTGAAAGAGTAAAGGCCAAATTGCCAAAAATCAACAGCAGTTGAACAGTCGAACAAGGGATGGCTTGTCGAAGTGCTACAAGTGGTCTTAAATCACTAATTTAATAACATCAATTAAATGTTATACTCGCCGAAGTGCTCAAGTAGCCATTTTTTCAACATAAACATGCTCGATTGAAGAGAGTAAATAAGAAAATTCATTCAAGTAGAATTACTTAAACAGAGCTACATCAGGTCAGAAGAACAAGAGTTCAGAAGAAAGAGATTCTCTATTAAGTGTAACAATTACACAACTAATAGCCACAATCCGAACAATTTATTGATCGGAAGAATATTACAAGGCAAAGAAAAAAGCGAGAAAAAATAAAATGAAAATTATTTTATTAACAATTAATGAAAGATTACAAGATCCTATTCTACTTTGGTTGATAGGAATCACTCTGCTCTACTGAAGGACTTTCAACTGTTGTAGTTCTTGTTACATCCTAATCATCAGAACAAAGAAAAGTTAGAGGATCTACATCAAAAATACTTGCACTAAGAGAAAAAGTAAGGCCTACTGTTCATACTATCTAACAAATCTAATATGTTTACCTCTTGTTCAAATATTTCTACGTCAACTTCTTTCTCTTCAAAAAGACCCTTTATAAGCATACTTTGGTTTAAAGTAGCCATGGTACGAGGCTTTCTAAAGGTTTTAGCTAATTCGGTCAACTTAATTTAGGTCGAAAGAAGCAGTAGGTTCATAAAAGTTAAAAATCTCCTTGTCAAAAGACAGCTAGGGAAATATAACCTTAATATCGTCCAAGGCTTTGCTAAAACCAGCCTTGGCACTCATGGCACAAATTTTTCCAAGGTCATCTCTGAGAGCATCTGACATCAAATAAGAGTTTATACTCTAGAGAGGAATATCATTCTTCAGTTCCTCTATTGAGGACAAATAGCGGGAAACTTCAGATCGGAGTTTTTCAACTTCTAACTGAGCAGAAATCAAGTCAAAGGATTTGGAAGACAAATTTTGAAAAACCTCTTGGTATTCCCTCTTCCACCTTGCTAACTTAGTCGAATAAAGAATTTGAAGTTCCTGCTGTTTCACATCAAATTGTGTTTCCCAAGCAGCTCGCTCTTTGAGAAACTTTTCCTATTCAGATTTCCTAGCATCCTCAATCAAAAGAGTTTTTTCCCTGGTAACATATTCCAGAGATTTCTCAAGTTCAGCAACCTTTTCTTTGGATGCTCTCTTTCAACCAAGAAAGCATGATGTTACGCATAAAACATCCAATTGCATACCAATCGGAGGCTGCTCAGATAGATTTTTCCCTATCAGAACAAGTGACTGCTTTTGTATTATCACCATTGGGAAAGCAGCAAAAAGGTGATCGACGGTTTCGACGAATCACTAATGCTCTCATTTGACAGGATTGGCCATTCAGGAACAAAGCGATGCATCTCTAAGGAAGATAAAACAGGGGCTCTTTGCCAACTCGAAAATCATGAAGGGTTATAGATTTTTCTGTTGAAATAATGGGTTGTTCGAAAGTCAAAGGAATTTTAGCCTCAGCCATGGTTCTATTAGGCGATTGAGAGGCTTTTCTCTTCTTGGTAGAAGTTGTTTCCTAAGGAGATGGTTCAGATCCCGCCTCAATTTGTGCTTCTGGGACCTCAAACACAGAGTTTCTAGAGTTTGTCTCATTTCCAGAAGGCTGAACAACAGAAGTTGAAGGTTTTTGAATCCTTCTCAAAACGAGACAAATCACCCTGAGCATCAGAGACAGCCACTTATACACATCTATCATTTGTCCTCTACGGAATATTCTCGGAAGATCCTTGTCTGAATTCAGAAGCCATGGATTTTTTCTAAGGAATGAAGGAGATGCAGGGAGAGGGGCGAAGAAAACTTAAGGAAAGAAAAGAAATTGATAATGAAAAATAAAAGATAAGGTCAAAAGGAAATGATTATAAAATCAGGAAAAATACACTTTACATGTGTACAAGGTGACGCTTGGAGAAAAGGTGCAACCACTCGCATTTAATGACAGCGTCTCAAAAGACGTGACAAGAAAAATAACAATATATATATCGATGTAAATTTAGTCCATTTGACTTGAAAATATATCGAGGGGGTTTATGACGATACTTAAATTAGTTTTGCTCTGATCTGAGTACACGTGGCAATGATTTTTGAACGCCAACCCGAAAATCCATCGGCAAGAGTTATGAGCCAACAGTCGCACGGGAACCTCTATAAAGACGTGCTGGCCGCTTTCACCAACCTTCTCCATTTAAAGTTAGTCAGATAGGTCGGACTGATTACTGAGTAGCTTGGCTCATTTAAAGTGGCTCGGCACACGTTGTTCGACTAGAGACGTTCGGCACAAGTAGATCGGTAGCTCAGAATATATTTAGATAACACTATCCATTGTGGGCCCATTGACTCATAATACTTGTATAAATAATTTGCTCATTTGCATTTGTTAGAAAGACGAGAAAAAAAGAAGGAATTCAATAACATTTAATCATATTCAAGTACTTGCACAACTATCATCATATCACTATCAACAATAAGTGATCGTTGGTTCCCAAAAAAAAATTTCTCATAACTTTGTCTTATAAAGGATCCTTTCCTTGATTCCTTCTTTTATTTTCCTGTTGAGCGATACCGAACAACCTTTTGTATTGTCAAGAACCATTTTAATCCAATACTCTCTCACAGTGTCCTGTTGCATTATCCAAAGATCAATGCTGGTGGTGCTCTGGTAACAGATTTCGCGGACAAACAGCCCCGTAAAGTTCCTATTTCGTTAATAGTATAATTCTCGTGTATTCCTGGCTGCTCCACCTCTCCGCAATTGCCACTCGACAGATCAAGTCCAAGAATTTTCATCACATCCTCAGGATAAGATTTCACTACCCAATACAGCTTCCCTTTAACAAAACAAAGTCCAGTGTTAAAGCTAGTAATAGGATGATAATTGAACTCAATCTTTCGCCAACGATTGGTGTTTCTACTGCAAATAGTTACCCTGCTTGCCTGACCCTTCTCTATGATCAATCCAAATTTCAGCTACAAAATAATCTTCATTAATCTCTTCATAGAAAAACCATAAACGGTCGGACCCCCAAACTCTAATCCACGGCCAAAAATAGGTAATTTCTTGACTTTTCAAATTGAAGGATTCCACAACAAGATGCCTTTGCTTGCATTATCTCATGTATACAAATCAATCCTCTGCAGATACCCATGATATTTATAATTTTATTGTCATCTTGATAGAAAGATGATCTACATCGGCTTCATCAAACGTTTGTGCATATAATGCAGTATTAAGCGAACATTGGTTAATTTTCTTGTCCTTCATTTGATAAATGAGGCGAGTAGATTCTTTGTTGCCAGATGTTCTTGTAAAATGGGATTTGATGAATTCCGGACTAGAGGTCAAAGAAAGCCATAACTTTGAAACACACCAGAATCGTAAAAGACATTTTACTGGTATTCGTGTGAGGATATAGAAAATTACCTCAACAGGAATTTCCGGGATTCTTCTGATTCTTGATCTTGAGGAAGTCGAACCAGAATGACGTCCCACCACCACTGGTTCTTGATGACGAAGTTGAAGAAGACGGGCAGACCGTCGAGGAGGATGTGATTTTTCTGCCTCTGATTTGTTCTTCATCTTCTGACTGATCAGTTGAGGAGATAGAACCAGAACTTTCTTGATGACTCCCACCCAATCTTTTGGGGTTGTAAGTATTTTGATTTCTTGATAATGTGCAGGTACTAATTAGTCTGTTGATTGCTGTTATAGGAGAGGAAATAGTGGGTACCAATTAAGAAGTGTAGATGTAACAAAGCAGATGAAGAAGAAGAAGTGAATTGAGAGGGGTTTTGGTTGGAATTAAATAAGAAGTTTGAAATTCGGTTATGTTGGTGGGCGTGCGCTTTTTAAAATGTCACGTGAGCTGGGGGAAGCGGAAATCAAACGCTGTCGTTTTGGAGGCGTGCAATGCAAACAGGCAGGCAAATTAAATTCATTTATTTTAGAGAATGGACGCGTGTCTTTATTTTATTTTAATTTATTTTATTGTTGGTCGACTTCTGGATTTTTTTTTTAATTATTATTATTATTATTATGTATAAAATGCTTTTGTTTTCAGTTTTAGTGTTAAAATTTTCCCGTTGAACAGATTTCTGAAATGTTTATGATGGAACAAGTTCCATCTGAGTAGGTTTAATATCGGTTGGATGGAGTTGATTTGTTACAAATGTTATCGAAAAGTTTAAGGTTAGTCTGAAAACCCATGAAACCAATTTATTAGTAGTAATTTATCAAAACCATGGCAAAGAGTAGTTTCAAGTAAAATCGGATACCTATTTTCGTCAAATCTTACACGCAAAAGATGTGACTATATTAGGGCTCAAATTCTATTCCTATCCTCCGTGCCACCAGTAATTATACGAAAATCCTTAATTTTTCCGAAAATTAATATGTCTTTCCTTGATGAATTTCAAGCCAGTATGAAATTTTTTTTTTTTTTATTTTCTCTGCTTTTTTTTTTTTCTTGTCAAGGGTTAATTTTTTTTTTGTTTTTTTCTCTCTTTTTGGGGTTTCGGTATAAACAGATTTGGAGGTGCTACCAAATATTTTACAGAAGAAGTATGCGTTGTTACGGGATTTAGATAAAAGTTTACAAGGTAAATTTCTTGCTGAATTCTTTGCTTTTTTTTTTTTTTCCTTTCAATTTTCCAGTTTTCTGAAATAAATGGTCATTTGGGGTGTTTTAGCTTAAATTAAAAAAATAAAATCAAGAATTTGATTGCTTAAAGATGTTACCTTTATTGTTGGGGTACTGTAGTTATTTTATGTATATATTTGTTTGTTTTGTGTTTTCATTAAGTATGTTGTATAACTTGTGGTAAAATTGCATAAAAAATATTGTTGGTGTTTTGAGTAGGAGAAGGGGATTGTAGACATTGATAATAGCATCCGACCTTCACTTAAAGATGAGGAGCAAAGACCCTTTTACACTTTGTTTTTATTTCGGAAATAAGTATTGATGCATTCGGAAATTAGTGCGTGTGTGTGTTGCTTCTTTTTAATTTCATAGTTACCAACTAAGATGAATAACGTTACCTCCTAAAACAGAAAGGATTCACAAATTCTTTATCGTTACATTAGTAAATTGCTAGATTTTCCTGTGTGATGATTACAAGCAAATTCTGTTGTTTGCTTGTGGTAACATATTTCTACTTAGCATTATTGTGACGATAATGCTGTGGACAAATGCTTGCATTTACTGTTGTATGCGGTAACTTAAATTTCTTGTTTTATTTTGCTTGCTGTGTAATTAGATTATTCTTTCTGCACATGAATTTGAACAGAAATCCAAAGACAAAATGAACAGCATTGCGACCATGAAGTAGAGGATATGAAGAAGCGTATTAAGGCTGGTGGACTTGCACCCGATTCTTCACTTAGCAAATTTTCAGATGAGGCGATTGATGAGCAAAAGCATGCCATCAGGATTGCTGATGAGAAAGTTGCATTAGCTCTGCAAGCATATGATTTGGTACTGTTGATAAAGTTTTGTCATTTGTTTTAGTTTGGTGATTATAGAGTAGGTTTGCATAACTAGTTTCTTCTTGGCTCTTATTGTAATTGGAAATTGTATGAGAGTATGTGATGGCCCATTTATCAATTGAGGCACTTAGAGTGTTGCTGGGAAAAAAGAAAATAGTGTAGAAATAATTGAGACACCATGTTAAATGTAGGATAAAGCTCACTTTTGATGGGTGTCTGATGCACTTAGTCAATAGATGAGGTTTGAAGGAAGTTGTGTGAGGTGGAGAGGGGGATAAAGTTTTTCGATTTAAAAGCAGATGACGATACCTATGAATGTATGAGAAGAAAAACTTGGAGAGGATAAAGAGAGAAAAGGACCAGCTTGATGAAATATAGAGCCTTTATTTTATGGTTTTAGTAAGTTGCACCAACACACATAGATTGGGTAGAAGTATGCAGTATGAATTTTCTTGATCTTTATAAGGTCCTGATTTTCTTCTTTTTGTCAGGATTCTGCTTTTGTTTTTTCATATTTTACTTTGTTGCAGGATGGTAATGGTACCTCTGTATGCTGTATCTTGTTTTGGCACAAAACAGTCGGTTTAAAGGAAGGAATCTTTTGGTTCAGTTAGTTGTATGTTTATAATGCCTATGATAGCTGTATTCTGGTTCTTGATTTGTCCAGATGGGGTTTGATTTGTTTTATTTATATTTGGTTAACTGGTCCAGGTACTGTACTATATACACTGGGTCTCTGATTTGAAAAACAGTTTCTATTATGTGATATTTTGACAGGTAGATACTCATATTCAGCAGCTCGACCAATATTTGAAAAAACTTGATGAAGAGATTCGTCGTGGTAATATCTCTTTTACTATCTTTTTTGTCTTTCCTTGTTTAAGAGGTGTGCTTAATCAGTACTTGTCATCTCTATGTCAACTATGACAGTTCCATCTTCTCCTTTTTTATAGTTGATTGTCATTTTGACTTGTTGCAGAAGGAGATACTCTGGCTTCAACTGGATCTGCTGCTCCAGCTGTTGATAACAATGTGAAATCAGGAAAACCTGGTGAAAGTAATAGAGGGCGTAAAAAGTAACTATCTCATCTATACTTTCTTTTGCAATGTCATTGGCATTTTAGTTTTCTTGCATAAGCACATCGAATTATCATGCATGGTTTCTGCTTGTTTTATAAATTTTGGTCCTTACTACAAAGGGTTGAAAACAATTTCATTGAGACCATATTTTATGTATTGCTGTTATGAGAAGACTAAATTATATTTCATTTTCAAGGAAGGGAATCATGAACAGCCATTTCTTTTGCTTAGTCTTTTTCTTATTGCTGCTGTCTTGACCCTACTATGTGTTAGGTTAGACTGCAGACCAACGGTTAATGGTGTCAAAAGGTTTTTTAGGCAATCTTTAGATTTGTTTCAATATATTGAGATTATCATATCTAAATAGGTCGTCTAAAAGCCAGCTTTTTTCCTTGTTTACTTTGAGCTAAGTCTCTTTCCTCTCCTCTTTTGTATAATTTGTTAGAAGGTACTTATGTTTAGGTTATAACTAATCGGAGAGGGTGTTTTGCAGGTTAAAAAATAATAATAATAATAGAATATAATGTCTCTTAGATAGCTTGGATGGGTTTTGCAGGTTAAAAAAAAAAAAATCTAGAATCTAATGATAGTTAGATAGCTTGGATGAAATCAGAAAAATTCTTCACAGAGTGAATGAATGTCTTATGCTGCTGAGGTATTTTTTGATGTACATGAGGTGTTAATTGAGAATAGAAGAGTTATCTTGAATAACAAGCAATTGTTTATAGTCTTCTCCATATTTAAATGATTTTTCAGTGACAGGGCCTTGAATTAGTAGGTAGACAATAAAACAGCACACATGTAGCACTTGTATACGTTCATATGATAAAGTATAACGCTGTGCTTGGGGAAAAAATTAGTAACCTCACTTTGCAACCATGTTCATGATTCAAAATGCTTTGTGCCATAGAGGTCATCAGGTGAAAATGCCTGGAAGGCTCTTAATAACTATTAGATACTAATAGTTGAAGCACAGAAGCAACTTCTGAGCATGTATGGCAGTTTTTCGGTTAATAAGACATTCAGTTCTGTGTGTAGTTCTGAAAGGCTTTCCTTAATCCTTACTTGTCCATTTTGTGCTTGCGTGCCGAAAACTTTGATTTTTAATGGTTGGAGATGAATTTATATCTGCAGAACACGCCTTGCTACTGCAACAGCAGCAGCCGTTGACAGCTGTAGCTGCTGCCACAACAACATCAACAAGTCCGACTGGTATGGAATTGGATCTACCAGTAGATCCCAATGAACCAACCTATTGCACCTGCAACCAAGTTAGCTATGGAGAAATGGTTGCATGTGATAACCCCAGTGTACGTACATGTGCTCTGTTGTCTTTTGACTATCTTTTTCCCATTTCGTTTAGCCTAGCTTGTATTTTACCTCATGGAATGGTTTTCAAACAGTGCAAGATTGAATGGTTCCATTACGGCTGTGTTGGTCTCAAAGATCCACCCAAGGGGAATTGGTACTGTCCAGATTGTGTGGGAACACAAAGGCGTCGGAAAGGCAAATCATAGCTGTTGATTAAAAGCCTGTGGCTGTATTGAGTCCGACTCTTATTGCTTCTAGTAATGTTGAGCTGATGTTTCTGAATCTATTCACGGTCAAAGATTAATTAAATGATTATTTGTAAGCTGAATTCAGAATAACTTGCAAAGGCTCATTGTTATTGAACATTGCATATGATTAGAAATTTTAAAAATTGGGAAATTTTCTAAAACAATTTCTTCGTGCCTATGTATCACAAGATATACCTGTTTTTTCTTTTATTTTAGTATCTCAATACTGTCATTTTGATTAAAAATCAAAATCTATATGTTGTTTTAAGTCAAATAAAAAATAAAATAAAATAAAAGTTTAAGTCTATATCTGTGAATTGAGAGAATAACACATTAATCCAACTAAGAGGCAACTCATTTACTCAAAATTATGAGTGACAATCCTGTTCTGAGACAAAAACTACAAATCTCCCAGTTCCCGGAAGTAATGACTCACTCTGATTACAACGGATGCATTTGCTCCAACCTCTCTATCAAATGCCAAGAAACCTATTTAAACTTATTTCAGTTTTGTTTAAAACAATCAATGTCAGGCATTCAGGATCAGTAGTCCATATCACCCATGCCACCACCCATGCCAGGAGCAGCCTTCTCTTCCTTGGGAAGTTCAACTACGATGAAGACAGCTTCAGTTGTAGTCAGTAGAGAAGATACGCTGCAGTGTGCCAAAACAAGCAGGCATATTAGTCTAAGCAAAGAAATGCAACCAACATTACCAAAAAATAAAAAACAATAGACTATACTTTACCTGGCAGCATCAACTAAAGCTGTTCTTATTACTTTCAATGGATCAATAATTCCTGCTTTCACCATGTCTACATATTCACCTGTTGCATAAAAATCACAAGCACTTGAGTTTTGTAGAATTAACATAAAATGGAATAACCACAGCCCACTGAATGAAAAATTTTTGACAATCGAGATTCAGACCTTTAGCAGCATCATATCCGAGATCAGGGTTATCTTGCTCCAACAGCTTGCCAACTACAACAGCACCCTCTACTCCAGCATTGGTGGCAATTATATGTACCGGTGTCTGTATCAAAGAGTTCAGAGGTATAGATTAGCACACAGAGTATACATTCAAGAATGAAGACCCTGAGCAATTTTAGAATGAAGCTGCAATGAGTTTCTACCTTCAATGCATTCTGAATAATCTGAACACCAATCTTCTGATCAAAGTTGGCTGTTTGCAACTTTTCCAACTGTTTAGATGCATAGAGAAGAGCAACACCACCACCTGGTAGAATTCCTTCTTCCACAGCAGCCTTGGTGGCATTCAGAGCATCTGTAACTCTGTCTTTCTTTTCACCAACTTCAGCTTCACTAGCCCCTCCAATCTGCAATATATTAAAGCTAACTCCTATCAATCTTACGGCTTAAATAACATGTTTGCCTGAATAAGAGACTAATGACATGAATCAAGTTGTTCCTCTAGCATAAAAACAAAGGAAAACAACTGCAGACCTTCAAAACAGCCACACCACCAGAAAGCTTAGCTAGCCTCTCTTGCAGCTTCTCCTTGTCATAATCAGATGTGCTCAACTCAATAGTAGACCGAATCTGATACACGCATGAAACTCAGAGATTGAGTAAAAAATGAAGCATAAATGATTGCTTCTGCTAATAAAGATCTTTCATGAGAATATTGCTCAATGAAAGAACCAACAGTGAAACTAAGAATGGTAAACATGCAAATTAGGGAGTTCAAACCTGTTCACATCTTTCCTCTATTGCCTTCTTTTCTCCAGCACCATCAAGGACAACAGTGTCATCCTTGGATACAGTGACCTGAAATAAAAATCAATTCAGTCACTATTGTTTGACATTAAGTGTCATTTATCACATCAATTGAAAATACAAATTTATCATGTGGAATATTTACTGAAAGAAAAATTAAACCCATACAATAGACCCAAGTGGTAGCACGTTTACCTTTTTGCATGAGCCTAACATGTCCAATTCGACATTGTCAATGTTCAAGCCAAGCTCTTCAGTTATGACCTGCAATAAAGCATTAATCAACTCTTTGAGCATCATCCACACATTATGTTCCAAAATGCCGAAAGAAATATGGTCTTACTTGGCCACCAGTTAGAGCAGCAAGATCCTGCAGACTAGCCTTCCTATTTTCACCAAACCCAATGATATCATAGGGGCTTTAATCGCACAAACCTGTATAAATCATCTACTGTGAAATCAATCTGCAAGTCTAAAAGGAAAGGGAGTATTCATTGTATGATGTAATTAAAAACCTTGATTCCAGCACGAAGCTTGTTGAGAATCAGAGTAGCAAGGGCTTCACTATCCACATCTTCGGCAATGATGAGAAGGGGTCTTTGCCTCTGAACAAACAAAACAAACAAGGTCAATACGTGAATGTAAATTTCCATGAGGACTTTGTAAAAGGCAAATATCAGTGAACAATAAGCCGAATAATACCTTCAGAGCCAATTCTAAGACCTTTACAACAGCATTGATGCTTGATATTTTCTTCTCATGTATCAGAATCAGGGGATCATCCAACTCCTGCAATGTTCAAGGAGAGTTATTTCAAGACCACGAATATAAACACGCTATGGCTCATTATAAAAGCATTGATTTTTCATCCAGTAGTAGTTATTATATGGCAAACTGATGATGTGTGAAAAAATAGAATAAATAAATAACTTACACATTTCTGGGTCTTCGTATTTGTAATGAAATATGGAGATATGTAGCCCCTTTCTAGCTTCATTCCTTCAACAACTTCCAGCTCATTATACAGTGTTTTTCCATCCTAAAGAGAAGAAAAGTTGAATGCAATTGTTTAGAACGCTTCAGGTGTGTACATAACAGCTATTGCTCACAATGGTAATTTGAGAAAGAGGGGGGGGGGGTCTAGATTTGCTAATAATCTTGCCACTTATTTCTTTTGAGCAAGACATATAGCATGTATATTGGAGGATTAACACAAATCACATACCATAAACAGTACAATGTGGATTGCATCTTATTATTAATTCTGTAAATGTATTGGAATTAATATCACTGTTCAGAAATCCATCTCATTCTGACCAGATAACAAGACTATGATTAACAGGTATATATAATGAGCTGAAACAATTTTTCTTCACTTACTGGAATAATTTGAAAATAATGCACAGAAATATCACCATTTATAGCTCTGAGAAAACATTTTTGGAAGATTTACAGTCCCATTTCAAATTAGTAGAATTTCCTAATATTCATTTGGTTTAATATATTCCCCCATACATTAAGAAAGACCACCACAAAAAGTAACACCAGCCGATTTCAGATTCAAAAGTATGTACATCTTTTGTGCATAAAATCAGAAATGAAGCAGCACACTTCAACGTGATGGTTCAGACGGTTACTGAGTTAGATATATTGCATGTCATTCAACAAAGTAGTAAGATAAAGAATGTAGTGACATTTTGTGTACACAGAACAAAGATGTCAACAGACAGATTTACATAATTTGCACATCATTAGGTGTAACAGTTAAGATAAAGGACGTTGTGCCATTCTATCCAAACCAAACCAAGAATGTCAACAGACTGTTGCAAGAAAAAAAAAGACAGAATACTTACTTGAATTGTGATTACTCCCTCTTTCCCTACTTTCTCCATAGCCTTCGCAATGAGCTCACCAATTTCTCTTTCTCCGTTTGCTGAGATTGTCCCCACCTATTTAAATTTCAGAACATCAATATCCTTGCAAGAAAAAGTTAAGAAAACAAACTTTCACTATTATCCACATCCAGGCAGTGGGATGGCATTCATAAATTCTCTTTTTTTGTGGGGACATCGATGACGCAATGAAAACCTAACTTTGCAGGGAAAGCTCTAGAAAAAGTGAGAGTCCAGAAACACCAATGACGATAAATTTCCATAACATAGATCAAACAACTCAAGATAAGAAACAAACCTGTGCTATTTCTTCAGATGTGCTTATCATCCGTGCCCTGCTCTTTAAGTTTGTTACCACATCATCCACAGCCATGTTGATTCCACGCCTGAGGTCCATCGCATTCATACCAGCGGCAACTGATTTGCAGCCCTCGGCAAATATTGCACGGGTGAGAACTGTAGCACAAGTAGTTCCTACAAACACATACAGGAAGTGTTCAATTTCATGGAAAGTAGGAAATTTATTGATTGGGGCAATTTCTACAAGAAAACAGAAAAAGTTTTTGAAAGTATAAGAGAAATAGTTCCTAGATCAACAAGCTATGGGAATGTAAACTAACTTACCATCACCAGCAACATCATTAGTTGCATTTGCAACCTGCTTAACTAGGCTTGCACCTATGTTCTTCACTTTGTCCTTGAACTCAATACTTTTTGCTACTGTTACACCGTCTTTTGTTACTTTAGGAGCACCCCAACTTTGTTCAATCACTACATGTCTGCCCCTGTACAAAAGTTAACGTAGTGGAAATTATCACCAACTCAGTAAATCTCAAGGACTTAAGACGTTGACCTCTAAACATCCAACCAGGGGGGAAAAAAAAAAGGCAAACCAACGTACACTTTTTCCTGTTTTTTCTCTGTTTTCCCACAAGCAGAATGGGACAGAGAAAAGGCCATAGGGAAAGCAACAACAAGCATATCATACTCTGATTGATCAAAGGTATCAGCAATAGTAAAAAGGACCTAAGCTAAAGTTGGACTACTCATCAATCACATCACAAGTACACATTTCCAATTATGGCATGTAATTAATATTCATAAATTTTTGCAGAACAAGTCAAAGCAACCAACCAAATAAAGAAAATTATATTCGGATTTGAATATTCAACAAAATTCACATATTCTATATAGAATATTGATTCGAATCAAGTGTACACAAGGAAAATAATATATTTAAGAAAACAAATTACAAGCATACTAACTTTGTATACAACCTCATAACCAAATTAATGATGTACATATTTCTTCACAATTGCTCAAAACAGACAGCAGAATAAATAACAGATAAGCAACTCAAACTTCCTACCAAACAAATGTTAAAAGCAGAAATATCAAGCCATCAAAAAGAGTCCAAAAAGCTCCATCAACACTAAAAATCATGCAAATAAAGAAAAATTATAACTACAAACACTGATTAAAAAATAAATCAAAATCTCACCTTTGGCCCCATAGTAACTTTAACAGCTTCAGAAAGTTCCTCAACACCCTTTAACATCAAAGCTCTGGCTTCTACCCCAAATCTAATATCTTTTGCTGCACAATAATTTCTGTTCCATCCCAATCTACTACCAATCTGCCCAATTTCCACATAAACATCAAAAACACCCAAAATAAAACTACAATAATTCACCAAAAATTCAAAAATAATAATTCGTTTGCACTTTTAACTCAACAAAAACTACCTGTTGGCTGCTGTTTCTAGTAACCCTGCATTAAAAATAATTTAAAAAAAATAAATAAGTATTAGACATATGAGATTCAAAAAAATTGAGAACTTCAAAAAAATTTCAAATAAAAATATGGGAATTTTCATTGACACGAAATGGGGTAAAGTACCTGGCTTTGGAGGCAAGATTTGCTGCAAACCGGTACATGGTTGGTTGTAAAGAAGTAAGTAATTGAAAGTTTGGAGAATGAAGATGGGTTTAGTGTGTGAGAGAAAAGGTGTGTTAGTGTGTGTTGTGTAGTTTCTGGAGGAAGGGAGGGGAGGGGAGGAGAGGAGAAGAGCAGAGGAGGTGGTATTTTTAAAAGAAGGGAAGAGAAGGGTCTAGAACATGAAGGAGCTTCTAGGGTTTTAGGGTGTATTATAGAATTTTATAATTCTTCATTTAAGGGTTTAAGGGTCAGCACAAATGAGTCTTTAGTTTTGCAGGCCTAAAAATAGCAAGTAAAGAATTTACTTTAGTTGTATTTTTTAGTTTTTACCCTCTTATATTTTCTATCAATATTTCCTATTCCACCGAGTAAAATTCTTTTTACACAAGCATTTTGAGATGTATGATAGATTATTATTAATTAAATTTTTAAATATTATTTATAAACATGTGAATGCATTCAAACTCGATTATATAATATCAATATTAGAAAATATTAATATATTTCTCATTAAATTTTTAAATATTATTTTTGAATTACATTTAAATTTAAAATTCAATTATGTAATATCAATATTATAAAAATAAAATATATTTTTTGTTGTGTACTTGTCACAAATATAAGTTTACTCTATTTATTTTTGTTTGTTTATTTTTTTTCTTTTCTTTTCTTCTCATTTGACCGATAATTGATTTTCGCACTACAAAATAAGATTAAGAAAATTCACTATCACCTTTCTATTGGTTTAATTGTCTAAAGTACATAGGTATCATCATCTAAGGTACAACATTGTCCTTATATATGATTAGGTAACACTTAGGATGGCTTGGTATTGCATATCTCATTTGGATTTTAGAATTTAAAATTTAAAATTTAAGTTGGATAAAATGCCTAGTTAAACTACTTGTTAAATTAATATTTTCTTGTAATATTAGTTATTTTTTACTTTTATATCATTTTTATTATATATATATATATATATATATATATCAATCAATGGTTTCATTAGTATTCTTTTTTTTTTTTAAACATGACATTATTTGATTTCAAAATTATTTAATGTGTGAAAATTTTAATTAAGAGTAATAGGTAATAATAAGAAAGTCCAATAATTACAATTATATTCTGTCCATTATTTTTAATAAAAATATAAAATAATATTATTATTAAAATATCCTAAAAAACCAAACACACGATATAATACGACTTTGGAAAAATGATACATCACAGGACTATCATCCGAAAATAAATTATCTCATAATTAATCCATAATCCACAGGTCCTTAAGGTTTTGAAGTGTTAAAGTAATAAAGAGCACTTTTTTTGTAAAATATAGTAATATATTCTAAAGAAGATGTATTTGTTATCCTAGAGAGTAAAATATATAAAGTATTGAAAACTATTCTTTTATAAGTTTAATTAGTTCAATAATCCATATTTGCTTTTGGCCCTGCTTCATAATAGTAATTTTTTAGAGAAGTTTTATATTCTCGTTAAGAAAACTATCTTGTTAGTTCTAAACTTTATACTTAATTCTAAATATTTATACATTTAAAAATTTTAAATTCTAAATATTTATACATTTAAAAATTTTAAATTACAATGAGATGATTTTCTAAAAATACAATAGAATTTTTTATTTTTAATTTAGTTAATTAAGTAAGATATTTGTTTTTCACGCCATCTATACGATAAATAAAAGCATAGTTAAAGTCATATTAATGATGGCCAGAGCATCCAAACTTTTCTTTCACCAAAATGTTTTGATTTAGTTAATTGACGCTTTTATCATATGAAGTTAGAACATTTTCCGTGTTTTTGTCTTTTTTAGTACCCAAAGTTAGAACACTTTCTTATCTTAAAAGATATTTGTGTGTGAGCTTTCCCAAGCCATAGCTCACCCAAAGAAAACAGTGTAATTACACACACTTATACATATTTTTACACATACATACATATATATTTTCACACATATGATAGCTGCATAATTACACAGACTTATACATATTTTCACACATACATACACATTTTTAAATACACACATACATTTTTTACACACACTTTTACATATTTTTACACGCACATACTTACATAAATTTTTACACACACCCACACACTTTCACATATTTTCACACACTTACTCACATTTTAACATGCACACATACACACACTCTTACACATTTTCACACATACTTACACACACACTTTTACATATTTTTAGACACACACACACTTCCATACATTTTTACACACACTTACGCATATTTTCACACACATATGCACACACATTTCCACACACACATACACTTACATATATTTTCACACAATTTCATATCTTACACACACGGACACACACAAACAGTTTCACATATTTTCACACACATACACACACAAACAATTTAACATATTTTCACACTTATACACATTTTCACATACTTACACACTTACATATATTTTCACACACTTACATAAGTGTGTGTAAGTGTGATAAAGTGTATAAGTGTGTGTATGTGAAAATGTGTGAAAGTGCGCATGTGTGTGAGAGAGAAAATGTAAGTGTGTGTGAAAATGTGTGTGTGTGAGAAAATCTTTACGTGTGTGAAAATGTGTGTGTGTGTGTAAAATTGTGTGTAAGTGTGCGAGTGTGTGTAAATGTATGAATGTGTGTACTTTTGTGTGTGAATGTGTGTGAAAATGTGTGTAAGTGTGTGTGTGTGTGTGTTATCAAAATATGTAAGTGTGTGTTAAAATTTGCATAAGTGTGTGTGAATTTGAAATGTATAAGTGTGTGTCTGTGTGTTTGAAAATATGTGTAAGTGTGTGTAATTGTGAAGTGTGTAATTTTGTGTGTGTGAAAGTGTGTGTGTGGGTGCGAAAATGTACATGTAAGTGTGTGTCTCAAAATATGTGTAAGTATGTGTATAAGTGTGTAAAAATATGTATGTGTGTGTATGTACACACATGTGTGTAATTATGTGTGTGTGTAAGAAAATGTGTAAGTGTGTGTTTTAAAATGTATGTGTGTGAAAATGTGTAAAAATATGTGTATGTATGAGTTATTGTGTGTGTATGTGAAAATGTACATGTGTGTATGTGTATAAATGTGTAAGTGTATGTGTATGTGTGAAAATGTATGTATGTGTGAAAATATGTATAAGTGTGTGCGTGTGAAAATATGTGTAAGTGTGTGTGTGTGAAAGTGTACGTGAAAATGTGTGGCAGTGGGTGTAAGTGTCAAAGTTTGTGAAAGTTTGTGAAAGTATGTAAATGTATGAAAATATGTGTGAATATGTGAAAATGTAAGTCTGTGTGTGTGAAAATATATGTATAAGCGTGTGAAAAAATGTATAAGTGTGTGTGTATGTGTGAACATGTGTGTAATTATGTGTGTGTTTGAAAATGTTTGTATATGTGTGTAAGAAAATATGTGTGTTTTAAAATGTATGTGTGTGTGTGAAAATGTGTAAAACTATGTTTATGTGTGAGTTATTGTGTGTATGTGAAAATGTACGTGTGTGTATGTGTGAAAATATGTGTAAGTGTGTGTGTGTGTGAAAATGTATGTAAGTATGTGTATGGGAAAATATGTGTAAGTCTGTGCGTGTGAAAATGCGTGTATATGCGTGTGTGAAAATGTGTGTGTGTGTGTGAAAATGTGTGAAATTGTGTAAGTGTATGTGAAAATGTGCAACTGTGTGTGTGAAAGTGTGTAAATGTATGAAAATATGTGTGTACAATTTATGTGTAAAAATGTGCGTAAGTTTATATGTGTGAAAATGTGTGTATTTGTAAAAATGTGTATAAATGTGTGTATGTATGTGTGTGTGATAGAGAATGTGTGTAAGTGTGTCTTTTAAAATATAATTATGTGTGTGAAAATATGTGAAAGTGTGTGAAAATGTGTAAGTGTATGAAAAAATGTGTGAAAGTGTGTGTAAATGCTTGTAAGTGTGTGTAAGTATGTGAAAATGTGTGAAAATATGTGTATGTGTGAGTAACTGTGTGTGTGTGTGAAAATATGTGTAAGGGTATATGTAAGTGTGGTATGTGTGAAAATTTGTATAAGTGTGTGTGTATGTGTGTAAGTTTGTGTGTGTGAAAATGTGTGTAGGAGTGTGTGAAAATGTGTGTAAGTTCGTGTGTGTGTTAAAATGTGTGAGTGTGTTAAAATGTATAAGTGTGTGTGTTAAAATGTGTATGTGAAAATGTGTGAGTGTTTGTGTGTGTGAAAATGTGTGTATAAGACAAGACAAAAGTGTGTGAAAATGTGTGCAAGTGTGTGTGTGTGAAAATGTGTGTTAGTGTGTGTGAAAGTGAATGTGTGTTTGAAAATGTGTGTAAGTGTGTATGAGACAACATATGTGTAAGTGTGTCAAAATATATGTAAGTGTGAACATACAAATTTAGATGGTTTTTAAATAGATAAATGGTTTATCCATTATCCATTTTAATCCATCCATTTAGATCCATTTATTAAATGGTTTTAAATGGATTGGATGAATTTTATCCATATCCATTTAACTAAAACCATGAATCATCCATTTATCCATTTTGCCACCTCTAACATGTGTAAAAACTATTTTAATTAAATAAATATAAAGAATCAATTACTTAAAAGAAAATGTAATAAAAAATATTTAGGTAGAGTCGATATTTGATTTCACTTATAAACTCTATGGAATAAATTAAATCATATAAAATGAATGACATTAACGGATGTAAGTGAAATTTCATAATGTCAATCTTGACCACAAAGTCTCTTGATGGTGCCCAAATTGGTATACCTAAATATTTTCCAAATTGTTTCCAAACTTGGAAACACCAACCAATTTATGTTCATGTAGCTCCAAGTAGGGGAGTGTAAGTATTTGGTTAATCAAATTTGTAACTGATTTTAAATTCAATTTGTTTAACAAATTGAATTAATTTTAAATTTGGTCAAAAATTAGTTAATTTAATTCATAAATACAGTTAATGAATTCAAAAATGGTATAAGAGGTTTTTTGAATTTGGTTAACCGATTACCAAATTCAATAATTAAAAATAAAGTTTTATTAAAATATTTTGATATATAAATAGTACATCACTAAAAATATAAATTTAGTTATTCGACTAAAAATATATTTATTGATAATTATTATAATTAGCTTTATTTTTAACTTAATTCGTATAATTATTATATTTTTATACATTAATTCATACTTATATTATTCAATTAGTATCCATAAATCACATTAAATAGTTTTGTGATACGTATTTTATTAATATTTATAAGTTATATAATATAATATTATTGTATATATACATATTCTTTATTATTCAATTAAGTTAAATGATATAATTTTTTTTACTTATTTTTCTGAATCATTTATTAAAATAAAAATTCATATAACATATCAAATTACATGACAAAAATAAAATAAAATAGAAAAATTTTGCCTGAAAAATTAATTTTTGTATAGCATTTTGACCCAATATTAAGGGTCCATCTAACTCAAATTGAATTTAGTTACTTAAATTCAAAATTGAGTATCGAATTCGAATTTGATTAATCGAATTTTTTATCAAATTGAATTTAAATCAAAATTAATTAAAAATTTTAAAACTCTTTTCTAAATTGATTTTATTAATCGATTAATCAATTGAATTAATCGATGCACACCCCGTAGCCCCAAGTTAAGCCATGGGGCTGGCCGGCAGGGTAATAAGAGAGGGCTAGGAACACAAAGTTTGCATTCATTTCCAACTCTTACCAAGGCTATTATAAATCGTATGTACTTCAAGCAATTGCTTTGGACGATTGATTATTGACTAATAAATGTTTCATACATCAAGCAATATGGTGAATGAAACTGTGTTAAAACTTAAAATATCCATCACTCGGAACTCGATTCAAGCAACTATTGACTATAATAAAATCTTTATCTAACTTTTAACGAGTCAAATAGTGGAGAAAACACCTCCCAAAAAATTATCTATCACAAATAAAATGTTATTCTTAGCTTAGAATTATAGTTTACATATTCTTCTGTATGCTTGAGCATCAAATTAAAATTTTAAGTTTCAAGAAGTCTGTTAAAAATTTTATAATATTTTTAACTTTCAGATAAGTTCATATCGCATAAAAATTTTAATTTTTTTGACGAATTTAGTCTATACTTCAAAACTTCATCTAGTCCAGTACTATTATTTTACTAAATCGAATAACAATGTACCATTAAGTCGAGTTTTTTAAATTCTAATTTATCGGAAAAATTCTACATTTTTATAATATATGAAATTATATTATTATATTTTAAATATTTATACAATATAAAATTATGTATATTAAATTTATATTGTACAAATTTTTAAATTACAATAAAAATATTGACTAACGTGAAGGATCAAGTATTTTGCTAGGGCACCATGCAATGTTCAGTGCTTACCGTCCCTCAAAGCATGGTGCACCAATAATGTTTTTGATGGCCACTTGTTCTTTTCCAATTTCCACACCCGTTTGTGCATCAACCCATAGAATCCGGGCAATCCATTGCGGACTGCCGAGTCTTTTGGGCAGGAAAAGCAAATAATTAATTGGTGATTACTACCATTTTATAACTGAATTTTTTAAACCCATAAATACTCGAAGCTAAATTTAATTGAGACCCAAAAACACTAATTTTAGCCACAAAAAAGAAAAAAAAAATAAAGCATCATTAATTGCTTCACCAAAAATGAATCAAACAGTATTCAAAAGCCTTTGCTTTTTACTTTTCTTGTCGATTTTCAATTCCCACATATCTGGAACGACACAAGTAATTGCATTTGGGAAATATTTTCTTCACGTAGGAAATGGCTTGCCTAACAATTCAATTCCCTTAACAATTCATTGTGCCTCGGGAAATGATGATCTTGGATATCATAATCTTACAGTTAACCAGGATATTTACTGGGGTTTTCACATGAATTATTTTTTTCGAAATACTTTATTTTTCTGTCATTTTTGGTGGGGCTCAAAAGATGCAAGTTTTCCCGTGTTTAATGACACCCAGGCTTATTACTGTGGTGGATATAAAAGGACTAATAAATATTGTTATTGGTTAGTTAAGGAAGATGGTTTCTATTTTACTGGAATTCAGCATAATGATGTCCCCGTTTTCTACAACACACCCGCCATGCCGTGGTAAGAGATTTTTCTATGATTTAATATTTATAATTTTAAATCGACAAATAAAAATGTTAGAATTTAATTTTTTTTTTCTTAAATCCTAATGTTATATTTTTTCGGAATTGTCGAAACACCTTACCATATAACTTCTTATTTGTGTAAGGTCACTATGTATTATAGAATGAATAGTATTATTGTTGGATCTTTCAAGAAAAGTAAAAGTGTATGTTTTGAATAATATTATTATTGGATCTTTCAAGAAAAGTAAAGGTGTATGTTTTGCATTATTGTGTATTATTTCCTTTGCTATTGAGATTTTTTGCTACAAAAATAAAAATAAGTGTTTGGTCAAAACACCTCTTTTGGTTAATTATTCGTTTTTCACTATTTATTATTTCAATTATTTACATCATTATTTGCACTATTTTTTTTACTATTCACAACAGTTTGTATTGATTTTTTTTTTTTTTCACACAATTCATCACTACTCACAGATATGTAAATGGTGAAAAAATGGGAGTAAACTTCAAAAGTTAAACCTATTTTTTAATGTCCAATCTATGAACCTGAAACTAGAGTTTGAAATGCTTATAAGGTTAAGATTTCCCAAATTAATCTCGGAAATTTAAATGACTGATAAAAATAAATTTTAAAACGAATTCGTTACAGTATTTGAAGTTCGAACTTGATGAATCGTTGGATCACGTGAGTCCAAATTATGTCCATAAACTTGTCCTATGTTTAGACTAATAGGTTCGAACTAACACATATAGGATCAAATATCCCAACTAGTTTAAGACAGCTAAAATATGTAGGAATACTTCAGATATTTGGAATTCGTATCGATTCTTTCTTTTTGTTCGCAATTTCAAATTGTACTTGATTTTTAAAAAATGCCAGTTTAGCGTAAAAGATATACATATAACAATGATGAAGCAACTACATTTATATATAATTTTAATACTTAATTTGATGGTGTAAAAATAAAATGACAAGGATTTCATGTTTTTTATATTAATAAATTCGTTCGACTTTTGTATAATTAGTTTGTTTTTAGTGCAAAAGGCGTTATTAAAACGCTTATTTGGAAAAATCATTTGCACTTATTACTATCAAAACAATTCATTTAATTTTTTATTATTTTTCACATAACTCAAATGTCTCAAACACATAATGCACTAAATAATACTCAAAATAATACTATCTACACTGATGACTGATCCAAGGGCCTCGAGAGTCTAGGCAATGAACTCCCCATTACGGAGTTCATAACCCATGCCCGTCCTCGTTTATGTGCCAAATTTTATTTGGCTACATTTACACAAGGGATAAAAATGAATTTAAATTTTAAATTAAAATTCGTCTTAAATTATTAAAATAAGTTAATGAATTTAATTGAGAATTTAAAATTGATCAATAAATACGGATAAATTTTAATAATTAAAATAATAAAATTTTAAATTTATTCGAATTTTATATCATTTCAAATTTAATTTTTTATAAATTCATTCACTTCAAATCGTTCTTCACCCGTCCAAACTAACCTTGAGAGAGTACAAATGGCCAAGTATATGAGAGAGATATGTACAATGTATCAACTGCTGTATATTTTTGTTCAATTACCATATTGATCATGTTAATGGAAATGCATGGCCATTGCTGCTTAAAAAATTCTTGAAGTTGAAAGTCTATTTCTTTTTCAAATACAAACAATCACATATTTTTGTTCCTCATTTCTGCCTATGGAGTTCTTAAAAGACAGAACCATTACATATTTCACCGGCCAGGAATCATATGCGCTATGCTTCTTCCCTAACAAAGCATCTACCATAGATGCCAGCATAAGCCTAAGCTAACACATACTTGTCAAGGATAAATCAGTATGCTGGAAAATGATGGTATACACCTTCGCAGAATGTGATACGATGAGATAGAATGCAAAGACAAGGAGCGGGTTACCTACTCTTACTAGCCAAAGCAAGCCCCTTTATTCGGAATTCTTTAATTCAAAATGAATCAAATCTCCCCAAGTAGCAGTTACCTTATAGCCATTTAAACTCTGATACAAATTTAGCACATCAAGATAACTGAATTGTGTTCGAGAAAACCACGATGGAAAGAGAGTAAAAGATCAAAAGCATATGCATACACATATTTAGGAAGTACAAGAAAAAGCTCTTCCTGTAAGTGACAACAGCAACTACTGAAACAAGACACATTCAACAAACAAACAAACAAAGAACCTACTAAGTTGAAGTTTCAAGATTGTATGACAACCTGCGAAGTACCTTGAAATGCGATTAGATAACAGGAAAAAGAGGACCCGTGCCATCTTCCTTTTCAGGATCAGGAACACTGGAGTAATAGCATAGCTTGTTACACATCTCCCAGCTCCAGTCCCGTTTCCTTGAAACATACATCTGGGGCCAACGGTTAATCCTCACATAATGTTCTCTAATCTTCCCATCGGCGTCAAATCCGGTGACTACAGAATAACATGACTCATGACCATCCCATACCTTGTCACCTGGGTCTGCTGTTTGGCTTCCATCTGGAAGGAAATAACGGTGCATGGTCTTTCCTGTGCCTTTCCAATAAGGATCAAGTTCCCGCCAGTATACTGGAGCAGCCTGAAGATGGAAACCCGATCATTTTTAATTGATATGCACATTCGTATTAAAAGAATTTTGCTAGGTGTATGTACATATGCATAGCACAGTATAACATTCAGAAGCAAGAGAAAATCATCAAATGGTAGAGAAAAGCAAACATTCAAAAAAAAAAAATAATTTACTGGTTCTAAGTTTACATAATTTACACTTTGTTTCCACGCAAGTTTAAGCCTAAGAAGTTTACAGAACTTAGCACATAATGAATCGTACAAGGGCCAAGATCCCAAAAAATAAGAGGTAATAAAGTCCGTAAAAAGTGCAGGACATCCCATACACTACCTCTGTAAAGCGATACTCCCAAACATGATCGCACAAGTCGTCCTTCATTATCCGAGTCTGACATTAGCAGCTATTGATTAGCAGATGCATCAGACACAGAAAGAGATAATGACTTTCAGCATGGGTATGTCTCAGCCAAATTTATTTGCTCATTACATACTTACTATGCCTAAGAAAGAGAAACATTAAAAACAAACATGCAAGAGAGAGAGGGAGAGAGAGCAAGAAAAGGATATACTGATCGTGTGTTTCAATTTATTGTCACTTACACGTTTGCCATCCATAGCAGACAAGGAGTAAGCTGCTAAATTTGACAATCCCCGGAGCTTTGATATGCGAGGTATGTGAGCTTTCCCAAGCCATAGCTCCTCACACTACATTGAGAAAAAAAAAATCAGCGTCATTTTCTTGCTATCAGTGTCATGCATCAATGTTTTATCTGCTGCATATATAATGTTAAACCATAGATTCCTTAAACATCATAGCAAACTGAATTTAGTTGCAGATGAAATATCTGTTAAAAATTATCAAGGATAATCAATCTCAAATGAATATTGTGCACTATAATTTAGGCCACTTGTATTTCTTCTACAAATAAATGAGTTCACTAAGATCTCATAGATAGGCTTCTTTCTCAACTGGAAGAAACTATAAAATTTGAAAAGAAATCATTGCACAATTTTAATGAATTAGTTGTGCCGAATTGGCAACCACATTTGCTAAAGTGGAGCTATTTGGTTAATGCAGACCACATTGTAAGCATCACACTTATTTCCCAATCCCCGCTCTTCGGGGCACCGTAACAGGAAATCAATGTAACAAGAAAACTAACTGCCTTAGATACCTGCACACTTCAAACATATACAAGAAATTAGTGTTGCCAAACCTTTGTCAGTGTACTCCAGTACATGCGGTCCCCTGGCCACCTCACCCCCATTTTATGGTTCGCTACAGTTAGTTTGAACACTTGCTAATCCAATCACACTGTCAACAACAAATCTTGCATCTAAAGGAAACAACAACAAAATCTCCATCATTTGTCTATCCCACGTTTTCACTTCCTCTCATCCTCTCTTTCTTTTCCCATGACAATTCATGAGTATTTTAGTAGTCCTGGATGCGTTTTTAATAAAATGTTTGAAGCAAAAGTTCTTGAACTAAAATTAGATGCACTCCAAAATGTCATGCAAACTTTATAATCACAGCTTCTCATCACAAAATCGCTCTCTATATCATCACAAATTTCCTAGTAATTTTAAAGACATTATTATTTCTTATGATTAAAATGCAACAGGATCTCCTTCGCGGCCTGCAGCACAAAACTAACACCCCAACGTTGCTGTAAATGTACTTTTAACGGAAGAGGTAACAGGATATGCACCCACCATTCATTGCAACACTGCTTCGCCTATGCATTTAGCTTTGAGTGGTGTAGCTACATTAAATGACCTTGAGAACAGAACTGGAGAATTATACACCCTCCAAACTACATCATCACTATCACAACCAAAGCCAACAAAAAACGACACAAATTCTTGAGGAATGTTGAAAGACTTTTTCACGAGTTATACAACTCATTTTAACTTCTTCAAATTCTTATAGAATATGTATGATTTATTGCATTTGGCCAGTCAATCAGAATCTTAACAGCACCGTGACGTTCTTCATTGGTGTTAGACGAAAAATATTTGTTCCTATCTTTATATTCCCACACATGTGGCTGCTTGATTTGTTGTTTGATCGTCCCTACCACAGAATTGCAGTGATGGGGAGGGAGAATGGGTATATGTTTTGAACAAGATAGTGCCCAAATCAGGAGCAGTTAAGTACTTCATCGTAAAACAAACTGGATTACAAACCAATTCCTCAATTTCCAAACACCCTTTTAAGGCTTTAACAATAACATATTCAATAACTACTGTCATCCCAAATTTACCAACTTCCCATCAGAAATATTGCCAAACAAACCCAAAACATTTTTTGAAAAAGTTCAAATATTTAATTAAGTTCAAGCATGACCACTGCACTAAACAAAAGCATTATAGGAAAAGAATAATCTTTAACATTACACCTAACAACAGCTTGACACGTACCAAACAAGTACTACATATACACATAAAACATTTTTAGCAAAATGATAATTGCATTCCTGACCCTTATTACCGTGTATCCGATAACTATATTTAGACCAACCAAAAGAAACTAATTCTCCTCAATTATCAAACATCCTTGTAACAATCATTTACTCACTTTCTAGTATTATGCCAATTTGAAACCAACAAAACCAATAAACAAAAAATGTAAAATTTCAGTTAAAAAAATCAATATTTTTAACAAATTTCCTCTATAATTTCTCGCTAAAAAATCATAGGTACCGATTATATGATACCTCGGGTATTAGAACCCAATACGCTGCTTTCATGAGGGCGAAGCTAAAGGAGTTGAGGGTGGGCAATTGCACCCCCTCAACTTTAGAAAGTTTTAAAGTTTTTTATAGTTTCCTTATAATTGTCCACCTTAAATTTATTAAAATTGGTTTGTTTTTTTTTTTTTCAAGCATTGACCCATAAAAAATTAAAATATATTTATTTTCCCTTTTGTAACAAAACAATGATAAATATTGCATATACAAAAACTGCTAATTGATCATAAAAATATTTTCATAATACATATTTATTATAACTTGATTTATTATAAATTTAATCAAGTTCTAATTTTTTTTTTTTAATTTATCACTTTTAGTCTCTACTTTATGCTATTTTTTTTTACTCTGGATCTGACTTCGACCCCTGCATGTATATGTACGCGAAAAAAAACTAAAAACCAAAGGAAAAAAAGGAAAAATGAAACCTTGAGAGCCCATAATCTCTCACTGAAAGCAACTCCATGCCAACCACGAGAGACAAGGAGAGATAGTGCCAAGCTGCGTGCGTCAAGATGTCCAAGTATCATATGCATGATATCATAGCCAAGAATTACTAAAGGGTCATGCTCCTCCTCCTCCTCCAAATATTCAATTGGCAAACAACCCTTTTCTTCTTCTTCTTCTTCTAATTTCTTTCTTCTTTTTCTCTTCTTCACTCTGTTTTCTATGAGATCAACATATTCACCATCACAATTGCCTTCAGGGGAAGGAAATCTCATTGACCCATCTCCGTTTTCTTCTGTTTTGATGTTTTCCTTCTGATTTTTGCTCATTTCTTGGCAATTTTCCTCGGCCATTCAAGAATGAGAGCAAAGTTTTGAAATAGTGGAAAGATATATATAGTGAGTGGAATGAGAGAGTGGAACAACAGAGAATTAATTTAGCTGAGGATGAGAACAAGAACAATAGGGGTCCCTCCAGTTTATGTCAGAGGAGATATTTGAGAAATTGCATTGTGTGGTTGTTATACTTGGACATAATTCTTGTTTTGCCTCCAAATGTAGGTATATTTGTCTTATCAATTGAGTAAAATCGAATAGTTTGAATTAATCCACTTCATATTTTTAGCCTCAAGAAAAAAATAATTCCGTTGATTGTTTCCGCTTCTTTTACTCCACCTCATCTAATTTCGAAGATTAGGAAAATATAGGTAGGGGGCTATTAAGTAGGAAAATAATAATATAAATCCGACTTTAAGTCCCGCCTATATAGATTTTGAGATATAAATTAAATCTTTCTTATTTACATCAATTTAGTTATAAATTTCAAAACGTTTAATCCGCACCACATGATTTATAAGTAAAATTAAAAATAAGAACTATCTAAATATTTCCTTATTGAGTAAATCCTCCATTTTTAAGTCATGTAGTATGTTTCATAGTATTTTTTTTTTTTTTTATTAAAAGAGGAGAAATGAGATATTTGAATGTGTTTGCTTCAATGTGCTTGTTTTCTTTCCCTCTTGAACACACACACACATATATATATATATGTATGTACACTCTGCATATTTAGTCATTGAGAGTGTTTACAAGAATCCTAGACGGACTATCAGTCAAAGTAATATATCTTCTTGTTCTTATAATTTTGAAGTTATTTGTACCACAAACATACTATCTACTTTATTATTAGTACAAAATTGTTAAAAAAATATTCACAATATAATTACATGATATTGCTCATATCTTGAGCGGCTATTATGCTATATCTTAGGCTTAGTTTGGGAGTTTAGGAAAAAAGAGAAAAGAAGGAAAAAGTTAGGTTATGAGAGAAAGGAAAAGAAAATAATGGATTTGTATTTTGTTTGAGAGTTCAAAGAAAAGATGGGATGCTTTTGAATATGTTGGGTATTAAATATTTTGTTCATTGATATTTATAGACAATTATCATTGGTATTTTGAAAAAGTTTTTTAGCCTTAGTTTCATTTTCCTTCTATTTTCTTCCATATTTGGAGAGAAATTTTTTTTAATTATTCTTCCCTCCATTTTTTTTTTCTTTTCCTTCCATTCAAAACTTCCAAAAATAAAAAATAAAAAAAATTAAACATTTCCCTTCTTTTCTTTGTCTTTCTCTCTGAATCCTTCCATCTAAACATAGTGCTAAAGTTACAATAAAAAATAACTCAAGGTAATTTGTAGAAAATGCGATAAAGTATGTTAATACATCAATTTTTGCTAAGGATTAATATGCAGACTTGAAAGACTTTTATTCTGAAGTGACTATATTCTATTATAGTTATTTTCTTAAGTTTTTACATGATCAACTTCGAAGTTTGTTAGAGAGTATCTCAAAATAGTAAGAAATTTATGAATAAAATGTAAAACTTCACATCCCATGAAAGTATAAAAGTCAAATTAGAAATTGCCTTTTTGAGCATAATACTACTAGGTATGATCACACTTTTTGCAATTTTGTGGAAATAATTTTATTTTAAAGAGAATGAATAGAACTTCATATATTACAAATTGGAGGAGCAACACTTCCCCAATTTATCTTACCTTCAACAACATGAACATAATAGAGAATTTCGGTTCCAATTTGATATTAAGAAAAAGATTGTGGGGTTGAACTAAAAATATCTCATAACTTGATGAGTACAAGTGTTAAGTATAGTTTTCAACTCCGTGCACCGTTTATGCCTTCGTGGACAAAATCAGCCGACATTGGGAAATTTTGCTGATGTGGGTAAGTGACTGCGGAGATCGGACAACCCCAGTTTCGGTAAATGGCCAATCAACTGCCGCCACATAGACAAAAAGATTTGCTACTTGGCAGTAGGACGTTTAGCCACATAGGTGGGAGGTCGACAAACCTATGTATGCAATTTCAAGCGAGAATTTATAAATCCGTTAAGATAATACAAAACTTGTATAAATATTTAAAATATATGTAATAATTATAAGTAATTAAAATATAATAATGTGATCATATAATTTTCCTACAAATAAATGTACCAATTAATTTTTTCCAGAGGAATGAATCTCGTTGGTTTTCAATCGTTTGAATAATTTTTCATTATTAGTTACATAATATATATTACAATTCAAAAATTATTATAATATTTTAAATAATAATTTATACAAACATAGTCATGTATTTCTTTACCTTTGTTACTGTCTCGATAAACTATTTGTCATGAATAAAGCTCGTTTGAACTCATTTAAATTTGTAAAAGTTTAATAGTATTTAATAAATAAACCGTACTCTTCTCACACTCAAATTCATATTTATTGAATAATCCAGCCAAACTGTATGTAAATATTTATAAGAAAAGTTCAAGTTTATATATTAATTGTAGAATTTTAAATTTTTAGAGTTCTCTAATACTAACAACAGAATTAAAAAAATTAAAATAATCACTCACAAAAATATATAAGAGTAAGAAATAATTTTATTAATATGTTAAATAATAGACACAAGAGTTGTCTCCACAAACTCTCAATTAATCTCATCAGATTCTTTTAGGAAAATATTCGAACACATACCCAACTACAATAGTAAGAAACAATGCTAAAACTGACATTAATAAAAATACTAAAATTAAATAAAAAAATTTTAGATTTAATTTAATATTCCAATACTAGTATTGTTAATATATTTTTGAACTTGAATTTGACTTGGAGCTCGAATTTGGCTTGTTAAACACTTAATGAACCAAACTTTGAACACCTTTATAAAGTTAATGAACAAACTCGAACCATCTTCATGTTACATACAAATGGGGTTTGAGCAACAGATTATTCGACCCGGTTGGACACTTAATCCTCTAGTTTGGATAATATTTGGATTCTTTATGGTATAATTCAATTATTATTCCTCGGCTGTTTTAGAAAAAAAAAAAAATAGAAGTTATTGTAATACTTTTTTGGATAACATAAAGTGTGTTTAACAATTTTTTTCAAAACAAATAGTTTTTATTGAAATTCAACATTTTTATGGTAATGCTTCCAAAATTTCCAAAATTTCAAAAATGTTTCCAGAAATGTCAATTTAAAAAAAAAAAAAAATTCTTTTGTTAAAATTGAACTTTTCATGGTTATGCTTCCAAAATTTAAAATATAACTTATATTTTATGGTAATGCTTCCAAAAGTTCTAGTTTCAATAGTTCATGGATTAAAAAATATATAGCTTATATTAACAAAACTTATTCTGAAGCAAACCAGAAAAAGTTCAATTTCAAGAATAAATTTTAAATTTTAAACATATATAGAAATTTTGATGATTTTAAAGTTTGGTATTTTTCTAAATTTCGATATTTTCCACTCCAACATCACACTTGCCAAATATGGTATTCTCATTGATCTTTTCAAATGAATATATATATATTTTTTGTAAATATTATGCATGATAATATAATTTTCATGAAAATTTAGTATTTTTTATGTTTTAAGTATTTTTGTACATTTGGATCGAGTGAAACTAGTACAAATTACCCCAAATTGGAATAAATTGGACAAAATTCTACAGGTAAGGGACTAAAATGGTAATTTTCTTATCAATTAATGCATAGTCATGTGAACTTTTTTGTTTTTTTTTGTTTTCTTTTAAATGTCCTAGACTAGTCTTTTTTTTTTTTAAATAATTGGAACAAGATTGGGTATCAATGATAAATAAGAGACCGATTTAAACAACACCCCAAAGATAAATCACCAAAATGGTATTTTCCCCTTTAAACTTTAAGCCGTTGCAAAATTTTTGTAACATAATGTGGTAAATTTACTTTTAATCATGATATATATCGCAAGAACGTCGGCCTACCTAAATGAAACAGGTTGGATTCTTAAAGAGACAATTGCTTGTTGGCAGGTAATTTTTAAGTATTACTATAAATTACAAAATGCGTTGATGGTCTACCTTGACCTTGAACTCTGAAATCAAAGTAACTTACCCTTATTCTGACATTTTAAATTTTTTACTATCAATTAGAAAAAAAAAAATATCAATATTTAACCAACAATTTTACTGGGAAAAGAATCAAATAATGTTTTCACATCTATGATCACTATCATAAGCGCCTAGCATGTTAGGAGTTTTGTTTATATGGTTTCTTCTTAGATTAGCTGGAGATTAGTTTTTTATTTGGAGAACAGCTATTTTGTTGGTTGCAATTTGAGTGATGAACAATTTAAAAAATATGAGTGGAGAAGAAAGTGCAGAAACTAAATTTCTATCCTGTTTGAATTTGATTAACAGCAGTGATATAAAGATAAAGCAATTGTTCAAATAGTAGTGGTCATCTAACGTATTGCTAAGACTTTTCTGTATGTTTTAGATGGAAGAATAGGGAACATTGCCAAGTCTATTTAGTTTCAGAATAATTTGGGCAATGAAGCTTAACAGCATACCCTATGAGTACATAGAAGAGGATATATCCAATAAAATTGCTTTATTGCTCAGTCCAATTTATCACACAAGAAAATCTCAATTGTTGTCCATAATGGGAAGCCAATATGTGCATCCGTGATAATCCTAGGCTACATGGAAGAGATATGGCCATAGAATTCATAAACCTTATGGTCCGAGTGCTGCTAGTGTTCCGGATCTTCTGTTAATATTTTTCTTATTTCACTCCCTCTTACATACAATAACTAATAAAAGAATTAGGAAGACTTAAAGAGGTATTAGAGGTTTGGTGTAATAATTATCTAACACATTACATAAATTGATTGGTGTAATATTAAGAAGGCTAAACTTCACTTTGCACACACTTGTACCGGATTTTTACTTTGTACCCGAACTTTTTTTTTGGACACTTTGCATCCCTAACTGTTTAAATCTTCCTACTTAGTTTAAAATGTGATTCCGTAAAAAAAAAGTCTAAAATGTGATTCCTTAAAAAATTAACAGTTTCAGGGTGCGTGTGCAATACTCTCCGTTAAGTACAAGTGACCATAAAAAGGCCTAACTCCACTTTGTACAGCCTCAATTTGTACCGGATTTTCACTTTACACCCTAAATTTTTTTTGGGACACTTTGCACTCCGAACTGTCTAAATCTTTCCACTTAAGTCCAAAATATGATTCCTTCAAAAAATATAATGATTGTAGGACGCATATACAACATTTTCCGTTAAGTGAAAGTGACCATAAAAATTTTAAAAAAAAGGGCACAAATGAAAATTCAAGAAAAATTCATAAAAAAGAAAAAAATTTGAATAGAAAAGAAAAAAAATTGAATAAAATATGCAGAATAAATTTTAAAAAAATAAAAAAATAGAAAAAAAAATGTAAGGGGTGGTGGGATAGTGGGATGGAGGGGGTGTTGGGATAGAGGGGATGGGACGAAGTAGATCTGTGGAGGTTCTGGGGCTAGGGACGGAAGTCGTGGGTTTGGGGATGACGGGATGGGGTAGATCTAGGATGGGAGTATCGGATTTGGGGGGTGTCGGAGGGTGGTGAGGGATGGTACAGGGTTGGGGTGAGGTTGCAACGACATGGGGTTGGAATGTAAGGGAGGGTGGCCATAGCTGAGGAAGAGGAGGAGGATAATGACTGGTTGGGGAAGAAATAATTTTTTTATTTTTAATTTCTCCCCAAATTTTCGTTTAATTTCATTTATTTCCAAAATAATTTAATATAAGTCAATTAGAATTTATAATGGGTAGTTTATAAAAAAAAGAATGAGTGTTGAGAGAGAAATGAGTGAATAAGAGGAAATGAGACGATTTTCTAATCCAAAATTTTGGTCAAAGGAGGGAAATTTTATACCACTAATTTTCTAACACCTTTAGTGATTTTCTAGTCACTTGCACTTAACGAAGAATGTTGCACATACACCCTCCAACTGTTATATTTTTTTACAGTATCATATTTTGGACTTAAGTGAGAAGATTTAAACAATTCGGGATGAAAACTGTCCCAAAAAAATTTAGAGTGTAAAGTGAGAATTCATTACAAGTTGGGGTGCAAAAGGGAGTTAGGCCTTTTTGTCACTTGCACTTAATGACAAGAGATTGTTGCACACGCGCCTTACAACCGTTAAATTTTTTGACGGAATCACATTTTAGACTTAAGTGGGAAAATTTAAACAGTTCGAAATGCAAAGTGTCCAAAAAAAATTTAGGGTGCCAAGTAAAAATTCGTTACAAGTTGAGGGGTACAAAGTGGAGTTAAGTCTATTGAGTATTAAAAAAAAAAAAAGTGTAATAGAGTGATATGGATTATGGAGCCACCTTTAAGTTTTGGGCTAAATTTGCAAATGAAAACGTAAATATGACTTTATTATATAATGGTTTCTCTATAGAAATGAAAATGAATAAATCGAATAATCTTTCAATTGGAAAAGATCGATTTTTTTTTTTTGGGTAAAAAAGCTAAAAACAAGATATTGTAAAACTAAGATTCTGACCAAGTTTTGCTGGTGAAGTTTTGCTTATATTTTTGTTGACTGCACTTCTTGAACTGATGCAAAAGTTGGTTTGCATGCAATGAGTTGAACTATTGCGTTTATCTATGATTATTGAATGTGATTAAACATAGGGAACTAATATCTCGAAAATGTTTTGGAGCACGGATAAACAACACGGAAAGGCTTTTTTTTGAAAACTAAATTAACTTTAATATAATGATAATCAACATTATCATAACTCGAATCATTCATGTTTAATCATAAAAAATATGAATTAAAAATTAGATGCGGAAACGTACATGAATCCATAAGAATTTATGTTATTCTTGAATAATTGGATGTGATGTTTGAACTTACAGATTTGATTCTTGAATATTGTGGTTATTGATTTTCCAAATTACTATGTATGTATTTTAAAAAGTACGATTCTCACTTTTCTGATAATGGATGTCAGAAAAAATAATATACGTAGAATTTAGGGACCATAACCTAAGATACTTTCCTTATTCCTGAAGTTTTGCCCATTATAAAATAGGAAATATGATTTTAGGGTATCTACACATAAAAACACATACTAATTAGATGATTTAGACCCATTTATCTTAAACCATATAAGATCACTTTATAAATTGGATCAATTAAATATATATAATAGCACATATTACACAATTAATATATATATATATATATATATGTAAATGTTCAAAGCCCAAATATATATATATATATATATATATATATATATATATGTAAATGTTTAAAGCCCAAATTTTGTTTTTTTTGGGTAATAAAAGGAAGATAGCATATATAAGCAAATGAAAGAGTTTATGAAAACAAGAATTATACAGAAATCTAACGGGCGAAACACAGCCCTCTAATATCATCCTCCAAAAGTTTAACAAGTCAATGACGTGAATGAACAAAAATAACATTACTAATTTCTTGATTCACTGTAGTCTTGGCTAAGAAATCTACACATCTTGGAAGATAACAACAATATAAACACAAAATCAAAGTGATAGGTACGGAAAGGTGTTTAAAATCAATGACAAGTGTTAGTGTTAGACCGAAATACTAAGAAGCCATGTCAGGAGGTTTGAAACTTAATATCTCGTTGCAATGCACTGAGGTCCATATCTACAGGTTGAAGTTATAGGGGAAGTAATTGGAGTTGTAGAAAAATTGACTACCATAGTCATAAAAGAACAAAAAAAATAATGAGGCAGTCTAGTATATCAGTATCAGTGCGATGAACCGAACAAAGATAAATTCTATTACACAGTTCATATTGTATGGATTTAAATCCTCGGTACCTTCCACTCGGTACCGTCTCGGTGTCCCATTACCACATTCTGACATGTTATACTAGAGATTAGAAATGCACCTGAAGAAATTAGACGAATAATCAAATTTTATCCTTGTCAACAAACCAAACATCTACCCAATAACTTGTCTAAAAGTTTATTTTATTTTATTTGCTATGATTCAATGTCTGCAAGTTATTAATTGATTCAAAAAAAAAAAAAAACAAAACAAAAAAATTAGGCATCGAGTCTGAAGAAGCTAGAATTAGATTTTAGGAGGAGAGAGAAAGTAGAAGAACTGAGTGTCAAGAGTGTGTTTGATTATCTGAGTTTCGATCCCTTACAGTAGCACCCAATCCCCTTATTTATAGATGTACATGAGGAGGCATGAGGCTATCACTTTTCTAGCTCAATTGAGACTAAATTACATAATTGCCCTTAATGAGGCTGCCACGTAGGCACTTTTAGAACAATTTAGGTAAGATGCTATGTGTCACTAATCCACATCATGTATAGTCCCTCTGCTCGGTATGATAGTGTAGGTTGTCATACAGTTGGAGGGTGTATGTGCTGTCTCGTTATACTTTTATATCGAGCAGAGGTGAAGAACTTCGGAGCACTCTCGCACTTGCCCTTGCCGATCCGAGGTCGTAACGACCCTTGGGATCCTAGGCAAGACATTACTGCAAATTAACTCATGGGTGACGTTTTCGTTGAGTCCCCATGCACTGAAATTTTATTTATTGCACTGCATTATTCGCTCCGATTTTGCTACAAAATGCCTCATTTTTCGCTCTGCAACGCTTCGCTTTTCATGCCATAACGCCTCACTTTTCATGCCATCTTCCCAGCGCCTCGCTTTTTCCTCCTAAACGCCTTTTTCCATTTCAAAATCGTCAATTTTTCCCCCCAGATCCATTGAATATTTTGGAAGGTTGCTCTCCTATTTATACCCCCCTTCTCCCCCAAATCTTTTTTCTTTCCCCTACTCATTTTACTTCATTCTTCCAACTTACTACTATTTCCTTCCTTCAATCCCTCCTTCACTCCACACTATCTTTCGCTCTTTTACTCCCTAAAATCTCACATACTCTTCTTCCCTTACCATCATCTCACATACTCTCCTTCCCTTACCATCACCTTGCTCTCCTTTCCTCCGGCTTCAACCGTTGCTGTCCTCCGACCGCTGCTCAACGCCACCACTGGACACCACTAGAAGTCCCAAAAAACTCCACACGCCCTCTAACTAGAAGACCATGGCGGTACTTTCACTCCCACTTCTCTCATTAGCACGCCGGTTCCCCCTTCCCCCATAGACGCCATTGACAGAATGCTAAATCCCCCGATCCTCTCTCTGCCGAACTAGGGGTCTCCTCAGAACGACCACCCTAACCTCCAAACACAAGATGTATCAAACTCTCTAGACCCCGAGGATATCAAAATACTTAGGGATGATGCCATTTTCCCAAGAACGTGCACATTGAACTTCCTGCCCCTGAGGACCGAGGCCTCTTATCCCTAAGTATTTTGACAGACCGAACCCGATCGGGGTCAGTCTCTTAGGGTTATCTGAGGCTTCCAATAGCACCGCTCCTCGTCCACCTATCCAACCACTGGGATATTAGCATATCCCAACTGATCCCAAACGCACTTCGGGTCATTGCCAGCTTCACCTTTTTGTGTAGATTACATAACATCCCCCTTTCTTTAGACAATTTTAGGATGATGCTAAAATTATCCCCTACAAAGGGATTCTTTTACATTTCTCCCCGAACCGCGGGCAAACAGCTCACTTCAGGTAACCCTTCATCCATTCACGACTGGAAAAATTCGTTCTTCGTTATCCGATATCTCGACCCTCCCATGCCTCGGGGCCCATGGAACCTTATCAAATGTGAGAAAACCTTAAAACCAAAAACGCCTCTCCCCCGGACTCCCTAAACGCTCAGAGGCTCGTAGAATCGAACATCAGAATAAAGTTCAATAGAAAAGCAAATGATTGAGGGCTGAGGCTTATCAGTCCCCCCTAAAGGAAAAAGGCTTAGTAGGCCCCCCCAAGCAAAAATAAGTTGCGCCAACCTTCAGAGGTTCGGTCAAAGGACAAGACAGATGTTCGAGCTGCTCCAACCCTCAGAGGTTCGGATCCAGTTCAACAGAAAAGCAAATGATTGAGGGTTGAGACTTAGCAGTCCCTCCTCAAGGGCAGAGGCTTAATAGCCCCCCAAGCAAAATCAAGTTGCGCCAACTCTCAAAGATTCGGTCAAAGCACAAGACAAATGTTCGAGCTGCTCCAACCCTCAGAGGTTCGGATCCAGCTCAACAGAAAAGTAAATGATTGAGGGTTGAGGCTTAGCAGTCCCCCCTCAAGGGCAGAGGCTTAGTAGCCCCCCCAAGCAAAATCAAGTTGCACCAACCCTTAGAGGTTCGGTCAAAGCACAAGAGCAGATGGTCAAGCTGCTCCAACCCTCAGAGGTTCGGATCCAGTTTAGGAGATGAAGCAAATGATTGAGGGCTGAGGCTTAGCAGTCCCCCTCAAGGGCAGAGGCTTAGTAGCCCCCCAAAGCAAAAAAAAGCTGCGCCAACCCTCAGAGGTTCGGTCAAAGCACAAAACAAATTTGAGCTACTCCAACCCTCAGAGGTTCGGATGAAGTTCCATACAAAAGCATATGATTGAGGGCTGGGGCTTAGCAGTCCCCTCTCAAGGGTAGAGGCTTAGTAGCCCCCTTCCCAAGCAAAAACAAAGGTGCACCAACCCTCAGAGGTTCGGTTTAAGCACAAAACAAGTTTGAACTGTTCCAACTCTCAGAGGTTGGGATCCATTTCAACGGAAAAGCAAATATTGGGAGTCGAGGTTTAGCAGTCCCCCCTAAAGGGCATTGACTTGGCGGCCCCCTCCAAGCAAAATGAATTTGAGAGAATCCGATCCTCAAAGAGGCTTGATAGCCTTGCTCAAGCAAAACATTATTCTTTGGACCTTGGAAAGCTTGATTCAAATTAAAGGGCTAAGGCAAACATAAGGAGCTAAGCTTAATCCTTTTGCCTTATCTTGGAAGGGTCTAAAAAAGGCCTAAATTCAAAGTGAAAAGGAAATTTAGACAATATTCCATGCTAATATTCCTAAGTGTTATAAGCTTATTATCTGTTTTTATCATGAAACTTTTGCTTTGAATGCAGGAGATAAAGAAATTGAAAAGCAGTTAAAGACCAGAAGTAAAGAAAAATCGAGGCTCTTGTCGAAAAGACAAATTAATCAAAACTTGAGATTTTCATTGAGAAATCCTGACTATTACATAAAAGTTCCTAACTATTACAACAAAATTACATCAGCCTGTGCAGCAGAAGTAGAAGACTCGACAGAGGAAGTGGAAGCTTGATTCACAGGCTCAGGCTCAGGCTCAGGTTCAGCTTCGGGGTTCGCATCCTGGATCAGCAGAGTTGCTTCAGAAGTTCCTGGAATCAGAACGGGGGCTTTAAATTGAGCCTCTAGGCCACATCTGACCTTCTCGGTGACAGATACAATAATGGTATAGATCCTGAACAAATCAGGACCCTTCACATAGGTACTCACAAGCACATATAGATATCGACAGTCATTCTTTCCCCTCGGACAGGGTCGAAGCAGATTGCCGCCAAAGCCACGAATTGATTAGCCTTGGATCCGGGTTCTTCAAATTCCGAGAAGCGAAGTTCGCTTCTGGGGACAGCTGTCTCTTTCCTCTTGAATTTGAAGAGACAGATTTGCTCTAGATCTGCGATCTGACTTGTCACGATCGCCAATATCTACTTCAAGGGTCTTCTTCTCTAGCTCGGCTCGCCGAAGCTTGTCCCTCACCTCGGTCAGCTCGGCCTTCCACTCGTCGTACTTTTTGCCCGCCTCGATGTTGCATTTCATCTCGCTGGCATTCACTGCCTCCTTCACTGCCCGATCCACTCTAGATTTGGCATAAGCCAGCTCCTGCTTCATGGAGTTAATGACGGAGTTGATAGGAGGACTCCCGATCTGCAATGGCGGGCAAAATTGTGATTGCCTACAAAAAAGCAAAATGATTAGTAGTATAAGTTGAAGTACGAGGTGCAAAAAGTTGGAATTTCGAAAAGGGTTAGTTAGACTTACGTTCATCAGGCTGACATGAAGCTTATCCCCGCCTCTGTTGAGGGGTGAGCTCAGGATAACATAGGCTACATCCTGAGGCAAGGCCACCATCTTTGCCTGCTCACGAGCCATCCTCGAGAACTGAGCCCAATCGTTTATGTCAATCTGCGGGGTGGGTCGGAGATCAGTGCTCCCCGAGGTGGGAGGAACTGGAAGAGGGTCGATGGACAGTCGACCCAGGGCACATCCTGTGACCCTGTAGATTTCCTCTTCTCCTCGGGAGTGTATTTTCTATCACCTGAAAAAAGTAAAGTGTTAGCCTTCAGCAGTGAAGAAGGAATAAGGAGTGGGAATGAATGAGGCTCGGCAGTCTTTATCATATGAGGTGATAAGTTGTTTCGATAAGGGGACTAAGCATTTTCGGAGGCTGTCCCTAGGGTCCTTACCCTCGCTACTGGAACGGAGGGCCTCGGGGGCAATGACGTGGAGGAAAGGGTCATTCCCGAAGAAGGACCCTCCCTGAGGCCAGTAGCCTCCCTTGTTCTTTTCCTTGTAACCTGAGTCGGCTCGGGTTCGGTGGCCGAAGGGCCAGAGTTACCTCTCCGGCTGGTCTCTCCGGCGAGCTGGCCTTGATTTGATTCAGGGGTGCGGAAGTTGAGCGTGTAACCTCGGCACTCCCCGAGGACATGTTAATGGTTGCGGATGAGGATCCGCTTGTTGATGAATAGGGCTGGTTTGAAGTGCCTGCACTAGTGGTAGGTGTGGTAGACACCAACCCCCTGAGAAATGCTCCGAGCTCTGCATAAGACAAAAGATCAGAAAAAAAAAATAAAAAAAAATAAAAAAAATGACCTTGTTGAGGATCGTAGCTCGGGAGGATGTCATAGGTAGGGAACAATCCCGCCAAGGCAAGAATGTTGTTTGATAGGATGACAGGTTTGTTGGTTGTTGAAATTTATTCTGAGGTTCGATTCCTTTTCAGTAGCACCCAAGCCCCTTATTTATAGATGTACATGAGGAGACATGAGGCTATCACTTTTCTAGCTCAACTGAGGCTAAATTACATAACTGTCCTTAATGAGGCTGCCACGTAGGCACTTCTAGAACAATTTAGGTAAGATGCTATGTGTCACTAATGCACATCATCAGAGTCCTAATTCATTATTTGATCTAGGCCATTCAAATTTTCCACAATTAAAGAGCAAAAAATCTTAAATATCTGTACTTGAAAATTTTGCTTCATATCCTTATGTGGATATAATTAAGTGTTGAAAGAATCATTATCATTCTAATCCATAAAACTGCTATAAAGTCCAGATTTTCAAACATGTTAAGTATAGTATGATGTTCATGTATATTTTTATTAGAATAAAAAAAAGCACATTGGGTAGAAGAAAATTCAAACACCATATAAGCAACCAAACTACCATCATTTTCTATAACTTTCATCTTAGCAGCAATTAATCAGAATCGAAGAACGAAGAAACAGAAGCATCAGAAGCATCACTATCCTCCTAATGGCAACGTTTAATAAGATTGTTGAATCTTGAGGAGGCTATGGCAATTACTTTGAGATATGTTTGTCTTATATATTATGGGTCTTGAATTTTCTGAATACAGGGCCTAAAATTTAAATGAGGTTCCCATGAGTTTGGGTAGAGGTGAATAATAGGAGAAGGAAGAGAGGGATTTTGTGTATTATTAGAGGCGATGATAAGAAAGGGGGAATTGGAGTCTTAGAGATGGAGAGGAAAAAAGGTTGAGACTTGAGATGGAGCGATGAAACAGGGCACGCATCTTCTATAACAGATTCTGTCTCAGTCCATATCACATTATTTAATAAACTGTCAAGATTTTGTGATGTAATTTTAGTAGAGTAATTGTGTTAGTTCATTTAATATGTGACACGGTGTGAGAAAAAAACCCTTAACTTAAAAAAAGAACTCTATGCCTCTGATAAAGTATGTGCAACTGGCAATATGTGGTGGAGAGTACCGAATTGAAGGGTACCGAGGATCTATACCTGTCTCTTATACACATGTAAGTGGTCATTTGGCGCGATCTTATTGCATTGCATTGTTTTCCTTATTGTAATTAATTTCATATTGTTTTTGAAAATTGGTTTAAACGATTATAGCAATGATTCAAAATAATTTGAAAATTGAATAACATTATAATAAAAATACAATTAATATATATTTGTAGCACTCACATAAGTTATAATGTTGTAAATAAAAGCATAATAATTCATATACTTATAGATTACATAAATAAATAATATTATTACTTTTATTATATAACATAATTAGTAATATTGTTAATTAATAATATTGATAGTGAATCGTTCTTATTTGCTAACATAGTTTGTAGCTCCATTTATAAAGAATTGGTGATCATTATTAAGTAATAATTACATATCATATTTAGATTTCATCTTCTAATAACTACAATGATTATAATAATTATTATATGTAGGTACACAAAGTATAATTGTAAAACTTGAATAAGTGATACATATAGCTTACATAATAAAATATTTATATTAATTTTGTTTTGCAAACTTATTTACTAAATTTCTAGTGATATTAATATAACAAATTAAATTGAATTGTTATTTACATTATTAGTAGGATAATACAGCCTATTCATTTTGGAACTACATAATTAGTTTTGGACACTATACTTTGCTTTAAATAATAATAAAAATGATAGTACATCAAGAATAAATGCACAAGGAGCAAACTAATAATGTTTTCAATAAATTTGTTTTACATTAAATTAGTAAAAAGATTGTATAATGTTATTCCAAAAGAAATGTTTTATAGAAGTAATATTATGTATTAGTCTAGTTCAAGTAGAATAATGAATAATTTTTTGCCAAATTCACAAGGAAAAAATTTAAAAATACATGGGTAATGTTGTAAAGTAAAATTTTTATAAGGATATTAAAATCATTGTGATTCATGAATAAAATTATCTAGATAGATGTATAATATAGTCTTAGTGCATAAAGATAGATTTAAAGAGTTAAAATTACTGATCAAATTGACTTAGTATATATATTATTATTGAATAAGTTTAATAATTCAATACATATAGCTTACATAATGAAGCTATTTTTTCGTGTCTTACATTTATGTTACTAACTATAGTTATGTACTAGACGAAAACCCGTGCAGTTGCACATCATTCTTATTATTTTCTTTATTTGAAAAATATAATAAAAAGAATAACATATAACTGAGTTTTAAAACTTACTAAAAACATAATCGATTTTATAGAATATAAAATACATTTTATCTACAAAAAATCCAATAACATAGTAAATTTTTAAATATTCACAAGAAAATATAGTATGCTTATAAATGGGTGCATAAACCTGGTAACACTCAATTTATTGACCCAAGTTTTTCCTCAATTGTTTATGCCACTTAGGAAAAAGAAAAAAATTAATTGAATTCATTGCCTAACCTTAATTCAATATCATACATCAATTCTATATATTACTAACCAAGTTATTTATATGGAAAAAATTATTTGTAAACTAAAATTATCACTTATTTTTTATTTATAAGGACCAATATCCAACTAAAATAAATGTCCCTAATTTTGAAAAAATAAATAAATGTCCTGGACAATAATGCATGGTTTCAAATTGTCATTTCTAAAACAACATAGTAATTTTTAAAAATCTATCTAACAAATTAAATGTGTACATAAACCTAGTAAAATTCAAATCAATTTACTTAATTTTTTCCTCAATTGTCTATGCCACCTAGGAAAAAGGCAAATTTTAATTGAATTTATTGTATAACTTTAATTAAATATCAACATACCAATTATAATATTTATTAACAAAGTTATTTTATATACTAAGAAAATAACTAATTGAAATGAAAAGATAAAAGTTGTTATAAGAAAGAGAAATGATAATTTTTTTTAATTTGATAAGATATTAGTGGGTGAATACTTAAATAGAAAATAGGTAAACCCATAACCCACTCCAATTCTCTTCATATAGTTATGCCACATAGGAGTCAAAAAGGTCATAATTGAAATAAGAGAATTAGTAAAATGATTTGAATGAACATGAGTAGTGCAATCTGCATTATAGATAAGATCAATTACAACTGCAACAATAAGTTCTATTTCAAGCTAATCTAATCTAAAAGAGGTGAGCAAGATTTAAACCTTTGTTTAACTTCCAAAAGCCTTAGCTTGCACGTTGGAAGTTATTCCAATATGCTTCATAAAACTAACAACCAAATTCTCCAAATTATCTATAATAAGGCCTTTTGCTCTAGCAGAGCCTGAGTTGTCTCTAGCAATCCATTTCTATTTGATTTAACAAATTCATCCTTGCAAAGATTCCAACTGACTGCAATACTAGATCTCTCTCTCTCACAAAATGTTTCCTATGGAGTATTCAGTCGAGAGAGAAATAGGTTTTGAAAAGGGGGAAGAATGAGAGGGAAGGGTTTGGAAAACATTTAAGTTCCTGAAAGACCAGAGAGCTTAGTAGGATGATGAGAATAAAGTTTTCTAAGGAACTCCATGTGAGTGAGAAATTATTTCAATGGTAGCTCCTTTTTAGATCTAATTTTTGAGGAATTAGAAATAAATTTTCTGAGAGATTGAGGGGGTTTTAACTTATTCCACAAAGCAGTAAATGAGGACAATAAAAAAGGACATGATCAATATCCTCAATTGTATCTTTACAAAGTTGTAGAAAGGATTAGGTGAGATCCTTATATGACAAGGACTATATTTAGCAGGGAGTTTATGATGTTTCACTAGACACAAAAACAAAAAAAACAAAACAAAACAAAAATAAAAAAAAAAAAACACTCTTGAGAAATTGCTGACTTTTCATATCTAATTCAAATCCCCAGCCTAAACCATCCTTGATTCCCTAACAAATACCAAGCTACTCTAAGAGAAATTTTTCTATTATAAGAGCGAGACCATCTAATAGAGTCCTCCATATCTGAGAGCAATTGTCTAGGAACACCTGTAAAACAANCATTAAGAAGATGTTGGGATAAATCAAAGGATAAACTACTAAGATTCCAGTCATCATGGCACCCAAAAATCTTTTCGATTCTCATATCACCCTTTTTAACTGTAAGAGGACCAACTATAATACACATGAATTCTTGATTCCTTAACAACCTATCCTACCAAAGACTAAATCTCTTGCCATTCCTTACAGTCTAGGCAACACCTTTATTGAATAATATATAACCTTTCCTTAAAATTATCTACTTGATAGAGCTAGTATTTTTAGATCGAAAAAAGTTTACCAGTCTTCATGGATTTTGCATTATCCATATAGGAATTAAATAAAACTCTTGATCAAATTCTAAATTAGGCTTAGTGATCATTCTCCAGCATAACCCTGCCAATAGGATCGTAGTAAATCCTATGCCTAGACACCTATGTTCTTTGGGTTTGGAAACTAAATCCCACTTCACCAAATGAATCTTCTACTTGGATATCTCCGTAGCACCCCATAAGAATCTTTTTTAATATAGAATGCTATCAATCTTCAAACAAATGTTGTTAGGAAAAGAAACACACTGACTATAGAAAGTGGTGATTGCAGAAAGAGTTTGATGAATTGCTGTTTTTCTTTTTGCTAGGGAAAATATATAAGCTTTCCAACTAGACGGCTTTTTCTACTTTTTTTTTTCCACTATAAATTTATAGGAGTTCAGAGAAACTCTAGAATGGTTATTAAAAAGTCCAAATGGTTTCCAAGATCATCAGTAGGTTTAAATCCCAATATTTAGAGATATCCTTCTTGGCAGAGTCAGAAGCATTTTTAGAAAAAAAGATGATAGAATACACCTTATTAATAGTTAGATCACATCTAATATTGAACTCATCTAACACCTCTTTAACAACTTCAATAGATCTGGAATCACAACACCGAATAAAAAATCATTTGCAAACATAACGTGTGAAAATATAGGACCATTCATCCCAAACTATATATTGGATCCTAATTCTTCTCTATTTTTATCTATATGTTCAGGGATAAAAGATTACATATAAAAGAGGAATACATAGGGGGAGATAGCAGGGGTGAAGCTACAACTACTCTAGGATGAGCAATTGCACCCTCTCAACTTTTGAAAAATTATAAAAAGTTAATAAAAAAATTTAATAATTTTAATTTTATCCTATAACTGTACCCCTTAAAATTTATATATATTATTTTTTACATTGACCCCTAAAAGGTTGAAGTTAAATCATACAATTAAAACACCCATATTTTCAAAATTAAGAACAAATGTCATTCAAAAGCATAAACATATCACTTATATTTTAAATTCATTTTCTAAATACATCTTGTAATAATTAAACATTGTGTGATATCATCAGACATAAACTAATCTATTCTACTATAAAATTTTTGTTATGTATAAGTTAAAACAACCACCATTTGATCGGATTCTTTTATTTGACATTTGTATGTAAATTATTTATTCTATAAAAAATATTTGTTTTTACTTAATGATTGTTTAATAACAATCGAAGTGGTTGCCCTCCTAACTGTAAGGTTTTGGCTTCGCCCCTGAGAGATAGGATCCCTTATCTAATTCCCTTAAAAGGAATGATCCACTCAGAAGAAGTACTATCAACCAGAATAACAAGTCTTGAAGGAGAAATACATTTCATAGTAGCAACAATAATGCTAGGAGGAACTTGAAATGGTACAAAAGGAGTACCATCAGAAGGAAATAGGATCCCTTGTCTAATTCCCCTAGAGGGAAAGATCTATTCAGAGGGAGTACATCAATTAGAACAACAAATCGTGAAGAGGAAATATATTTCATAATAGCACTAATAATGCTGGGAGGGAACTTGAAGTGGTACAAAGTTTCTTTTATGAAATCTCATTCAAACTTATCGTAGATGGTCACACCTAGGGGTGTAAACGGGTCGGATCTAGCATATCTAGACCCGGATCCGATTAATATAACTAGATCCGGATCTGGATCCGGATCCGGACAGGTCTACAAAAGTAGATCCATATCCGGATCCGTCGGGTCTTGTCTGGATCCAGGTCTGGATAATTTTTTTTAAAATTATATGTAAAACTATTACAATTTATAGAATTTTTTCTTTTTTTTTTAATTATACAAAAGTATTGAGTTCATAATTAATATTTATGCATGTATTTTATATTAAATCTACTGTGTATAAGAGACATAGAATATGTATTTATTTTTAATTATACAAAAGTATTGAGTTCATAATTAATATTTATGCATGTATTTTATATTAAATATAAATTGCATGGGTAATTTACACAACATATATGTATATATACATATAAAATAACACTACTATACAACAATTTTATTATATATTAAATATTTTAATCGGATCGGAACACCAAAATCCAAATCTGACCCGTTTATTATAATAGCTAAAAGGGTCCGGATCGGATCCAGATAATCAAAATTTGTTATAGATCCAGACAACCGTTGGTAGTGAGGATTTTGAATTTGTAAATATTGCTTTTGGAGGAATTGTTAATTGCTTTGGAGATTTTGAAGATGTTGTGAGGTGAAGTTATTTGAGGTCGATTCATTCCCTTATTTGCACCCATAGTTCATAACTTTCAAGGAAAAGTCAATTATAAAAAAGAATCTGCCTAGCCAAAGTGAGATAATTAAGTTTTTCAAGAATCAAAAGGAGATTTTGGTATTGGCATCTTCATGAAATGTTAATGTGATATATCTACGTAATTAGTTTCTTCTCTGTCTAGGTTATCTCCCATATGTAATTTCAATTGCAATCAATATTATCCCAATGGCATTTTCATGTTGCAGAAAATTAATTCCGTTGGATTGTCTTATTTTTCCAAAAAAAATTTTCTAAAAAAATCAAAAACTTTCTTTAATTACTCTTTCATCTCACATATACCACTATATAGAAAAGTGCAACATAATTATATATATATATATATATATATATATATAATATGTATATATATATTATAGCCTTTTCACAAACATACAAACCAAAGGATAAACATTTCATATAGAATGTTATCAATTGAATTTAATGATAAACTTTAAAGTTAGAAGTATTTGAGTTGTCTAACTAATAAGTACCCTAAAGCCTTTAATTTTATTTTTTGCCAATCATAACTAACTCTGGTTTCCTTCCCTTTGGATGAAAGAGAAGAAACAAAAAAAAACAAAAAAAAAAGTCTTACTAAGTTTAGAAAATCAAGACTTGGCCAATTAATTTGTTAAAGAAATGCAATGTCCATCATGAAAATTGAAAACCCAATTAAACTGGTTTAAAGCTCCAACATAGATCCACATCTCTACCCCATTATTGCCAATGTGGACATCACCTCCTAGTCATATGTCGCCTTTCACAACTTAGTAGTAAGTTATTTATTTGTTTGTGAAGAAACTAAAAAAAAAAAAAAAAGTTAAGTATTTATGATTTTTTATTTTTGAAACTAGTCAGGTAACATCATGGCTATAAGCTACCTGTGTAGCTTAGGCCATATGTTACTTGGGTAGTATATGCTTCATACGACTTAGGTAGCATATGGCCTAAGCTACCTAGATAGCTTACAACAAATGCTACCTAAACCCAAATAATTAAAAAAATAAAACAGAAAACAGTTTGGATTATTAAGGGTTTTAAAATTAATGTTAGTCTATTATGAATTGAGTTTGTAGTTTGTTACTTATACTTAAGGATAACAAATTTTTTTGTGGATATATTAGTGCGTAAATAGAAGAGTTAATAAATTATAGAGAACCATAATTATGTAAATGAACATTAAATACTGAACATTCGAATAAATTATGAGGTAGATAGTACATTGAACCCTAAAATTACATGAAAAAAATTCCTAACCTATATTAATGTTGGCTGGACAATTCTTGGCATTGTGACTGATCATATGACATATGCAACATCTCTTTGGAACATCAGGGCATCTCATATCCATCTTGTTATTTATCCTTGCATGTCCTTCTTGATTTTCTAAACTTAGTTGGTGGACCTTATTGGGAAAGATTATCAAACTCAAAGCTACATTTTCCCAACAGTTCAAATGTCAAATTGGATTAAAATAACAGCTATGAAGGTACACTTCCCTAGCAAATGTAATTGGATTGATGTCATAGTTAAAACAAGAAGCCATGACATGAGAACATGGAAATTAAAGTGTCATTCATTTCCTACAGGTGCATGTTATTTCTTGTAAGTTCACAATCTGCACATTTTTGCCCATCCTATCAGACTGAAGAGCTATCATAATGTTGTGTATTCGATATTAATGGTCAAACTTTTGAACCGTATGATCCCAAGCTGTATTTTTAATTTTGAGATATTTTTTCTAAATTTTCTTTAGTAAGTAGAATAACTCCGCCTATGTCGAGTTTTTCTTAGCATACCCAGTCCCAAACCTGGGTAAAGGAGAAGAGTTGCGTTAGGTCGACAGTCAGTGTAAAACTTTGTCAATCCTTATGAGATAAATCTACTACGATATTGCACTAATGCTACAACGTACCCTGTAAGCAACGCGTCGCATTGTCTGAGTACGGCAAATAGTGGGCAAGGGCCGCTACATCTCTATGGAGGTCCGGGTATAGTGAAAAATATGCAAGGGTCCTCACAAAATAGGGGAGGATAGCAAGGAAGAAAAAGATTCAGGAGAATAGGATTAGAATAAGAATTTGGAATATTGGAGCTCTTACTGGTAAATCAATAGATTTGGTAGATACAACGATTAGGAGAAAAATTAATATTTTGTGTTTAAAAGAGACAAAATGGGTAGATGAGAAGGCTAAACAATTAGATAATTCAAAATTTAAACTTTGGTACTCAAGATTAAACAAGACTATAAATGAGCTAGATATTATCGTTAATGGGTCACTGAAGGATGAAGTAGCGTAAGTGACTAGGAAAGGAGATAGAATTATGGCCCTCAAACTAATTTTAGGAGTGAAACTATTAATATTTTGTAGTAGTGTTTATCTAGATGAGTTTATTAAGGCTAAGTTTTGGGAGGATTTAGATGAGATGACAGGTAGTGTCCCCCAAGGTGAGCAAATTTTTATAAAAGGTGACCTAAATGGACATGTGGGAAGAGATAATGACAATTATGAGAAGGTTCATGGTGGATATAGTTATGGGAGAAGAAACGAAGAAGGTAAATCAATTTTAGAGTTTGGAATAGCATTGACCTTTGCATTATCAATAATTTTTTCAAGAAGAGGGAGGAAATTTGTTACCTTTAAAAATGATTCAACAAAATCACAGATTGTCTTTCTTCTCACAAGAAAGAGAGATAAAAGGGTTTGTAGATATTGTAAAACCATACTTGGAGAAAGTTTAACGTCACATCATAGGCTTTTGGTGGTGGACTTGAGGTTTAAACAATACACTAGACAAAAAAACCTACCTAAATTACCTAGAATTAAGTGGAGGGATTTAAAGAAGGAAAAGAAGAAATTTTTAAGAAAGATTCATTCTAAAGCAGGCCCTGTTAGGGAAAAGTATTTGGGACTTACAAGGAGAATCTGACACTTCATGGAATGACATGACAACTAGAATGAGAATAATGGCTAAAAAGATACTTGAAAAGTCAAGAGGTTTTGCCCCAATGAACAAAGAATCTTGGTGGTGGCATGAAAGTGTACAAGATAAAATTAAAATTAAGAGGGCTAACTATAAGGATCTATATAGTTGTAGAAGTGATGAAAATATTGAGAAATATAAATTTGCTAAAAAGGAGGCAAAAAAGTTTGTAAGTGAAGCGAGAGATAGGGCTTTTGAAGTTTTTTTTACCAAAAAATAGAATTTAAGGAAGGGAAGCGAGATATTTATAAAATTGCTAAATCTAGAGCCCATAAGACGAAGTACTTAACTCAAGTAAAGTGCATCAAGGATGAAAATAATAAAGTGCTACTAAGAGATGAGGAAATTGAGGAAAGGTGGGAGAGATACTTCCATCAACTATTCAATGAAGGCAATGGAGACGATATCTCTTTCCTCAGAGAGTTAGCTAAATTTGAGGAGTATAAAAACATAATGTATTATCGAAAGATTTAGGAATCAGAGGTAGATGAGGCTTTGAAGGAGATGATGAAGAAAGGAAAAGCAGTTGGCCCCGATGATATTCCAATCGAGGTATAAAAATGCTTAGGAAAGAAGGGTATAAGTTGGCTTATCAATATTTTCAATAAAATATTGAAGAGTAGAAAGATTTCTGACCAATAGGAGAAGAGTACTCTCATACTCATATTCTAAAACAAAGGGGATATACAAATTTGTACGAATTATAGATGTATTAAGTTAATGAGCCATACGATGAAACTTTGGAAATGGGTGATAGAGAAAAAGTTAAGAAATGAGACTAAGGTGTCAAATAATCAGTTTGGTTGTGATGCCAGGGAGATCGATTACTGAAACCATACATTTTTTAAGGAGACTTAATGAAAGATACCATGATAAGAAAAAAGATTTACATATGATTTTTATTGATCTTGAAAAGGCATACGTTTATAGAATTCCTAGAGAAGTTATGTGGAGAGTTTTAGAAAAAATAGAAATTAGAGAAGCATATATATAATCAATAAAGGAGATGTATAGGGATGTGATTATCAGTACAAGAACACCCGAAGGGTTAACACCAAAATTTCCTATAAATATAGGTTTACACCAAGGTTCATCTCCTTATTTATTTGCATTGGTCATAGATGAACTTACAAGGTACATACAGGAGGAAATACCATGGTGTATGTTATTGCAAATGACATTATTTTAATAGATGAAACAAAAGATGGGGTTAATGCTAAACTTGAGATTTGGAGAGAGGCACTTGAGACAAAAGGGTTTAAACTTAGTATATCAAAAATAGAATATATGGAATTTAAATTTAATCAAGAACGCACGTAGGAATAGAATAAGGGTTAGCATCAGAGATTAAGAGATACTTATAAGTGAAAATTTTAAATATTTAGATTCAGTTCTTCAAAGTGATGGTAGTATAAATCGAGATGTTATATCTCATCGGATATAAGCGGGTTGTACTAAATGGAAAAATGGCATTGGGAATATTGTGCGACCGTAAATTTGTTTTACAACTTAAGGATAAATTTTATAGAACTGCAATTAGGCCAACAATACTTTATGAGTCTAAATGCTGGGCAGTGAATTACACGCATGAGCAAAAGATGAGAGTAGTAGAAATGCGAATGTTAAGATGGATGTGTGGGTTCATTAGAATGAACAAAATACGCAATGAGCATATTCGTGATAAGTTTGTAGTAGCACCTATTGATGAGAAAATGAGAGAAACAAGCTTAAAGTTGTTAGGCTATATGTTAAAACGACCAGTAGAAGCGCATGTCAGGCGAGTAAATTTTGACGATAATAGTCAACATAAGTGGGGTAGGGAAAGACTGAAAAAAACTTGATAAGTAACTTGTAAGAAAGATATATCCCATCTAAGAATTGAGAAGGATATGGTCTGTGATAGAGCACAATGGTGTAGTCGGATTCATGTAGCCGACCCTACTTAGGGAGAATAAGGCTTGATTTGTTCGTTTGTTTTCTTTGGTAAGTAGAATCTAGTTTTCCTTGCCATTTTACTGTACTGATTGAAAAGTTCAATTTTTTTATAAAAAGTGAAGTCAACACAATCCTTAATTGGCAAATAGTGGGCTTCTTTGAAGATTTTGTTCCAACTTGCTGCCATCTTGATTGATAAATACATCAATGATACCTGCCTTCACAAGAACAAACCACTGTTTAGGCCAGATATTCCTATTCATGAGCCAATCATAAGTTTCAGGGCTCATATTGCACATTTTCTCCATATGCCAATTAAACTACATATGTTGTCTGGCATTCTAAACCAGCCAATTCAATATTTGACTTATGAACTTCTTGTTGAAATTACTCCTAACATGGATAAAATAAAAGCGAAGCACCCCACAAGGTGGCTTCCAATATTTTAAATTGTTCATCGCATTAATGATTCTTTTGTGGCAGTCTGACATGATGCAAATACGGCTGCACATTAAGGCAAACATGAAACCTTAGTTGGTCATGTACCAACTCCGACTTTCATTTATCTCCTCATCCACAAATGATATGCAAGTGATAGTTGGTGGTTGTCAACATCATTCTAACCGTGACTAGGAGCTTTCCTTTATAAGAACCCCTTAGGAATGTGCGATCACACATACAACATATTTATGCATCGAAATGCTTGGATTGAAGGTGTAAATACCTAAAATACATAGTCGAGAATCTTTTTGGACCGATGATTTTGTGGATGATGCCTCCTCTCTACAACAGTACCATGATTTTGTGCTACAAACTCCTTAAAATATTTTGACTGCTGTACAACTGATAACGGTCAATCACCAGAGACTATGTCAATGACTTTTCGATGAGCATATCATGCCTTCTTATGTAAGATATTCACATGCATTTTGTCCTTGATGTGTGATTGAATTTCTTTAATAGGTTTGCAGGAGTTCTTTTCAATGAAATGAATATGCTCTAGTCTCACACTCTCAATTAGATGTGATCATTATTGTTTCTTGTGCCAATGCAGGAGTGAATGTCAATAATTTTAGTTATCTACACATTTTATGAGTGTTTTTTTCAATAGTTCTGACATCCAGTTGCAATAAATATGTGTGAATAGTCTTGCATTCTGCTATCCATGTGTTGTACTTACTTGGTATCACAATGAACTCCCTATTGTATTTGATGGACCATAACTTAGTCCCTTTTAAGATGTTTCTTATTCTCAAAAAGCATGCCCAAATGTAGCTCCATGTTAGTGTCATTCCATACATTCATGTGCTCCATATAGCCTCTATCAGTTGTGTCGAAAGAAAGAGTATTGCTAATATCCGAGTAAAAGTCAAGTACCAGTGGGGCATATGATGGCATTGCAAGGATACCCACAGACCTATGTTGGCACTGAAAACGTAATAACTTATCAGACCATGTCCAACATAGGCATTAGGAAAATCTATAAAAACATCCATAGTTGTATACTTTACGAGATTATAATGCTAAATATTCTAAATCAAGATCTATCCCCACTTATACTAAGCAACAGAGACTCATATTAAATTGCCAACATAAAAAATTGACATCACAATTATGCATACCCTAAACTATCTTATTTATTTTGTTTAAAACTCTTTAAATACTACCAACCCAAACCCAAAATCAATCATTACACATTATTCTATACATAAATTTTAGTTGTAACAGGAATGCAATGATAATTATCTTGACAGCCTTGAATCTATCCCAAGAGAATATTACTATAGAATTTGGTGAGAACGGGCATTTTGCCGCCAAGAGTAGGACTGGCTTAGGGAAACACTACAAAGTCTTGGTGCTTATATACCAAACCGCTATGGCATCCTATTGAATATAATAATTTGACAACAACACGTAGTAGCTGTTCAACTTATATAGACAGAAAACAACCGCATGGCTTAATTGTATTTGCCAGTATCATTCCATGGAGTTGGTTCGAGACCAAATAGTTGCAGTTAACCACCAATTGACCATATAATCTCCGATATTGCTAGATAATCCTTATTATGTATTGGACAATAATATATTGGATGAAGATATGTAAAATCATTAGTCATTCTCTAATAATATTTTTTGTTAACCTATTTTTTCGAATATAAAAAAAGCCTAATATTTTTTTCAAATGTAATTACTCCATTAGTTTAGGTGGTAAAGTGCTATTAACCCTAATTTATAACAATTATTAGACTTATCAAAACTACAATGTACACTTGTAAACTCAGGCATATTATTATTATTATTTTGCTACGACTACAAGTTCCTAGACGGGGGGCATGTACCAGTTTTATTAACATATAAATAAAGGATACAAATAGGAAAATTGGGCCAAAACCTCTTGAATTATTATACATGATTTAAATACACATGCGACTATATTAATTACATTAGGAAAACATACCAATATGAACACTTACACAAATTAAAACAAATAATAAACATTTCAAATCGTACGAAATAAAACATATATTAAACATACAAATTAATTGAGAATGTTAAACAATTACTGCTAAATTATAAGAAATAAACATTCACATATATATTATTAAAATATTAAATAAAATACAAGTGCATAAGATGTCATGACTAAAAATGATATATAATGTATAAACCTAAAATATGGGTTATATTGACAAATTCGTTAACACATTACATAACAATTAATTAACACATTAGTAACACATTATATAAAAAAAAAATTAAATTAAATTACAATTATACTAACAAGTATATAGGATGCCATGACTAAAAATGATATATAAAATATAAACCTAAAAAAATGGATTAGTATAATTGTTAGGTAGTGTATGGCTTATACTAGTTGGATTGCCTATGCGGCCTGACTAGATACATAATACAAAACAAAAAATCCTTGTCAGTTTGAGAAAGATTTTTGAATCCTTCCCAAACTTAGAAATTAGCTCTTAGTAGCTAACTAGCCAAATCAACTATTTTACACGTGTTCTCCCAACTTTACCTCCTTATGCATCAACATCTTAACAACAATCATAAGTAACCAATAAGTATCTTTAACATCATAGTATGGTAGTACCTAAATCATAAGAGAGAATTGCAGTTGTTCTCTCTTATATTTATATTATTTTTATTTATTTTAATTGTTTCAATTTTAACATATGTGACACCATATACATTGTGCTAATTCATGTTTAAATTTTGACACATTTGGTCCCTTTTCCAATAATCTAGGACTTTAATATGTTGTTTTTTTTCTTTTCATACAATAATAAATTTCAATTGATAAAGAATCACCATATACATATATTATTGAAATATTAAGAAATAAGTGTAGAATAAAAGAGAGAAATACTAGAAAAATAATATTACTAGTACTAAAATTTAATTCTACAGTTGGTTAAAGGTAAATTATAATTTCCTACATTTTTAAATGAACACTCAATTGTTTATTATTCCTATCTCTATTTCGACTTCCTCTTCTTAAGTTTCACCATCCTTTTTTAAAATAATAATAATATTCTAAGTAACTGAATGAATGCAATGCAAAACTAACACGACTCTTAAAACCAGTAAATGAAAGTTGGACCTTTTTGAATGATTCCTTCATCAACATCTCATGAGTAGCTCCCTCCTTTCTTATACATTTGACACATTAGTCAATATGTGTTGGATTTAATGTTCGAAATAGCATATGATATATCTCTTTTAGACAACTAATATTTAAGATCTTATTTGGAATTATATTTTTAGATTTATGTATGTGAAATAAAAAAAAAAGTCAAAATAGTTATTGCAAATATGTTATTTATAAAAAGTATCGATCTAAATGGACAACAAATGTTACAATGAAACATGATAGATTAAATTGCAGCTAATACTGAACTAAAGGGACGAAAGTGAAAATTTTCCCCACAGACCTCCAAGAGAAAAAGGAAAAAAAAATTAACACTTTGTTTGGATAAAGGGAGTCCAACAGAAAAGAAATTATTAGGAAGGAAAGTTAAGTAATTTCTATCATTTTAGAGTTCATCTCGAAAGGTAAAGATAAAGGATTTGGAGGGATTAACATTCTTCAAAATCGCTGAACTTTTCCTACCTAGAAGTGGCAGAAATAGACAAAAACACAAATTGGCCGTATAATATGCCAAGTCTATCCTTGCCACAACAAAATAAAATTCTTGATTAGCTATACCTTCTTCGATCTAGCATGAGGCAGTGATGATGGTGAATGCGTGAAGGAAGCTGTCTGGTGCTTTTTTCTTGAAACCATAAATGTTCGACTTTAAATAGCAATAAATGAGCTCACCAACTAGAATTTGTAGCTCACCAGAATTAATTTCAACATAAGCACAAAACATCATTTTCCAACCCAAACCTAAACGCAAAGTTATTGTTCAGAACAAATAGATATATAAAACCAGAAAGACTAAATATATTAGGGTTAATTGCAAAATACACCCTTAAACTATCCTCAATTTGTGATATACCCCCTAAACTATCAATCTCAACAATTTACCCCCTTCAACTATTAATTTGTTGTAGATTACTCCAATCAAGATTAATTTTAACTAGTTAATTTGAAGCAAAAGACTAAAATATCCTCAAAATATTTTTTTTGCATAGAATACCCTTCATGCATTCTTTCTTCCTTATATCCTCTATTTTTTCATTTTTATTCCCTATATCCTTCTTCTATTCATATTTCTTCCTTTTTTTTAAAACATTTATAGCTATTAAAATCCTAATCTTACCTTTTCGATCCTACGATTCTGCGATCTAAATTTACAATTTCGATCCCAATCCTATAGTTGGTAGGAGTGCTATTATAGATAAGAGCTCGTTGGACCATTAGAATATTATAATTTATGTCTATGTTTACTAAGTTAAATTAGTGATTTGATAATTTTACATTCAAATGATATATTTAATGCATTTAGACTATTTATATTATTTTTTTTAGTTTTTAATTGAAAATCAAATTTACGATGACATAGAATTTTTTATATTATGAGTATATATATCAAATATAATATGTTTAAGTTATAGAAACTTATTTTGTGATGTAATATTAAGATTTTGCATTTATTTTTATATGTTTTTATTTAATATTAACTTTAAAAATAAATAAAAATTTTATTTTTGTGCTTTTGATAGGATCTTACGAATTTACAATTCTACCTACGATTCGATCGTACAATCTTCAAAATGATCTTACGTAGGATCCAATTCTACAAACCTTGTTAGTACACCCACCTTTCCCCAATCATAGTCACCTTAGAAGCTAAATTAACAATTGGTTATCAAACAAAAATGCATAAATACGTCATGGGAGGGGGGGTCCATCATCCAGCTTAAAGAGTTTAATTTGGGGCATTTAATCGGGTAGTCGGTGAGCATACAAAAATTTGTTGGTATTTTTTATGATTTATATCAAGTCCATACCAAAATCTTCACAAACCACAATCCAACTGAATCCTTAGTCAATCCAACATTTAATTTTAGGCATAAATCGCTATTCATGGAAGAAAAAGGAAAGTCTGATGTAGGTGAGAATAGACCTCCTCGGGAACTAGGAGTTTCTTTCTCCACTTTGGAGTTGTCCCCATGGAAGTTCAAAAAACTCAAAGACATCGGGAAGGCTTGCGTATTCCTATTCTTGTTATGGGAGACTTTTCATACCTTATCCTAGGGACAGCGAGCTCATTTACTTGATACTTGAAAAAAGAAAGAAGCTTGTTCATTTGCTTTTAAAAAAAAAAAAATTTTCAAAATTTCAGCACTTAACATGGAATTTCTACTAGAAAGACAAAGTTTGGATCATTCCTATTAGACTTGTCTACCATTTTTCTACAGTTATTGATCAAATAGTGGAAGTTAGCAGTTATTGTAGGATTCTATTAGGACACAAGATTGTTGTACAGTTGGTCTTAGTGGTTCTGGATTGGCTGGATCTGGTAGGTGAGATTTTATCTATATTTAATACTTAGTAACTCTCTTTAATAATTCCTAGGATAGTTTATAAACTTCAAAGAATATATATCTAATCCCTGTGTTTTTGCATCCTATCATTTGCGTTTATTCTTTCATATCTTTATTTGCCTTATTTTTTTTCTTTTTGGTGTTTTGGGTCTTTTTTTAGTCTCTTTCTTTTTGTTCATTTCACATCAATATTTTTGTTGATGGTTCGGTCTTATTTTCTAGTTATTTTTGTAGTATTTTACCTTAGTTTCCATGGCTGAAGAACTAGTAAAAATATTTAAAAATTTTGATCTTTCAAAAAAATAGTAAGTTGGGGTTAATCTCCGTGATGAATATGCTGATTATAATATCATCAATTATGGTAAATGTTTGATTGGAAAAACTATTGGTGAAAAAAATTGAATAGAATAAAACAGAAGCTTAAGTTTGATGATCTGTTTGTGATTGATCCAGTGGGTAAAGTAGGAGGGATGGCTGTAATTTGAAAGTAGGAAGTAGAAGTAGAGAGGATTTGATATACAGATTTCACTATTGAAGTTCTTATTAATGATAAGGTAGTAGGAAAAAAAATGGTGCGTGTTTTGGTTTATTCTAGCACTGATAATCAAGAATTTACAAGGAAAAGAAACCAGTGAAAAATAATCTCAGAAAGGAAAGCTCAATGGAGACAGTATTGGATGATATGTGGGGATTTCAATGATATACTTTCAAATAATGAAAAGTGGAAAGGAACTAGAAGAAAGGAATGGACTTTTAGAGACTTCAAGAGTCTGGTGGATGACAATAAATTCATTGACATTGGTAATGAGGGGGTTCTCTGAACTTGGACAGATAGCTGGCATAAAGGAAGGAATATAAAAGAGAGGATGGATAGGGTCATTTGTGTGGCTGAATGGAGAAATTTATTTGATAAAGCTCAAGTTATACACATTGAGAAGGAGCCTTCTAACCATTGTATGCTATTGCTAGATGCTCAATACCGGAGAAAGAAGCAAAATGAAATATCATAGGTTTTTTATTAAAGATTAGTAATGGACCAAGTTGCTTAATTAAGTTGGAAGAAGCTACAAATCACATTCGCAGCCAAAAGGTTAAACAGTAAATAATTCTTTCATCATGAATAAAGCAAAATGTCCAACATGTCAGTAAATATCATGCACTTTAGTTAGTTGATGAGAAGACCTTTTGCTTTTCTTTTTGAATTTTTGGGGGTAGGGAATTTGATGTCCGAATACTTGCCAAAGCCGTTGCAAATAGCCAATGACCCAGCTTAATTTGTCAAACTCGAAAAGCAAAATTCAATTCAACAACTAACTAAAGTCTGCCAAAAGCTACGTTCATAACTCTCTGAGTTTTTAATTTAATTGTTATATGCATGAATATGTTTACGTGCAAGTTTTATAATTTAATAATGACAATTGATGGAATTGCATCTAAGAAGTACATCTTATCGGCTTAAAATAAGAGTTGTGGAAGTTTCTTCCCTCACTAATCAAGATTATTTGCAAAAGGGCCCAAAGGAACCTCAATGAGAACTCGTGATATAGGGACTAAAAAAAATAATATAAAGGTCTCTTATACAAGATGTGATAAGAAACAATATAAAATGCTGAAGCTGACCAAGCTCCAAGATTTTATTTTTGACAGAAAATGATTGTAATATAAGAAAGTCAAGGAAGTGATTAAACAGGCTTGGGAGGTAAAACTTCAAGGGTCCAGATTCTTTAGAATTCATCAGAATGTTAAATTTTGTAGAATGAGATTGTTGGATTGGAATAGAAGACTCAATATTAATGTTGGTAAGGAAATTAAAGGATTAGGGAGGAGTTACAAGAGATTAAACAAGGTAATCAAGCTGATAAGAACGAGCTCATTGATAATTACATGGCAAGGCTTGAAAAAGCCCATAAATAGGAAGAGTGTAAATGGCTAAAGGAAGGGATTAAAACACTAGTTTCTTTCTTGCTAGTGTAGCTGACAGAAGGAGGATCAATAATGTATCAAAATTGTATAAAGAGAATGGTGAATGGTGAATGGTGCAAATCTGATGAGGAGATTATGGAAGAGATAGTGAAGTATTTTACCAAAATCTTTACTAGTTCTGATCATGGGGACTTTGCTGAAATACTTCAAGGAATTCCTAGAACTGTAATTGATCAAATGAACAACAAACTTATTACACTTGTTACTGAAATAAAAGTTAGAAACGTTGTTTTTCTATGCATCCTCACAATTCTCCTGGTCCTGATGGGATGTCTCTTGTTTTTTGTCAAAAATTTTGGAGTCTTGTTAAAGAGGATATTGTAAAAGTTGTCCAAATTTTTTTCTTTTCTAGTGATAGTTTTAAAGCCACGCCACCAATGAGACTCTTATTTCACTTATCCATGTGGTTAATCACCCTATTGCAGTGAATCAATTTAGGCCTATTAGTTTATATAATGTGCTCTATAAAATCATTTCTAAGATCCTTGCTAACAGGCTAAAACCTTTGTTACATATTGTATTAGTAATTCTCAATCAGCCTTCATTCCTGGAAGATAAATTGTTGACAATGTTTTTATTGCTCATCAATTGTTCCATTCTCTAAACAATAATAGGAATGGTAAAGACAGTTACATGGCCTTAAACTTGAATATGTCAAAAATCTATAATAGGGTGGAGTGGTCTTTTCTTACCAGTGTCATGTCTAAAATTGGATTGCTCTCAAACTTGTGTTTCATGGATTTATAAATGCATATCTACTATTAGTTATTCTGTTATTGTTAATGTGGACAAATATGGTTATATTCAACCTTCTAGGGGTCTTAGATAGGGAGATCCTTCGTTTTCCTACCTATTTTTGATTTGTGCTGAGGGTTTTCAAGCTTATTGAGACATGTTGTTGAAGAGAGATCTATCTCAGGTTACAAGGTTGTTAGACTAAGTCTCGTGGTTTCTCATCTATTTTTTGCAGATCATTCTCTAATTATTTCCAAAGGCAATAGTACGGAGGCTGAGAAGATTATGGAGATCCTGCATAAGTATGAAAGAGCTTCTAGACAGCTGATAAATACAGAAAAATCTTTTATTTTCTTCAACAAAAATGTTAGGTTGGAAGAACAGGAAGTGATACTCAATAAGTTAGACCATATGAAGATGGTGAGACAAAGCAAGTATTTGGGATTACCATTGATTATAGGAATGTCTAAATGTCAAGTTTTTGATAATAATATGTAAAACAAAGTAATTTCTAAATTGAGAAGCTAGAAGGGTAAGTTGTTAAATAAAGCAGGAAAGTGAAATATGAAATTCTTGCTATGCCTAATTATATTGTGTCTTGTTTTAAGTTCCCCAAGATGCTTTGTAAAGAGATTACTTAAAAAATGACTAAATTCTGGTAGGGTAATGAGAACAATGAAAAGAAAATTCATTGGTTTACTTGGGAGAAAGTATATGAGGTCTTATACACATCTAGTTTTATAGACCTGCAGTGTTTTAATACTGCTTTGCTTGCCAAGCAAATTTGGTGGATTGTCACACATCCAAATTTACTAGTAAGCCTAAGTACTGAAGGGGATATTTTCACAACAGGTCCATTTGGGAAGTCAAATAGCAAAATAATGTTTCTTGGGCTTGGAAGAGTATCCTCAATGCAAGGATATTACTGGAAAAAGAAGTATGAAGATAGTGGGAGATCTTAAAACTATAAGGATTTGGGAAGACAAATGGATAAGATGGGCCAGATGATGGAAAGATTAGAACTTCTAAACTACAAGACTCTAATTTGCTCACTATTAATCCACTTATGATAAATAGTTGGTGGAATAAGGAGTTACTTAATCATCTTTTTAGTGAGGGAAGAGGGGGATTGAATTACTAGAATACTTATCAGTACTTAAGGAGGGAAAGATATAATTGTATGGAATCATTCTGCTTCAAGCCAATACATAGTTAACTCAAAGTACTGTCAAACTAAAACTTTTATAAGTGCAAAGGTGATGAGAATTAGAGAATATAGTAGTACTAACAGGAGTATGACTTTCTCTAAAAGCTGGAAGGTGATTTGGAATATGAATTTGAAACAAAAGATGAAACATTTCTTTTGGAAGTGCCTCCATAATATCCTCCCTGTTAATGCTGTTATCGAGAATAAGACTGAAGTGGGGGATCCAATTTACAATTGCTGTGGGGAGGGTGTTGAAACTTTAGAACATTTATTCTTTTTTTACCGTATTGCTGATAGACGTATGGAGCATATCACCAGTTCAATGGTAAGGAGTCAAAGAGTTCAGGTATAACTTTAGTCACTGGTGGGATGAAGTAGCAGAAGCAATGAAGAGAGAGAGAGAGTGTGTGTGGAAACAAGCATATTGAGTCTACAATCAATTTGCTTTGGCAGATTTGGAAGGCTTGAAAGGATTGGGTGTTCAACAGAAAAGGCAAAGAGGACTTGAAGATCATTAAAAAGGCAATACAAGAATGGCTGGAGTATGAAGATATCAGCCAATGAAGAGGAAGAACATGTTAAATTATCTACCACAAAACTATCAAATAGCTAGGAGCCTCCTGTCATGGATTGCATTAAACTGAACATTGATGCAGGGATCAATAACAACAAGGCCAGAGATGGGAAAAGAATTGTAGCCAAAAATAGCAGAGGGAAGTTGGTGACAGCTTAGGGTACAGTAAGTGATTACAGTGGAGAGGTAAGCATTAAAGAAGTAATTGCAATTAGTGAGGCTTTAACTTTAGCAAAAAAGGAAGGCACTAGAATTGTGTTGAAGTTCAAGCAGATTGTAAGGCAGTAATAGATAAAATTTTGAAGAATGATACTCAGGATTGCTTGATTTCTATCATTTTTGAAGATATTGGTTGAAGAATAATTTCTGTAAAATTTCCTTCTCCTTTGTCAAAAGAGAAGAATCAAACTGATTAGAAATGCGAGTTTCTAGTTTGGCTGCAAAATGCAGTTCAAACTGATTAGAGACAGTAGCCTTGGGTTTTAATCTTTGAATTGGAAGTAATTTAATTATTGTTTGGGAAAAAATGGAAGAAAAAGGAAAAATCAACAAGAGAAGCATATACAGGTCTCAAGAGAGAGCTGCAATAGTGGTGATGAAAGATGTAGTGTTTATGGATGGTGATGACTCACGACTATAGCAAACAAGGTGAGACTTCCCTTCCACATCCCTTTCCTCTTCAATTGACTCCTCATAGGCATTTTACATTTTTCATTTTTCTGTCGGTGGCCAAAGAGTGATAGGAATAGGAGGGAGTTTATATGTGGGTAGTTAGTGTGTGTCATGAAATAGGGTGATGATGATGAGAAATTGGGTTTTGATGATGATGATATTGTGGAGATCCAAATTCTGTTCAAGATCTATCTAAGACCAAGCTAGAGTTGGATATGATGAGGGGCCATTTTTGTTTGAAACTAGAGTGGTTTTGTTCGAATAAAAGGAGGTATGGACAGTTTGGGGTATTTGTTGTTATACTCTTGGCAAAATGGTCATCTAATTTCTTTCCAATTGGATTGGAGTAATAATTGATAGTTGAAGGACATAGTTGATGCAATTGATAGTTTAAGGGGTATATCAGAAATTGAGAATAGTTTAAGAGTGTATTTGGCTATTAAACCAATATATTAGATTAGGATTGATAGAAAGAATGACCAACAAGTTTAAAAGAAAGAAAGATTCAAGCAAAATGAAAATCCCCATATTGGTAATATTTTCGTTCCAAAATTGAAGCATCTAACAAACAACCTCAGAAGAGTTTTTTTTTGGTTTGTACTCTGTTTTCCCTTTACTTTTTCTTTGTTTCTATTTTATAGAACAAAAAAGAATTATAAGGTACAAATACACATGCTAAAATTACAACTACTATAAATTATTTTTTTCTTTTCTTTTGTTGAACTCCCAATCCCAAACAAAGCATACTCATCTTCTCTTCTTTTCTTTTATGTAGTAACTTATTTTTTTTTCTTTTGTCTCCTAAACTCCCAAATAAATTAAGGGGTGTTTGGTCCAATTCAAGAATCATAATCGAAATAAAAATCAGAATTAAAACGAGAATCATAATTATATTATTAGTATGAATTTATGTCATTTTCTCTACTTGTTTAATTTAAATAAAAAATAAATTTTATTCTATTAATAAATTAATCAATTTAAAATTTAAATAAAAAATAAAAATAAATATTTTCTAACACTTTTATACTCATTAAATAATTTTTATATAATAATTAATTAAATAACATTTATAATATCATTAAACTTTTACATTCCCATTTTTTCTCCCTTATAAGTTATAAACCAAACACATGCTAAGCCTAACACCTCCTAAGCTAAGTGTACAAATAGAATGTGAAAAATTACATAGGAATGGAGAGAGATGGAAATCTGCTCGAACAAATAAACTCAAAAAAAACAAAAAAAAACCTCTCTCTCCCCTTTCAGGTTGGATTACGCCTTTTCCCCTTTTTGTTTCCGGACGTTCACTTCAAAATTTGAAATTTTTTGGTGAAAAATTCGAACGTTGATCCGCTAAAAAACAATTTATTTTTCTAATTGCCTTTAAATTTTATATATACACATTTCATTCAAGTGATAATTTTTGAAATTAAGGTTCCTTTTAAATTTGGGGTTTTTTAAATGGAGATGTAGAAAAGTGTGGGGGAGGGAAGGATTTGGAATTGAATGAATTGAATGGCGTCGGCGCAGGTTTTGAGAAAGCAAGAGCATTTGGAAGCAGGAAAAAGAAAGGTATCAGATTTATTTAATTTATTTGTAGTGAAATTCTTTGTTTTTCCAATTGGGTTTGCTAAATGGCTTGAAGTATTTTTTTTTTGGGATATATTTTGTGGGATTATATTTGTTGAAAAGTGGATGATGATTAACCTAATTATGGTAGTTTAAGGATTATTTTTAGGGATTTTTAATTGATTTTTCTTGGGTGATTTTTGAGTAATTGGAGTATGTGTGTATATCATTGTAATTTTTTTTTTGGTAATCGTTTTAATAGGTAGATGAAATGTTGTTTAAACTATTCATCAATAAAAGGACTAAAAGCAATTTAATCGAGTATTATGTATGTAGCCTAGTGATTGAGGGTCTTTGTTCATCGTTCTAATGTTTTATGAGAAAGGTTCGGTTTTCAGGATTCCATTTACCATTCCCCTGTTCGCCTTGTCCTTCCACCCCTCTGCTTCTAAGGTTAAGCCCAGAAGGACAAGAAAAGATACTGAGTATTAGATCACTCTGAAGTAGTCGTTTTGTGAGTTGAGTATGTCATTGATATTACTTTTTACACTATCATACTGGAAATGAGGAACTTAGGCTGTTCAAAACAAAGTCATTTTTTGGGTGTACTGCATCAAGATAGACTTGTTTGTTTTGAGTCGTGGGAGATAGCTTGTTCTTTTAGCTAATTAACCAGGATTTCCATTTGCTTTTGACATATTTGGTTCTGAGTAGATCACAAGACAAGTCCTGGCTAAGCTCCTATGTGTGGTGGGCATCATGAGATTGATGCGTGAACAGCCTTCTGATTTATGGGCAAGGGTTCTAGGGAATATAAATATATATTTTGGGAAATAGTGGGGGTGTTATACTGTGATTTTTTTCTTTCTACTTGTTGTTTGTGGACCTGCATGGTAAATGTATGGAATATATTTTGATGAAACTAAAACTTCCTCGTACAGGTGTGTGTGTGTGGTTCGAATATAAATTTTGGTATACTTTTTGATCAAGGAGCTCAAGTAAATAATTACGGTCCTTTTCTTGATGGCATGATTCAACAGAACCGAAGCTATTGTCAGGAGTTCCCTCGTGTCCGACATGCAAATGAGAATCTTAGTTTGCGGTCTCAGGAAAGTAGGATATTAGGTGGATAAAGCACATTTGTTATGCTATGTATTTTAAATCATACAAGAATGGTTCTGCTGTTACTTTTTAGATGTTGACTTGAAGCTTTAGTTGGAGTTTTAGAAAACTTTGAACTGCTAGGAAACTATTTTGCATATTTTGGGTGTAATATGTCACTGAACTTTCACATTTGACAGAAATAATAAATATAGTACAACCAGTTAATCTGTTGCATGCTTTATCAGGCATGTTGATGAATTTGAATTCCTATGCATTACACATTATTTTGTCAAAAGTTGCCCCTTTTAAAATATTTCAATATTCGCAAATGATAAATTATGGGGAAATGTAGTTCTATAGGAAAAGGATACACCTGTGATGTTGTTCATCACTGTGACTAGCGTTATTCATTGCCTCACAGCTAGATGAGTTTCGTAAGAAAAAAGCAGCCGAAATGGCAAAAAAGACTACATCTGCTGGTCAAGTTAAACCCTCTGATGGAGGTTCCAATGAGAATCAACTCTCAGATTCTGAACGTGTACGGGTTATTGATTCTGAGGTAGCTGGTACATCTGATGCAGTTGGAGCAGCTGGTGTATTCATTACCAATGATAGCAAGGAAGCTGAGGCATTCCAGATAAATAGCTTTAGTTTTTCTCATGATGAAAGTATGAATGTTCCTGCTTCTGCAAACAAATATGCACCGAACTCGTTTGTACCATTACCATCTCAGTCGTTAGACAGAGAATTAAAAGATGATGAGGCTTCACAACTAAATGCAGAATATCACACACCAAACAGAAAGGAAGTTGATAGAGACTTAGAAAGCACATCATCTGGAGTTGCAATGGATCAATCTTTTGCTCTTCAACTGCCATCCGAGACCACTGATAGTACTTCAAGGCAGTCTGGTTATAAGGGGTTGTATGAAACCTTGTCAAGTAACAGTGTTACTTACTCAAACGATCTCTCAGTATCTAATTCTGATAATCCTCATTCTTTCATTCCAAATGGCTTCCCGGAGATATCTGGAAATGTTTTGCTACATAACAACTCAGGTTATGATGATCACATGGTTAGCAACCATACATCCTCATCTTTTGGAGGTAATTCCATTGTTTAATTGTTATTTTGTCTATGCATCCTTGTGTTTATCTTCCCTGCCTGTACCTTGACTGACGCATCACTGCAGTTGACTTCCTAGAACTTTTAACATAAAAAATGTCATTTGTTTCTCCATTAAAGCTGTCTCTGTTTCATGGAATCCTCCATGCAGTCCACAATAGTTAATATTCACTACTTTTCTGATGTAGGGGAGAAGATGCGTGGTTTCGAGCATAGCTACTCCTTGGTTTCTGATATAGGAGAGAGCAAGTTTAACAGCAGTTCAGCTCAGTTATCGGGTGCAAATAATTTATCTCCATGGACATCTGACTCTTACTCTTAAACTATTCTGATTTTAGCTCATCGAACTACGGACAACTAACTCTATCTTCCTCAGAGACTAATGTCAGGAGGTCTCGTCCATCTTTCCTTGATTCCATCAATCTATCACGAGGTCCTTCTGCATTGCCTCCCATATCTGGACCGAAGGTTGAGGTATTTGGTTCAAAAGTACACCCAGAGGACACTGTAGGCTCATATCTTGCACATAACTTGACAAACCCTTCAGTTGCTTCTAGAGATGGGGCAGACATGTTCAAGCAAGTTATCGACAAAGGCTTGGAGAATAGACAAGAATTTTTTCCACGGAAAAAAGATGAAGATTTTGTGGCCCTAGAACAGGTTTTTAGCTGTTGTTTTCTGTTGCTGAACAGTTTTCATAATCTGTATCCATTGCATGCTGGATCTCATTTTATATCCTCTTGTTGGATTCTGCTGCAGTAGTTTTCCCAAGTCCTCATTTTCCTCTTTAAAATTGAAGAGATCCAAGTAACATCATATTGGACGAATAATGCTTAACGTTTGATGCATATTATAATACTTTCTGATGTTGACATATGGTGAAACATGTACAAAAGATGGAGGCTTTAGAAATTAATGAGAATAGGTACATGCTAGAGCTCAATGACGCAGAAGGATTCATGCAGCTGATCCCACATAGTGGTGATAAGGCTTGATTACTGTTCTTAACATATGTGATATAGGTGTTTTAAGCCTATCATTTTGTTTGAACCATGTAAGCTTTAGTTTCTACATGGGATCTCTAGCCATTTTGCCTGAGCCGTGTCAAGAAAATTGTTTCTATATGAATATTCTTGTAATTCTTTTGTTTGAACTATATAACGTACACCTTGGGTTAGGGCTTGCCACCCCACACCCTGGGCCAAAACAAAAATGCAAAAAGGATCATTTGACGCTATATTCTTCCTCTTTGGTGGATATATACATACATTTGTTTTCTGGTACATTTTTAGAGGCACATGCTATTTGAAGAACAATTTTTTAAATACATAAAGGGGATTGATTTACTTGTTTATATACTAAAATTAGATGTAATTGTACCTTGGCACAGTATTGCCTCATTAATAAAAGCATGTGCTGCTGTGATATGTGTTCCAATTAACATTCACCAATTGTAGTATGAAGAATGAAACTAGGCAAGTATTCATTGACTATTCACATTCTTCCAACAATGAAATAGTTATGGAAGTCGCACTCAAATGTAAATGTGTAATATGGAGAAAAATGGAATATGGCCTGTAGGCTCTTTTTAATGACATTCTGACATTAGTTTTCCTTTCTGTTTTCACCACTTTTTAATTTTCAGCATATTGAAGATTTAACGCAGGAGAAATTTTCTTTGCAACGGGGGCTTGATGCTTCACGAGCTTTGGCAGAGTCCTTGGCTGCTGAAAATTCGGCTCTGACTGATAGTTATAATCAACAGGTTATTTCTTGACAAATTTGTGGGTTTCTACTTTTATGCCTAACTGTTGAAATTGTTCTTTCATTATGTATTTTTCAAGGTCTCGCTTTAACAAATGTGCATATGATTACATGATTATAAGTCTTGGCAATCATTCATATTGGATTTCCTTTTTCAATGTTATTAAGTCAACTATATGTTCACATAAAACCTTGATTAGAATGGGTTAATGCCTGTGTTTGTCTTGCTTGAATATTTTAGTTGAGGCTCTTACTGATTGTTTCTGTTACGTGTATACTTTACATGTTGCTAAAGGAGATATTAGGCCTCTGTTACTTCACATCTCCTTGCATATTGGATCCTCAAACATCAAAGTTTTTACTTAGAAGATCTGTAGAAAAATTGTTCTTTATTCTTTCTCTTTTACCAACAGTTAGATTTTGGAGTCTTTGCAACAGATTATGTGCTTAGGAGGCAATCCAGCACAGCTTCTAATTTGGAGGTTGAATTTTTAGCTTTCAGGAAAACTGAAAGTAAGAAATACGGTAAAGACCGAAAAAGTCCCTTTGCTTCTTGAAGGGACAATGGTGCCTTCTGTTCAACATCCATAGCTGTTGCTGGAACTTATCATCTCCAGTATACAGGATTTGTGTTCTGTTAGAGAGAATAGTGCAGTACCAAAAGGAATTTTTGGTTGTGCTTCATATTTTTGATGGTGTACAGTATAATACTTGTAGAATAATTTTCTGGCTGATGAACTGGTTCAGTGTTTATTGACGCCAACCTTATAATTGTGATATAACCTAGATCATTTTGGGGTTCTTTTTTCTCCCTTTATCCTAAAGTTTGATTCGGTGCTGGCAAATGAAACTTTACACATCGTAAGGAATGTTGAAAATAGTTGTGTTCGACTTTTTTAGTGCATTGGTGTAAGGACTATACTTAAATGGAATTCGTAAATTACATTCATGGTGTTATGGATACTATTTGTATTCTGCTCTGTTTGTTCGTTTCCAATTTATACATTATTATTATTATTTTTGTGTTTTGTTTTGTTTTGTTTTATTTTATTTTTTATATTTTTTATTTTTATCTCCACTGACCACTTTACATTATATCTTAGCTGTTTTGATTTTTCCATGGCACCTGTTCTTTTGGCTTGAACGACTTGTTCCTTTCTATCCAGGGAAGTGTTGTGAACCAATTAAAATTTGACATGGAGAAGTTACAGGAGGAAATTAGAGCCAACCTGGTTAGTCTTTATAGTTTAGTGCTCTTTCCTTTACTGAGTTATTCTGTGCTGCTGAATCTTAGATTTTTCTTCAATTATTTCAGAATTTACATTGCTTCATGCTGAAGCATCATTGTCATACAGCTTCTTAGTCTCACACTATTTGGGGGCATTTAGATTGCATCTGTTATTATTAGATTTTGCAAGAAGATGGGGATAAACTGCTGGAGTTAGTTATCAGGTGTTCACATTCTGTTGTCCAAAAGCTTGACCACAAACATGGTTACCATGATGAAGGGTGCAACTAAGACTATCTCACAAGACAATTTTGATGCTATATTGATGCTTGATTTCTACTTGTATTTTTTTTTTAACCCTTCAATCCAATGGTGTGGCTAAATGTTGAGAGGCTGGACTAAGCTTTATGAAGTTTGGGTTTTGGCTAATTCGTAAAGGCGATAATGTTGTTTGATGCTTTCATCTTTTCTCTATTTTCTTAAACTTGTTTCATTTTATGGTTGGATTATCAGCGTTTAACCAAAATTTAGGAAAGCAAGCAATGTGCAAAAAGTGAACTGATACAAAGTTCTCTCAAAATCTTTTGGAATCATGTAAGCAATCAAGAAAAATCATGTCTTTGTATATTAACGTTGGCATAGCAATGTTATTCAGTATTCTCTTCAGTCAAGAGTTTGTCTAAAAGTTCGTAAGATGTAATTACTAGCTCCTTAAGGCAGTGGTGACAGGTAGATTGTGCAATTCACAGAAAGGAAATAACAATGAGGTTGATACCAAGGATTGTTTTATATAATTGATCACTGCGTGTATAAGTAATGCACTCTTGTGATGCATAAATTAACTTCTCTGATATTGCTATTGTTGTTATTGGCTGCCCCAACCATATGGGCATTTGGTTGAAATTTTGTTACTACTTAGACACAACATCAGATGGAGGGCTTCCATCATTTGCTTTGCCAGGATGACTGACTTGTGCATTGTGCAAACTAACTCGGTCCTTGAGCAAAGATCGACATTACCAGCCACCTTCGGTGAAGCTTGTTTAACCTGTAGGAGAGTGTCGTGTATTGACTTAGCTGACTGATGACTGATTCCAGGCATTAGGAATTCATGGATAAAAGAATATTGTGTAATTTGTTTTAGGGTCCAAAACAGGTTTCAAAGCCAGGCTGGAATTTATTTTTTGTTCCCCAGTTTTTTTTCTTCTTCTTCTTTTACAGTCTGTACTTCCATTTTTATAATACTACTGTCTTTTCTAGTATGACACAAAAAATGCTATCTGCTTCCTGCTCTAGATTTTTCCTTCGGGTAAATAATTTTTATCTCTGCAAATAATTTCTCTTCATAGGTGGAGCTTGAATCTGTGAGAATAGTTTAATATAAAAATGCACAGTTGGAATGCAATGCAGCTGATGAGCGTGCCAAGTTATTGGCATCTGAAGTTATTGGCTTGGAAGAGAAGGTATTTTTTATTTACATCACGACAAAAATTAGAACAAGTTTCATATATTGTCAGGTCACTGTTGATGATAGGAAATTGTGTCAGAGATAAAATAGAGACTAGAAGTTTAATCAATTAAGTGAACTCTCTACCAGTGTAACAAATTGAGTGAGCAATGAGTTTGTGAAGCTAGAGGGCCAATTTTAAATATCCAGTGGCCCCTTATTTTTGTTTAAACAACTGCTACGAGTCTTTATCTCTATGTTCAACATATTGATATATATTGGAAATTGGGTATTTCTGAAAATTTTTGTAATGGTATTGCAGTTGTAGAGAGGATGTAACTAAAATGAATCACAACCAAATAGAATTTTTACCTGCTTCCATAATATTTAAACTTGTTTCTAAGTCTTCAAAAGATGCTGAGATTGATTTCTCGGCATTAATTCACCTCAAATCTATGTTTTTATTTAGGTAAAAGTTATTTCTAATCAATGGCTCTTATAAATTTTAGTGGTTTAATTGGGGCAATCTTTGGAACTGACCTCTGCTGCAACTGACATTATTTAAGTTCTTGTCGGATTAAACCCAATATTTGTTGAAGATTTCAGATGTTATAACCTCTAACTGTAGTTGCTATTAGCCTCCTTAACTTGAGAGGATTATGCAAGCATCATAGTTTCTGTTGGAAGAAAGCATTTGACATCATCTGTGTTTTTGCAATTGCACTTTTTCCGGCTTCTAACTTCGGTTTAGATGAATCTGCCAAACATTGACTCAACCATGTTGATTAACTCGTAAATGGATGATAAATGCCACTCAAGTATCTGTTTCTTTACTGTTGCATTAATCAAATTAGTCTCAAAAAATACTGTACTGTTTGGAGAACATCCTCATAGCATTCTTGTTTTATCTTGTGGAGAGTATCCTGCAGTGAGACTGTAAGATGATTTCAATGTGCACAGTGCCGTTAAGTTGATTTATATTGTTGGAATGGATCTTAGGTCATGAAATTGATTAGTGTACACGCTTTCTTCTATCAGTCTAGATTACTTGTAAACTGAGGGGCTTTTTTTTTTTTTTTTTGCATGTGTATGTGGCTTTTTGAGCAACTTCTCATCATATTATGGACCTTTGGTGGTTTTAACTGTTATTCATTTGTCTAGGCTCTCCGATTGAGGTCTTCTGAGCTAAAACTGGAGAGACAACTGGAGGAATCACAAGCTGACATTTCTTCTTGCAAGTATGAATATCAATTTTGGCTGTTGATAAAACTCAAATCATTTCCTCTCACACCACTACTCACTTTTTATTTTTTTCTTTGGTTCGTTTTTGCCTTTTGTTTTGTGGGGGTACAACTTATAAGATGATTTCTTGACAAACTTTATGTTAAAAATAATTTCAGTATATTTTCAAAAAGGATGATAGTTACTGTAAAAAAGTTTCCGTTTTCAGGATAACACATGGAGTTCGATTTCCTAGTGGAAGGGTTAGTTTTTAGTAAATAAAAGAGAAGAATGTCGGATGGAATTTTTTTCAGTCTCTTGATGTTTCTTGCTTGTAGAGGGGTAGGGGAAGACCGAAAAAGACTTGGTGGGTAACTTGTGAGAAAGATATAGCCCATCTACAAATTGGGGAGGATATGGTCCATGACAGAGCGCAATGGCGTAGCAGGATTCATGCAGCCGACCCTACTTTGTGGGATTTAGGCTTGGTTTGTTTGTTTGTTTGTTTGTTCGATGTTTTTTGCTTGTATTCTGAAACTTCAATTGAAAAATTCTCTTATTGGAGGACAGAAGAAACTTGGAAATTTGAACTGATATTTGCTTAAAAATTACATGTTATTGAATCGAGTCTATATTAATAGTATTGTATATGGTCATTTTCTGTATCTAAGTAGATGGAAGGATCTGCTAATTCCTGACATAGAAGTTGAATAAAAGCGAACATCGTATATTTGCTTTAGGCAGAAGATTTTGTGGACTTGTGATTAGATGAAAGAATTAAATTTGTTGGTATATTTTCTAGGATCTATTGATTGATTATATTTTTTATAGCTTAAGATTAGATAGGATCTAATAAAGAGGTTTTGTTCTTTTTAGCTTCATATGTGTTCATCAGCCTAATAAAAAGTTATTGCCTGATGAAAGACTTACATTATGGTTCTGGGTGTTGCAGTTTGCCTTCTGCTTGTTTGTTAGGAGAGAGTTATGGGAAGGGCATTCCAGCATAGATTTATCATTTCAAGGCTGTTTTTTATATTTCTTCATTTCTGGCAGTTGATGTCTTTCTTCTACCTGAACGGACCTGGATTTTTATGTCACTTGTGCATTTCCATCTTCATACTGAATCAATGCCTTCAATTTAAATGAGTTTATCTTTCTTGGCAGCTTTTCCACGTTAGTCACACTTATCTTAAATTTGTTTCCTTGTTGGATCATGCAGGAAGAAAATATCAAGCCTTGACAAAGGACCGTCAGGATCTGCAATCCACCATTGCTGCCTTGCAAGAAGGTAGGCATAATCTTAACAGTTTGTTCATGTTGTTTATTGAGGATTCATGTTTGAGAACAGTTGCTCTTAAAGGGAATTACTAGTTATTCCTGATATTCTATATGTCCTGATCAATGCATTCATAGCTATTTGTTCTTTAAAAAAACTACTCTATGTAGGTAGGATCTTGTTTATCTTGCATATTTTGCAAATAAAAGGTACAAGTGTCCATAAATTTCTAATGTCATCTAGCATTGCTGTAAATGAAATGATCTTTTAAAAACTTTTTCAAATTATGAAGCTTGGTAATTATCCTTCTATTTGTATGTGATTAGCTTAAATACCAAATCAGGTAGTCTCAACAAGACTGAGAACTTAATAGTTGTGGTTGCTTTTCTGCCCTAGCATTTTCTGGAGAAGAATTCCAAGAATCTTTTAAAGGCAATATGAAAGATATTGCACTTGGAACATTCTGTGACTCTCTTTAAGCAGTTGTGATAGAGTATTCTGATATTTTAAGGTCTTGGATAAATGGTTGTTAGGAATGGAAACGGGTTAGGTACTTGCCCAAATTACCCATAAGAAACTCTTTACTTGCCAGGTTGTGGAATGTATTTACCAAAATTGATAGTCGGTAACCATCACCATCACATATTGAACTTTTTTACCAAATTCGAACCTGCAGCGGATTTTTATGCCCATGGGTTATTTGTTACCTGTTAAGCCAATGAAAACTCAACAAAAAAGCACAAAAATTGTTATTTAAGTGGGTGCCTATCAAGAGTCTCACTAGTGTTATGTTAGACAAATTTATATCTTATAATACTCTTCATGTATAGAGTTCAAACTCTATGGAAGCCTTCAAAATTATAGGGGTAGAACTAATATACTAGAAAGCCAAGTGTGAGGTTTTAAGCTTTCACGCACTGGAAACCTAATAACCTGGAAAAAATTGATAAAATTTGAAAATCTTTTCTTCTATTGACCGGCAAATCCAAGTAACTGTAAATATTTATCACCAACATAATGGATTGCTTTCTTTTTCTTGTTCATTTGACGACTTAATTATTCGAAAAGTTGAACAGCATGATTTGTTTGGTTGTAGATTAATTATTTTATAATGGGACATATAACAACTCATTATTGAATGAATTAATCAATTAATTGTTATGTATCATACTCAACTTTGTTTTCTTATCTAATATGTAAATAGCAAGCCCATTTAAATAATTTTAATGTTTTATCTAATTCATTGATTACTTAATAAGTTGATAATGTTTAAAATTCAAGCATGTGAACTGGCTTCAAGTTGATTTAAACATTTTCATCACTTATCTGCAACTCATATGAAATAACAAGCCCTAACAAATTACCAATCGGTCACATAATCAGGGTTTTAACTGGTTTGAACACAAGTAGCTTTCTGATTTTATCCCACCCATTGCCATCCGTAGTGGTTGTCTAATGACAATAAATCGATTCCATTATTTATTTTTTTCAAAAGTGTAGCACATGATTCACTTGTTCAATTAAATTTGTAATTTTTGTAACCTGGAATTAGCTTGAGTGAGTTAGGTAATTACAAAGTCTTTCTTTTCTTAGTTATCAGAAAACCTATATATATGAGTCTTTTGGTGGAACAGCTTCAGTAAGTTGAATTTACTAGTTGATAAATTTGTCTGTCTGCTTCCGATACTTCTGCCTTATTTATCCTCTTGTTATGTACCAAACTGTTTTTGCGTCATTTGTTGGTTGGGCATGGCTGTTGGGTTGAGATTAAATTCAAAGAATAAATCATGATAAGCATCTGGCAAACCATGTAGAGATATGAATCTGACTTTGATGGAAGCTCTTGCTAGGGTTGCTTGAAATCATAGTAGTTCTGTTTGCATGAGAGCATTACATCAAGACACAAAGTGTGTGGGCACCATAAATTCACCGTATATCTGGTTGAAATCAGAGAAGCATAACAAATTCGAAATATAGAGACCTCTGAAAATCTTTTTGTGAGTAGGAAATTGAAGAAGTGGGTAGTGACTCCGTTTGGACAGCCAATTATTCAATTATTCTGAGTATTATTTGGAATAATACTGTAGCTACTTTTTGAGATGTGCTATATGAGATAAAAAGGTGGTTGGAAAATGTGTCTTGAGTAATGGTTGCAAAATATTATTTGGTGAATAATGAAAAAATGGCCATCCAAATAGAGCCATTCTAGAGTATGGTGTTGTAGATTACATATGCTTCATGAAATATCCTGATCAATGTTACATGAATCGTTCATATATCGCTTATGTCCCACATTTGGGAATGTTCATTCCCTAACGTGGGTCATTTGTGACCCCAAAATGCTTAGAATAGCACTCCTAAGTTAAACATGTAAGCCAAAAAAAAAGGCACAATATTATATATTGAAAGAATAAAAATAGGGTGTTCATACCTGAAATAGAAAGTGTTTTATGATTTTGTTATCTTATGATTATATTTTGGCTTTTAGATTGCACTTTACTCCATTAAACTTTATCTTCACTAACACTTTAGTCCCCAACGTTATTTTTTGAGCACTAAAGTCCTTCCATTATGTCACCTCAATATTTTGACCATTCTACCCCTATTCATTCTAATCTCTCTCTCTCATTTTTTTTTTTTGGGTCTTACGAGTCAATTTTTCATAAAGGGAAAACTTGATTCATTTGAATTTGACCTAAAGAGATGTCTAGAAGTTGCATTTGACCGGATTAATTAAAGATAATGACAAAATCTGACCAAACTGATAATCTAAAAATAATTTTAGGGACTAAAGTATTGGTGACACTAATGTTTAAGGGGTAAAGTGTAATTAACCCTTAATATTTTATTTTTCTTTGAGATTGTAGATTCCTCTATTTTTGTTGTGAGTCATACAGTTGCAGTTACTTATACTATTGCTTCTTATGCACTTATGCACTTATGCTTTATAATTTTTTACTACTAATTACCATAATTTGAAGTTATGCATGGAACTGCAATATTAAGCAGATCATAAATAGCGAATTGACTAAGCCTACCCCCTGTACCACATACCTAGGCATGTACCTGTCCCATGTAGCAAATCTTGCAACGATCGATGTAACACTGTTCCTGATCTCAAATCTCTGTCAAGTCAAGTGACTTTGATCCATTGAATTATTGTTGGTTGCTGGGTTTCTTAATTTATTGCGGGTGATTTTAGTTTTGTTGCCATGAAAACTGTCTCTTATGTTAGTGAATTATAACGTCAAAGCTTGTATCCAAAATTTTCCTACTCCTTATGCCATATATCTTGGACTTCTTTTCTGATGTCTTTTAACTTTCTCTTGGATAGAGAAGAAACTGTTGCAGTCCAAGCTAAGGAAAGCATCCGAAAGTGGGAAGGTTGCTGAGGTTATCAGGAGTCCAACTAGTAAGAAAGATGTTTCAACTTCAACAGAGGATCTTGGTATGTTATGTTGACAGTTTTATTATCTACGAAAATATGGTTATATATGTTCTTGTAAGCCTCACTTGTATCCACACTTTTATTGATCCTTTTGCTGTTTGTGGCAGTTGGCTTAACACCAAATTCATTAACAAGTCAATTTTTTTTTTTTTTTGGATTTCCAATGGTGTCAAAACCATTTTCATGTTCCTCTTGTTCTATTACAATAAGGTATTAGAGGATCTGAGTACTTTGAAATGTTTTATCCTTAGCAAATTTGTGATATACGTTTATCTTTCCTTTTTAAACCCTCTGTGGATGTCCCTTAAAGGCATCATCAAAGTACTACACCGTGAACAGTCTAACAAACAAACGAACAAACCAGGCCTTATTCCACTAAGTGGGGTTGGCTACATGAATCCTGCTACACCATTGCACTATGTCATGAAAGACAATAACAAAGCGAACCCTCTAATGGCCTTAGATTTTATTTCCATTTCCAAGCATGCCATATTCTTGGAAGACCAACAAGCTTACATTTTAAATAATTTAAGTACAATAAATTGTCGAAGGAAAGCTTTCTGCACCATCAAGATTCCATATTATTTGGAACTGCGATCTTTTTATTTTCAAGTGGAATGTGGTACATTCAAACTATTCAAGTCTTGGCATGATTTTGCACAATCAAACCTAGTAGGTTTTAAGTTTTCTCAAATAGACTAGCCGGTTCGTATACCTTTATTGCTTAGATCACACACCAATATGATGACAGTAGCAGGGCAGGATCGGTTTTAATGAAAACTTACCATCCAACCTCCTTAACATTATTACTACCCTTGTTCATATCTTGCGCATCGTTGGCTAGGTTTGCTTTTCCGAACTGTGCTCAACCATGCACCTCATTTGATCTGTGGAACGGCTTCTACATGCAAATTTCAGCGCATACCTATTTTTTCCCTATTTAATCTACATAATGCCTAGCACATTTAGAAATATTCTCACACTCCGAGTCTGTCCGGAAGAAAGCAAGCATGGAAAGTCTGGTTTTGAGCTGTTTTCATTGGCTTTCTTTGCTCCGATTTGGAAGAGATTTAAATCATTTGTAAGAGCAAATGTGAGGAATGTTATGATTAAGAGCTGAATGCTAATTGAACTGGGATAAGAGATCGTTCTGACATGGTGTTCTTTTTATTGGCTGGGGGGGGGGGGGGGAAAAAGGTTGGTATACTTCATAATCCATAAAAGCATACCACTGACATCTGCAGTGGTTTCTTAATTTGTCACCAAAAAGCCCATACACACCACGGTGGATTGTGCAAGAGTTACAACTGGGCCAGATTATTGCCATCTAATTCTTCAACTCTTATCTCCCTCCCCTTTGGCCTTGAACATTGAGTAATCCAAGTCTTTAAGTCTCATTCTTTACCTGTGCCCACTTCAATATGGAGTAAATGTAAATCCATTAAAGACCCCTGACCTATAAAAGATGGGGAGAATTGTGCTGTGTTGGAATCTGCTTTACGGCCTAGAATAGCTTACTATGCTTTATGCTTCTGAATGATCCATCATTTAAATATGGGCAGTCACTTATTGATTTGTCCTATGTCTGCCCAATACCCATGAAACTTGCTGCTGGTAGTTCCCATTAACTGGACATTATTGGGACTATTTGTTCTAAAGGTGGCTTTATAATTTTTCAAAAGGATGCTTTATTGACTTGTACAATTTTATATAAATATTTCTGACTCCTTTTCTTTTTGTTTCACAAATATTGCATTTGATGTATTTAATTCCTTTAATACTATCTGTTCAGGTGAAAATCATGATGCAGATACCGACATCGGCACTTCTAATATGGAAAGCCATCTTGGAAATGATGTCCCCAGTCTTCCTCTTCTGCATGACAATAGAGAGTTCAGCCCCCAAGATTTATCTTTGGCTATTCCTCCTGAACAGATGAAAATGATTCAGAATATTAACACATTAATTTCAGAGGTTGGCTTCAGTACCAATATGGTTTGGCAAGTGTTTTGCTGCTGTAGTTTATATCCTCTTATTGTGTGGATGCTTTGAGTTTAACTGTTCAAGTTTAGTTTACATGGCACTTTTATAACTATTCGCAGTTAACCTTTGAAAAAGAAGAGTTGGCACAAGCCTTGTTTGCTGAATCATCTCAAAACTCTAAGCTGAAGGTATTGTTCTCCAGAACCATTTATGGTGATAATTATCCAAAAAACTCTTTTAAATAGGTTTAAAAACTAATTGTTTGCAGTGTTATAATTTATTTATATACCTTTATATACCTGTTGTTGGAGCGTGGTGCAAGTATGAGGGAAAAGGGAATAGAGCGTTAACTTTGTTTTAATGGGATCTGTTTAGAGATAACATGGTGATAATTAATACTAAGTACCTGATTTTGTGTATTGATATGAAGAAATTTTAACAAATCATATTCCTATAATTACCTGGACAATGTGGATTTTGATCACATGTTTTGCAAACGCTCACTTGGACAATGATGGAAGTGGGGCTAAGAAGGCTCTGGATGGACCTCTTCTATGACCGTGGCAACTGATAACCATCTCAAAACCCCCTCTTCTTCTTGTATGTGTATAATACATGCCCTCACTTAAATAAAGCTCATTTGAGGAGCATCTTCTTGTTCTGAAACCTCATCCTGTGGAGTTTGAAAGGAAAAGGAAAAACAAAAATGATACAGGAGTTGACTATCAATGATTCACTTTTGCTGAAACTCATTTCAGTGGTTGAGCTTTTCAGAGCAATGTGATCATAATATGCTCATCCTAGGTGACTGAGATCTCATTCTTTTTGCTGTATTTGAACAAATGCATTAGGGATCTTAGAAATTTTGTAAAGCGTAATGCTAATTTCCTTGCAACCTCTTTTTTTCACCAAAAACTGGAGTAAAAAGGTTGGCCCAAGTGGTAATGGAATGGAGGTCACTTGTTAAACGGTATGGAAATAAGCACTTTTCTGCACTCAACATTAGAAATTTCATCAGCATGGGTAGGCAGTTCTTTCTGATGCTTCCATCTATTGCCTGTTCTCTGGCGTGTAACTAATACAAAATACTCTAAGTTGTTTTTTCAACGTAGAAAGTTGCCAGACACGTTGTTATTTTATGGCAAGATTACAAATATAGTAGGGTACGTCGTAGTTGCAATGAAAGTTTTTGTTATCATTGAGACTCCTGCCTAGTGCTGCATTTGAAGATTATTTTGTAAAATTTGATTGTTGATTTTGCGTCGCTGAAGGACTTGAATAATGAGTTAACTAGAAAGCTTGAGGTTCAAACGCAAAGATTAGAGCTTTTGACTGCCCAAAGTAAGGTGATTGACGTTATCCGTCCAAGACAACCTGATTCTCACACCGTGAACGATAATACTCCATATGCAGATGAAGGAGATGAGGTAGTGGATCTATTTTCCTTCATTCAGTTTCCTTATACTTTTTACTCCAGCTCTATAATTTGTCTTTTAGACTTCTTCAAATGATTTCTGTATGGCACCTTAAAAAAAAAAAGGTAACTTCTGTATGGCGGCAAGGTTGATGCAAATCTTATTTACTCATATTTGTTCTACTGTGATTGTCCTAATTAGTTATAATGATTTAAACTCTTTAAATTGTACTGGAATGTCAGGGATGGGCTTCACCTTTGCCAATTTATTCGTTCTGGACTTTTCCTTTTGACTGGGAGATATAAGCTTTAAGATTGAGCATTCTCTGTTGTGAGTTGCTAATTAGAGGGAAAGGATGATCTTTAACAGGTGACGTATTAATAACAAATAAGAAAAACACTTTTTTCAACAGGAATCAAGAGATTAGGATACTCTTTCCCACTTCTGACCTGTTTTTGTTGTCCTCTTCTCGTAAATCCTTCATTGATCTTGCTGGTAGTCGTATCAAATTTTTTTTTTTTTTTTCTTTGGACCAGCTGAAATTCCAAAAAAGATTTTATCTCTGATCTGGTAGGTAGGAGGGTATAAGAGTAGACAGATCACCAGTAGACCATGAAACCTATCCGAACAGTAGCTACCATGCAAAACTTTCTGAGATTAGTCAGAGGCTTTAGATTTATCAAGTCAATGAAATTTGTTGCTTATACTTGCAAGTTAATTGATTGCTTGCTTCGTGCTGAGGAACTGCTGGAGAATGGCTTATTAATTCAGTCTTTTGCTGACCTGATAAAAGTTAATGGAGTTATAACTCCTCCATTTTTCTTCTTCATAATTATTATCCAAATTAGGGCATTTTTATAGTTGCAAGAATTTATTTTTACTCACTTTTCTTTTATGCTGGTTTATGTGAGGACTTCTTGAAATTATTTTGGTGATTGGTTGTTTTTTCCTGCAACCTCTCCTTTTTTGATTAGGTGGTGGAAAGGGTGTTGGGATGGATTATGAAGCTCTTTCCTGGAGGACCATCAAGACGGCGAACTAGTAAGCTGCTTTGATTTTTCGGTGGACAGTTCCTTAATCAAAGCTTTTTAGCAGATATGTTTTTGTTCTTCCACACTCTCAATTTTGTACAAGATGGCGGTCGCAGTTGTATATTGCGAGTGACCCATATAGTCCATTCTTTTCTCTCAGAACAACAATGGTTTGGTTAGCGATACTAGAAATGATATTCAAGTCACTTGTTATTAAGAGTTGGCAATAAAGATAGACCCCACATTTTACATTTCTAAGTGGGGGTCTATGAAAAGTTATTGGGGCATTGATTGGTGAGAAGGCAAATTAAAACAGGTGCTACAGAATAGATGCTAGTGCAGCAAACATGAAATTGTATCATAATTTTGTCACAAATGAAAAAGAAGAAAGGCAAGTGTATCTGGTTCTTTTGGAGGAAGTAACTTGTATTCTTTATTTTCCTGTTACAATTTTATTTGTGGTCTATTATACGTATTGAAAAATTGCACGCCTGTATATGAAAAAAAGAAAATTTCATAATTTCTGAATTCATTGAAAGCTTATTTTGCATGTGGATTTGTTATCATTCCTCTCTAGTTTCTTCCTTTCCTCAAACTTGAACGTGGATGTGTCTATTTTGAGAATATAGAGCATGTTCCTTCTGTGACCCCGACTAGTCCCTTTACTCAGAATGTCAGAATTTCTGAATAATTTTAATGAAATGGTAAATTTATGCTCATGTCAATCCTAGTAGAACTGCATGTAGTGAAACGGCTTGGTAGTCATGTTAATATTGTGCTAAGAGGCAACGCTGTAAATGACTTTTTGTAATTTCAGTTAAATGTAATTTTGTGCTATACATTATCATTCATCATCAATCTATCATGTTTAATTCTTTCCCCCCTTTTACCAATTGCTATTCTCTACTTTTTCGAGGGGTGGATACAATTATCATTTGAAATATTGTATAGATGTTATGACTTCTGGGCACGAGTTCTATTAATTCTTGGATAGCTATTAGAAGAATTTGGAATTGTATATCTGTTCCAATCTTGAAATGCTGGGTCTTTTTGGAGATTCTCTTCTGTGCTGGTTTATTTACCAAAACAAAATGCTTTGAAATTGCTTTGTGCTAGTGTTTCTTCGTGTTCATTCAAAGTTCATGTTCATACATGATACACCACAGTGACTCGAGAAGTAAAATGAAGGTAAGGAGTAGGCTACTGCAGATCTTTGAGGCCCCAAATGTTACAGTTTGAATTTCTAAGGATCATAATTTCAAACAAATGCATTTCCAGTTATATCAAAAGTTTCTGGTCATTTATCCAACCTTAAATAGTTGGGAAATGATTGATTCCACTTGTAGATTCTAGTGTAGATAAATGTTATAAAATTTATGATATTAGTGGATGTAAATAAAATTTTATAAAATTCAATTTTGATCATAAAATTTATCGGTGAAACCCAAAATCGAGTCTATATTACTATTTTCATAAATAGTCAATGTCTTCAATAGTGCTAGCAAATAAAATTATATGAGCAATTACTGATAAACACGAATGGTCCATAGCCAAATTCATCTACACCATCATTGTTAGGTTGAGTAATCGTTTAGCTCTTTGAAATGCATATAAATTTGATTGTTTAATCATTTTTTGTTGTCCATACAGAATAATTTGCACTTTTTACTCCTAGTTAATAATCAACCCCTGTTTGCCCCTCCCTCTCAACACGTCAGAAGCATACCAAAAAAATAAATAAAAAAATAAAAAAATCATGGTACATGAAAAATTGACGTTCATATACTATATAGTATAAGATGTGGTGTGCGCGTACATTGTATTATCATATATATATATATATATATAGTATAAGAAAGAAATTGTGAACATTACAAAATATTCGTTGCATTTAGAAGTTTACACCATGTACGTCAAATATGACAAATTCTAATAATTATAATTACACAATTACTGACTATACCTGTCCCAAATCCATATTTTATCCACAATACTAAAAAATCTCAAATAGAAACAACCCGTAAATCTTTATGAATGGCAGGGATGTATTACCTCCAAAAAGGAAAAATGAAAGAAAAAAGCATCTAAAAGAATATAGAATTAGTATTGATTGCAAAACATAATCTATTCCCCTATGCCAAATTGCAGAGTAAAAGACTATTTTAGTCTTTTATCTTTAGAATATGTTCTAATATGGCTAGATGTGTATTAGAACACGTTAATTTGGGTGTTCCCTATATTTTAAAATATTAATCAATATAAAGCTTTCAGTATAAAAGTTGAATAAATTAATACGAAAAGTCACATCAATATTATGTCACAGTTAAAACATACAAAGGAGTGGATGTTAAAAAGTCTTATTCCTCATTATCTCCAATATTTTTTTTTCTTCTTTTCTCTCATTTTTGTAATTCTAATTTTGTCTCATCTTCTTCAAACAATCTTCAATAATAGAAATTAACGAAACAAATTTCATCATTTTTAAGTTTTTAATCTCTAATCATTTGTGTCTAATGCATATGACCTCCATCGTTAATTTATTCAATTTTTTTTGTAAAAAGCCTATATTTGCCAACATATCAAAAGATGAAGGACTAAATTGACTTATTGTGATATATAAGGGATCAAATTGAGACACCCCAAAAGTTAAGGTATCAAAATAATCTTTCCCAATTGCCAACCTTGACAGTATTACACACAACACACACTTCCTCTTCAGTCTTTACACCTTTTATAGCCGGTAAATGATTCTTCTACATCCTTCTCTCTTCCTCCTTCTCAAACTTCTTGGTTGTTTCTTCCTCCAAAGGTCCCTCCTTCAACTTCCCTCTTTCACTCTCTCTCACGCACTCAAACACCGGAAAACACACACAAAATACTCGGACAAAAAGACATATCTTCAATGTTCAAGAAATGGTCCAACAAAAGGCCAAAGACATATCTTGAATGTTCAAGAAAATGTCCAACAAAAGGCCAAAGAAAATTATTTCTTTTTTCTTTTGATTAATCAATATGCTGTAATTGTTCTTTTTTTTTTTTTTGCTAATATTATGTAGAACTATGCAGAAAAAGTTCAGATTCAAGCTCAAAATCAGTGCAACTAAGGGCTAACTGGAGGAAAAAAATCTTGGCTAATTCCTCCGGATGGGACTTATCCAGCTAAGAACAATTTCAGTTTTTTTTTTTTTTTACCCATTTTCTTGAGAGCCCTTTTGGTGATTTGTTGTAATTTTGGTTTTTACAGAAGAAAAAATTAATGGGATTTTACCTTTTTTTTTTTTTTTGTAATTGAATTTTTAGGTGGCTGAAAATGGTTTTCTTGAATTCTTGGTTTTGGAAGTAGAATGGTTGTGTTATACTTATTACATTTGCAATTTCAAGAATGCTTGTGCTTTTTTGGGAGATGGCATGTCTGTAATTGAAGTGAGTTGATTAATTAGTTTCTATTTAATTGGTGCCTTTTAGTAGTGTGATTTCTGTAGCTTATGCATGTTTGTAACTATGGAGCTAGTTGTGTGTGATATCAAAATTAATACTTCATTTAAATGATAAAACTATTCGATCGTGCAATTTAACACACAATCCGTGTGAGGAAGCCAAGTTATTTCCTTTACTAGTGATAATTAAAGCCAGAAACTTATTAGTAGAATGTTAGTATGTTGTAACAACCTGAAGTGGTTAGCTGGTAAGTTATTGGAGCGTGAATGAACAGTTGTAAATGATCAAGTAAAGTTGCTAGAAAATATCCATACTAAGTTTTAGTTAGTAGTAAAAGAATCTGTATATACACAATTTGGAATAAATGGCAACATTAGGATATTTCCTTCATGAATTCCGTTTGTCATCTTTAAGAATTCAATCAATCCAAAGCCTTGGATAACACAAGAGTAAGGATTCTAGAGGTAGCTCCCTCATGCATGGTATAACTTTTGGATTCCACGAGTCCAATTTGTAGTGCATTATGATACCCTTGACAATAGCCAAAGTGGAGCACTGGCCTAAATAAGTTTATTGGAACCTACCCAACACTTTAGCATAAGTCCGTTGTAGTTCACTGACTGAAATTTTGTCTACTAAGTTGGAGAATTCTTGCACACCAGAAATTATGTAGTTTGAAAAAGAAGATACCGTGTTGTTTTATTAACTTATTCTGGAACCTTAAGCTATGGGAAGAAAGTTATTTAGTTATACAATTTTAAATGTTAACATTTTCGTACTAGAGGGAAATACTGGAAATATCTCCACAAAGTATTTTTGTAGGTTGAGAAAGAGGTTTACTTTCCATATAAGAAAGAAAAGGATAAAAAGTCTTTGCGTGTGACGTTTCAGGTGATCACTTTCATCTTGATCATCTAAGTTGAAATTGCAGTTAGTGTTGAAATAACATGCCAAGGAATAGTGTAACACAACTGGAGTTACTCATACTTTATGGTGGGAAGTTGCCTTCCCTCTAAAAATTGTGAATTTGAATAGAACCACCTATATAAGTTTTCCTTTTTCAGAAATTGTTTTCTGAATTACATATAGCCACCCAAAAAACTATAGAGGTTCCAAATATAACATTTCCTTTCTTTCTTTCTCTATTTTCGCCCCCTGAAATTAATAATAATGTCAAGAAGAACAGTTTCTTCATCTATCGGCTTACTATAAACACGTAAAAAGGCTACACTGACTTTTAGGTAGTACTTATACAGATGGTGTAATTATATATATACACATACTTGTACATACACATGTAAGTATGTATGCATGTGTCCAATGTATGTGATCTTATTTTTGAACCTTTTGAAGCTCTATTTCCAATGTATCCAATCTATTTGGATTTCTTTTTAGAATTGGAAGACAATCATCTCTATCTTGGGAACTGTTTTAAATTGGTTATAAGGGACAATCATCTCTATAGGATGCATATTTCATAGGTGTGCAAGTAGTGGTTCCTCAATTAAGAAAGGTCTTAGGATACATTCTCATTTAGTCCTAGAAGAATGAAGTTCGTAATAAAGTTAAAGGATACTGCGAATAACGTAAGTTGATATTTACGTGCAGTAGATGAGTTCTCATAGGAAAATACACTAAACAACTGAATTATTTGAAAAAGAAAGTAAAATTTTCCTTTTCTCCAAAATTTGTCTCTTGAAGTGATTTAACATCTTTATCATTGTCTTTTGCGTTAGGAAATGGTTATATAAAAAATTAACGAATACTTTCTGAAAAGTGAATCAAGCCACATAATTTTTTTTTTGAATACCATAGACAATCACGACTGTGCAGTGAAGTAAAAATTTTCTTACATTGTTAGAAATCTGGATAACTTTAAATAAGTTTAACTTCATAAAATCCTAGGAATTTCCTCTGTCGGAAGCTTGGTTTAACAATAGCCACTCTGCGAGACAGACCAAAAAATTCTACATTTGTGCCTGTGTTATCTTGCAATAACAAATATTTCTTGCCTGTGAATTACAGTCTAGACTGTTCTCTTCTTTGTTTTGCCTCAGGCACAGAACAGGTGTCCATGGTGGAGGGAGGATAAGTTGATTCACTGGATGAGATGTATCTTGGGGTCTATGAGAATCTTCTCTATGCTCGTAAAATTAAGCCTGTTGAAGGTAGGCATATTAAGTTCTTAAGCATCTTGTATAATTAAAAAATTTGTATGCCAGATAACCAACTTTTTTTTTTTTTTTTCCCAAAAATAACTAACTTAAACATGATACTTTTGTACTTTTATCATGTGTTGCTATTTTTGATAAATGACCATCCCAGTTCAGGGTTTTGCAGCAGTTTGAAGTGATTCAGTGATAATATATTTTGGGGAATTCAATAAAATGGCCTTCATTTAGCTTTTTTTCAACTAGTGAGAAGCTTCCTTTTGCTTATGGTTGACGTGTCAGTCATATACGTAGTGTTTGAGAACTGAATAGCGCTCCATCTGCAAGTCAAATTTCCTTTCCCATGACTCGACTTTTGCATCAGACATGGCATTAAAATTGTTCTGAGAAGTTACACTTTGTAATATTGATTCCTGGTAGGGATTGACATGACCATTTGATTTACTGCTTCTTTCAAGCTCTCTGTTAAGATTCAAGATGTAAATTTGTAGTTGAACCGTGGAATAATGCATGACGAACTTGTAATTCCAAACGAACTTTTAAGTTCTCACTTTTGAGTATTCCCACTAATATATTTCTTTTTGTATTTCCCATGATGGGATCATTCTCAACCTGCACTGAAGTTTGTTGGCAACATTATGGCATTTGTGTTAAATTTAATAAGAGTAGTAACAATTCCATTTACTCTGTCATGCTGTGTGATTATGCAGGGATTGGCTAAGGCTGGTTCCTTTGCTTCAGATTGGCCCAAAAGGTCTAGAATTTGCCCGTTATTCACTAGATTACCATGCCATCAGAAACTATCTACATGTAAATTACATATGGGGAAAACAAAGGTATCATTTTGTTGGACTGAACTTGAAGTGCTCTCTCTCTCTCTCTCTGTCCCTCTCCCCCTCTCTTTTTTTCCCCTTCTCTCTCTCTCTCACACACACACACATTTTTGGCAAATATCTTATTTTGGTAAACACAGAGCTGATAGGCACGTGACATCATATGCAAAGAAAATTGTTACTACAGAAACAAACAAAATGGTGAAATTGATCGGATGCTCTTGACTAAGTGATTGAAAACATGGGAAAAGGTGGAAATTTCGGTCGCATTCTCATAGATAAAGACGTCCATGACTTGATCCCTTTAGATATCATGTGGCATGTGTCATGCACTTTATAGATAACGCAACATTGAGGGAAAGCATCATAATTAATTGAGGTCAGTCGTTATTGCTTTCCAAGTTTAATCAGTATCTGAAGTGTCAGCATTTAATAGAAGCAAATGAAATTCTTTCTTTGTAAATTTATGTGATAATTACAACTTTAAACTTATGAGTTGATCTATTAAGGAAATGGGCTTTTGGTGTATTTTGCCCACCCCAATTTGTTCTGGAAATTGTAAATTTTAAACTGTCTGATTTAAGTATAAAATATCTTTGAGCTCATTGAGCTATATATTTCCTCAAGCTCATTGTAACATTAAGTTCACTTTTTAGTCCTCTATTTTAATGTCTCGGAAAGAGTGTAGTACCCTTGTTCCTCCACATTTTGTTATTGAACATACTTGATTGTTGTGCATGAAATTCATTGCTTTACAGCAGTTCAAACTAATGCTTGCATGAAGAACTGGATCAAGGTATTTGATTATCAGTAGGGAACTAACTAAAAATGAAAACCAACGCCCAACCAACAAAAACTGTTTTTATAATTTTTATGCATGAATCAAACAGATACCAAAAATTTTAGTTGATTTTTCTTCAAAAGAATAAGGGGATAAAAAAAGGCAAAAAGCTTAACTGGACCTGTTACCTCTATAACTCGTAATTCGATAAATACACCTTTAGTGTGATGAAAGCATTTTTTTTATTTTTTATTTTATTTTATTTTTTTGTATAGGAGTTGATAAAGGCAACATCTTCTCTGACTTGACTTTGAAACTTATTGATTACTTTAATATTTTAATTCTTAAAGAAAGTGTTACTGGATGCACACTGAAACAAGATAATTAAATCATAAATAACTATTTAATAATTAAAACTTTTGAGATAGATTGTGAATTGCAGTAAACATATGTTGATAAGTGATTGTTAAAAATTTAGTAAATTGCACTCAACAACCAATCTCTTACTATTTATGGCCCGTGGAGCATCATCTCTGCATGTCTACCAGTTCAGCCATTCTTGAGAAAATTTTCCTTCTAAGATGTTTTCACCTTCAACTTTAGGATTTAGGGCTTGTTATCAACAACTTTTTGAAAGTTGCTTATAGTTTTTAGAAATTGAAGAATCACTTTTTAAAAGAATTTTGGACAAAATTGAAAAAATGTTTTTGCTTTTCATGTTTAGATAAGCTAAAAACCATTTTCAAAAGCAACTCTGCACCTGAAAGTGCCTTTTTCAATTTGAAGAAAAAAAAAAAAAAAAGACCTGATAGCTTTTCATAAGCATTTGAGAACAAGGCCTTAGTAGTATAAACTAGAAATGGACAGCAAACTTTTTGTAAACTTGATGAGCATAACAAAAGCTCAGTGGAATCCATGAACATCAGTTTCAGAGCTCACTCATAGTTTAACTCCCTGATAAACTTCCCGGAAGTAAACTAGTCGAATCCCTATAATCATTGGCAGAAATGAGGTTAATCCTGAGTAATAGGTATCATCTCAGAGGTGGATCACATAAGATTGCATCTATAGTTTTTTTCTTACATTTAAAGGGATAATCCCCCTAATAAATTAAAAGGTACCCCTCACTTGTCTCCCCTCTACTTCTGAAATATTTAGATCCCCTATCATTTATACATTCTCATTGGCGTTAAATGGTTTGGTGTTTTACTGCTCTTGATGACTTATTACATGGGTACTTATTCATGTGCACCAGAAAAGCAGCAGTGAGTACAATAACCCAATGAACAGGTAGAGAGGGAAGGAAATATGCAAGTTAAATGTCCTTGCAAAGCTCACCAATACCAGATCGTGAAGTGGTTACCAACCTGATGCATGAGTTCTTTAGTCCAGATTTCGTAAACGTCATTCAGTATCATTGGTAGGAATGTTTCAGGGGTGGTGATGGTAGATCACACTGATACTACTATGTACGGAATTGATACAAGAAAACTAATGAAACCAACAACAGTAGCATGGGAGACACGTGATAATTGGACGACTATTAATATTTCAAGCATATGTTTAAGATTTTTTGGGTGAAAGAAAACTGTGTGCAAAGAAAATGCAACAAAATATAGTCATACAATTATTAGAAGGGACCCTACCAGTTTGATTTGCAATTTGTCTTTGGTCTACAGGGAGACTTGTAGGAATGAACTTAGCATGATAAATCTTCTACCGACTAGAATAAGTGAGGGAACAGCTTGTCTGTTACATATTGATGGTTTGCTAAGATTTTGTCACTTAAGCTTATGAATGAGTTTTCTTGAAAAGGATGGTAGCAGCAACTTTGAACGTGGTCACAGTCCATATTTCATATACAGAGAATGTTCTGTATGCTGGGCCCTTATAAATGTGAAGTTTATTTCTAATCAGCAGTTAGTTTAGAAGTCTTCATGTACATATTCCCACATTCTAGCATGACTTAGAATGTGATAGGGCCATGATTTCCATGATTTCCCAATTAACTTCTGACGACATTATCATGGGAGAGTCACGTGATAATTGGACGAGTATCAAAATTTTAAGGCATAGGTATACTTATTTGGATGGAAGGAAAACTATGTACCCAGAAAATGCAACATGTAGTCATAACCATTATTAGCAGGGGCCATATCAATTGTCTGATTTGCAATTTGTCTTTGGTCTAGAGAAAGACAAGTGGGAATGAACATGAAGCATGAAAATCTTGTGTCTGGTAAAGCAAGTGAAGGGACAGCTTCTCTCTCTCTCTCTTTCATATTAAAGGCTGCTAAGGATTGTATCGCTTATATAGATGAATGAGTTTTCTCGTCAAGAATGGTAGCAGCATTGCTCGGAGTCCATGGTCAATATACATAGAATGTTCCACGTGCTGGGCCCTTGTAATTGTAAATTTTGTTTCCAATCAGTAGTTAGTTTAGAAATCAACTTAGTTGTACGATTGAAATACATATTCCACACATTCTAGAATGTGATAGGGCCATGATTTTCCGATTAAGTTGACTCATCGTTTTCCAAAGATCTTCTTTTAGTGTTCAGACTAGAGTGTTAATCATTTGTAATGGAATACCATGTTTGAATGTTCACACATTAAGCATACTTGCTAGAGAGGTTTTAATCTGAAGAATCAGTTCGTTTAATGGTAACTTTTGCGTACATTTCTGTCAGTAACTCAATGTAATTTGTGCTGTCCACCATCCTGAATCAGGGTTATTATTTTATACTAACTTTCTCCCTAGAGGGCTTGACTACTTTACTATCTATAGACATGTTTTAATTAACATTTTTTGGATAACCAATATAATCACCTCAGACACTGGTAGCTTAAGTTAATTGGTTTCTTCGCATGGATGCTTATGTTATCATCACTCTTTGACAAAATCGTGGTCCTTTATCTGGAGTTGCAAGTGACTGCAGCTGAGGACAACCATTTTAGTTTAGATAAGTAGACGAGTACTGGATTAGCTTGTTGCTTGAAATCAATTAAGTAGATCTGTTAAAATTTGCTATTAAAGTTTGCAGTGTTTGAACTGGTTTGTGCTTCATATAATATATCGCTGTGCAGCAGCTAGTTCATAGTCTTCACGAGGTCAACTATTCTACCCTGATGAATTCAGATGACAGTAACTCAATTTTTTACTGGGGAGGAGTGAAAGTATTTTTGTTTTTTTAACTTGATAAGAGTCTGGGAATGGTATTAGACTTCTACTTTTCGTCCTTTTGATTTTGGTTTCTCTCTTCTGCAGTTTTAGAAATGTTGGGGAACTGACAGGATGGATGCCAAAAATGAATTGAAAGTTACATCGTTGTAGGTCCTTGCCAACTAGTAAAACTGGTACAAGCTTCTTCATTCATGTTACCTAGTACAGTCCTCTAATGTAATGTGTTTCCTGCAATTCATCGGAAATAAGCTCCTAATTCATCTCATGTAACTTGTACTAGACTGCCTTGAGAAATGGTCAAAACCGAGCATATGAACGCTTCGGATATGATTAAGGAAACATCATATCATATCTTAAATGCCAGTAGGACACTGAGACAGTACCCACCATATAATGAAATAAGATGCCTTGTAGCCATTAAAGGACAAAACTAAGTGTTAAAAACATTTTGTGGATGGTTGAAGAAACATCATAACTTAAAATTGAGATTTCTTCCGAAGTAACTTTGGAAGAAGGAAAAAAGGCAGTGCCCACCATCTAGTTTATGGGAGACAAAGCTGTTAACAGATATAAGTCAAGATGTATTGCAACATGTAGGAACAAGGGCTTTCTTGTGATTAACTAGTGGATAGTGGATATAGGTTTTTACTACGCCATGTGTTTTCTTCTCTTGAAAATAGTAATTTCTAGGTAGGATATTGCAGAGCCGAGAAAAAACTGCAGAATGTTCCAATGGAAAAGGACAGGAGTACAACTGTAACTTCCATGTTATTGGCTGGAACTAGAGCAAAACTAACATCATCGTTTGCATGAAGCCAAGTTGACTAAAGTGAGCTTGAGTTCATGTTCATTAAGGTTTGAAGTTGATACATTTATATTTTCTTGTGAGATTTTGTTGTGTGAGTGGTGGAGCAACTTTAGAAGGGCCACCTAGATGAAGGGCTTTATGCATGGTTGAATCAACAGCATGGGTACTCATATGGGGTGTCTACATTTATACTACGTTTCACTTTTTCTTCCAAGTTTTATGTTAAAAGAGTTCATGTTCTTTTGGTTGATTGCCCGATTGAGAATGAAATTGTGCAGGATCTGATCAATGAAAATTAAGGTCATTAATTGTTACTTGAATATAGTGAAATGATGAACCATTTATGAAGAAATCTATGCCTCCTAAGTAACCAAAACAATGGATTATGGAATGTTATGCCACACTTCCCTAACATTGGGTTCAGGAGTCAAAGTCTGTCGGGTAATTAAGCTGCACGTAGCATCTTTTTGTATACAAAGCATTTATAAATATTTTGTGATAAAGGGAAGGCTGAACATAATGTGTGAACTCCACATTTGGCTCTGCCCATGTTGGGAATGAAGTGGCTCATCCCTTTTAATTGTCTCCATGGAATGAAATTAAAGATGTGTTTACCTCTAGTTGTTGGAGGTGAAAGTAACAAGCATGATTCATGTGGCATTCATTCAAGGTATACAAAAACTATTTTCCACACCTAGAAAACTATTAATGAAATGGATTATACACTTTATTGAACTTCTTGTTCAAGAATTAAATTGTAAAGAAAAATTCGGTTGATTGTCCTCTCCAGTTTTGAGTTTTGACTGGATGGGATCATGGGAGTAAATGGTCTCTCTTCTCTTTTTTTCTTATTGTATGTGGGCTCTATCCATGTGCTAGGCAACATGGATTTTACCAGAGTTTTACATGTACTTCCTAAACAAAAACAGTGAATAGTCGGTATCGCATTGAATAGATTACGGATGTTGGGGAATTATGGATACAGGGGCCATCATATTTAATGGGTCCCTGGATGGACCAAATTATGGGGAGATAGATCCCATCTTATCTATTGATTACTAATTGGTAGACCAAACTTTTGGTATGTGTTTGGCTAGCGTCTATGAGGTAAATCTTTACCCTTTTACAGTTGTTTAAAACTCGAGTAATTTTATTTTGGTCAAGTGTCTTAAATTAGGAGGAGAGAGCAGATTTTTGCCTTCTTTTACGATTGGAAAAATTCTTACCCTTTGGTAATATGCAAACTTTATCGCAGATAGTACAAATATTCAATGTGATTAAACTTGCTCGCTTACAGAAATATATATTGAACTTGTGTACAAATGTATCAATAAGAGCTAGAAAGCTGAAGCCTCATCATCCTTTTATTCAACAATTGCCTAAATTGTTTTGGGATTTTTCCGGAGGGGGCTGCTCTTTTTTTATTTTTTTTTATTTTTTGGTGTGTATCCTTTTTCTGGTGAAAATATGTAGTCTAGTCTGAACTACATTGTACAAATATGCAAAAAGAAATAAAAACAACATAAAAAGATGAAAGTATCCTTGACATATGCTAAAACTATGACTTGCATGATCTCCTATTATTTGCGAGAGACAAAGCACCTTGTTTCAATTCTGTTTGAGTTCTTGTTTCCAGATTTGGCCAATATCTTTTGATACTCTAATGGCATCAAAAGATGCCCCAGAGAGACCCCTCCTTGTGAAACCAACTGCATAAAGTCCTTCTCTTCCTTTCCACCCATTTGGAAATGGAGTTTTTGGGAATCCATCGCTAGAAAAGAATTCATTTTCCTGTGATACATAAAATCATGTACAACAATGTAAATCTCACATAGAAAATTGGGGAATTCTACAGTTCCCTAAAAGGAACTGTATCCTTAGTTTTGAAAGCTTGTATAGTACAAGCTCTTAAAGTACATAATATTGTACTATACAAGCATTTAAAGTATAAGAGAATAATTTCTTAAAAGAAACTTTAGAATTTCTCCAGAAAATATACTACTCTAGAAGGGTCAGAAAACATGACCAAAGCTGCTGAATTCTGACCAGAGACAGGATTGGACCTAGAATCTAGGAGAAATTAACTTCCATAACGGTCACATGAATCAACAAACTCATATCTTTGCTGGTCAAACTAACTTAAACAATTTATTAACTGTACTAGTATTAAACACTAATTAAACACAAAAGGAAAATTATTTATATGATAAAATCATATTAAATAATCAACTTTTGATTTTAGATATTTAATTAGATTTTTATTCTTTTTTTTAGCAGATATAGTGTAGTAGTTTAGGTCATTTATTTTGTATGGATATACTGAATAGTAATACATGCATTCACACATTCTAGTTTGAGTTCTTACCTTCAACCATGATGGAACATTGCTGCGATATCCGGTAGCCAAAATAACAGAATCTATTTCGAGAAATTCTCCATTCTCCAACTCAACCCCATTTCTTGAAAACTTATTGATCCCAGGGACAATCTTGATCTTACCAGATCTAATTTTCTCTAGTGTCCCAATATCCAGAACAGGGGTTTTTCCTATAGTGTTCTTGAGCTCTAGAGGACCTTTAGATGGCCTCTTTATGCCATACTTTTCTAAATTTCCCAGAAGCAACTTTGCTAGCTGATTGTAGTGATTAGTAGCTTGTCCACTAACCAAATAGGCAGCCATTTCATCAATGATACTGCTAACTCGAATGTCGATTTTCCTAGAATTTCCCTTGGCAACACATGAACCTGAGGATTAGTGACCAAATTGTGTAAGAATTTTGGTATGAAGAAATTATCCATAAGTTAATGTAATCGCTCATTGTATGACAATGGACTTACCGAGCTTCGAGTCACCATCGATGGAAATGCATTGTAGTTGCAAAGATCAAGTGAAACCTCCATGCCTGAATTGCCACAACCAACCACCAACACACGTTTCCCTTCATAAGCCTTGCCTGATTTATAGTCACAAGCATGCATGACTTGGCCACTGAATTCTTGTAAGCCATCAAAATTTGGTACTATCTTCTCTGCATTTTCTCCAGTGGCTGCAACAAGCCAGCTACAAATGTATTCGACCTCTGAATTATCGGTTGCAACGACAGTCTTGATTCTCCATGAACCACACTTTTCATCACCCATACTTAGCAGACTGCACGGCTTCATTAAACCTCGGGTTAATCTTGAAGTGTTTAGCATAAGATTCAAGGTACTCGATGAACTGATTCTTGGTTGGGTATTCTGGAAAGTCTTTAGGGAATGGAAAATAGGGAAGTTCACAGAATTGTTTTGGAAGATGAAGTTTAAGGCGGTCATATGTTCTGTTTTGCCACAGAGAGGCAATGCAGTTGGTTCTTTCAAGAATTATGAAGGGAACACCTTGTTGTTGAAGTCCAGCAGCCACTGCTAATCCTGACGGCCCTCCGCCAACGATGACGGGGCCGTTCACGAGTACACGCCTTCCTGCAAAGAGGTCATCATGTTCGGAAGCATCAACCATGGGTGGCTGGCAGATATTGCAATGGTTATTCATCCAGAAATTTTTGGAAGTTGAGATGGAACTTGAAAGGATGAAAATGATTAGAATTTAGGCTACTTTCCAAATGCAGAAAAGCAAATTTGTCTTTAATCTTTGTCAAAAGATTCGATGGATACGGGACAGAGAAGAGAGAAGAGTATTCAGAATCGAATGAAGTGAGGAAGTATTTTGTTTCAAAGAGGAATGTGTGGAGGGGGTTTAGGCAAATGGAGAGGTTTAAATAGGGAGGTCATGGCCATGATGGCAGCTTGTAACTTATTTATGATATATTTTCATTGTCCTTAGTAAATGTGACACTCACATATGTATGAATGTATGAAAGTCTTCCCTCTGTGTACTAAATTTAAGGCACATAATATAGACAGTATAGGGTAACGATTTATCGATCCTATTATTTAAACGTAGGTTAAGTGTATCATACTATAATTAATATTTAAAAAAATTTCCCGTCTTATTATTTGGATGTTTGCTAAATGTATTATACCATGATTCATATTTGTAAGTTAAATTATACATCAAACATTTAGATGTGACGGAATGTGATAGAATTTGAAGTAATTTGATAAAAAATTCGAAGTGAAAATATATGTAAGTAACAAATATATTTTTTTTATAATTTAATTTTCAAACATGCATACACTTATTTACCTATTTGTAAATAAAATTTGGGGAAAATTGCCAAAATAGTCCCTCAACTTTTGCACTTTAGCCAGAATAGTCCCTCAACTTTCTTTTTAGCCAGAATAGTCCTTCAACTTTTATTTTTTAGCCAGAATAGTCCTTTAACTTTTATTTTTTTAGCCAGAATGGTCTTTCAACTTTTTTTTTTTTTTTTTTATAAATTTCACATGAAAGGACTATCTTGGCTAAAAAATAAAAGTTGGAGGACCATTCTGGCTACAAAAAAAGTTGAGGGACTATTTTAGCTAAAGTGCAAAAGTTGAAGGACTATTTCAGCGATTTTCCCATAAAATTTGAGTGGGAAAGAGACTTCCGGAGTTGGAATATGAACATGGAATCAATCAGTCAATTTGAGAGTGTACCATACACTAGTTATTACGTTTGACAATTGAAACCTACTGTCAGTCATTGTAACTTGTTTCTGTCATGGAATAGTGTTTGGTGGCCATTGAATCCTTTGGCAAAGTTTACAGTGAGAACAATTTTGTAACCTAAATATAAGGATTAAGGAGGCTTAGTGGATGAATGAATGTTCCTGTTGTAAACAACTGGAATAATTACATTGATTAACATACTGAAAAGTTAAATAAGACTTGCATTCACCCATAATATTCTCAACACCTTTTGCAAGTCACATCAACAAAACTACCAAATTGATTAGTGAAGCACTATAATAATTATTTCACATTTAGTACGGAATACATTAAACTGTTAACAAAACTACTTTTGGAACTCCATGATTAACTATCTCAGGTACAACGTGGAAGATGCTAATTAAACATGTTTAGGAACAAAAAAGAAAGGGGCTTCCCTATACGTTGACTCCAATACCTCATTATTACGGACATAAACTAAAATCTGACAATCATTAGAACCACATTAGTTTCTCATGCAAATGATTTACTTTTTATCTTACCCCTCAAACCCACATATTTCCTTACCCTACAGTAAGATAGTTCTCGATGAAAAACTATCTCATCACCTAAATTGTACTTTGTTGTTCATACAAATTATTTACTTATTTTTAACTAATCGACTTTATCTGAGCCATATAAAAGTATAACAACGCTCCCCCGGAGGTCTTTCTAAATCAATGGTTCAATTGTCAAATTTAAAGTTCTGAGACTGATGACGGAATTAAATAAAAAAAACAAAACAAAAGGAGCTGGTGCCCTTCTTTGAACACCTTGAGCCGAGCTTGAAAAACCAAATATTTAAAAAATCTGATGCATTTAATTTGTTGGTTTCATGCTGTACATTTTATTCATTCCGTTCAATTAGTCGTTTAATAAACAAACTTCATAATTGCTAGTATTAATTATCAATAAATTGAGCCTATATATATATTCTGTGTGTATTTGAGTTTTGGGTAAAGAGTGTGTGGCAAGGGTGAAAGGTAGGGAAAAGAGTTCAGTATTTAATGAGATATTCAACAATTTGTCTCATCAAGTAAAAAAGAAATAAAATTGTTGCACATCGAACATTGCAACTTACTATTCGTTAGTTACAGTAATTATGGAATTATTAATATTTCTTGATGCATGATTAATTATGTCGACTGATATTTGCTTTAGAAAGACATCAAATCATAGTTGTCTTTCTTGTTCATGCTCAAATATTTGTCCATACCTCTTAGGATGGGAACTTTAAACCATACACACTTTCTTTATTTTCTCTACATTATACACAAAGTACTAACGAACAAAAATAACAAGAGATGGTGGTCTATCAATTTCTCTACCTTTATTGTTTAAAAAAAAAAAAAAAAATTAGTTTGGCTGCAAAACAATTAGCTGTTCATCCAACAGAATTTTCAGATCAATTATGGTGCTCTTTTGATTAGTACATTGTCATTGTTCAAGTAACAGTCCAAGCCATTTACATGCACTAATCTTCCTAGCTCGTAGAGCTTTCGAAGACATTAGTAACAATTACACTAGGACTCAAATTCCGAATCTCATAATATAATTTCACACTTCTTTCCATTTAAGCTAAGAGAACAAATCCTTGGGTTAGTACAATATAATTTACTGTTTTAATGAAAATACAAGTATATATACATCACAATACACACCGTTACATTTTGTTAATGATGGCTGATGAATTCTAAATTGGCCGACACTTAGAGAAAGTAGAGAAAAATGAATTTGTATTAATGAGTGTGTAACATATATATTTGGCAAAAGGTGTTGAGAATAAGGGTTTAAGTCAAATTCGTTGATTTAATTTGTCTAATTATATACCAGTCCTTAATGAGATTTATTGGATTTGATACGTATTCATGTTCTATTAGAGGATGGAAACATGTATCATCAATGGCATATGCCCAATTTTTTTCTTTTTTTGGGCCTTACATAATATATATGCTAGTATCAATTTTTAGCAATATATGGGTCTGAGGTCCATCCAGGCAGGACCCATGAACCATATAAAAATACTTTTTGGAGATGAATACAAAAATACAGTAAATAATAATGAGTCAGAGGTGATCTGTGTTTTACTTTTTGTGAGATGAAATCAAGATGAAGGGGCTGTTCCAGCCCCATGAGATGAGATCTACGATCATGTGAGTTCAATTCGAGGACTTGGATTCGAGTTTCCATGCTGGAATTTGCATTTTGACACTCTTGATATCAAGATTCTTTATCAAGATTACCATGAATATTTGTGCATTGTAGCATGTACCCCAAATTTTTTGCAAAAGCACATTCTTTTTTCTCTTTATGTTGAAAGGAAATAATTAAAGTATGATGTTTTTGTGAAAAAGATAAATTCGTTCAAAGTTATCGTTCCTTTTTTTTTTTTTTTTGAAATTAAATATAACCCTCTCAATACCTTAATTAGTTTGCAAAATTCTTGATTCTTGTCCAATTTGGTGGAAGATTTTGTGTCAGAAGGGAGTTGTTCGTGTGATCCAATGAAGTATGAAGAGGACGAAGAGGTGCTGACAAAGGGATGTGGATGGATATGGTTGTCTCTTAGAAAGGTTGCAAGATGGAAGTATTTAGAGTGGTTGAGATAGTGTGATTATGCTACAACTAGCATTACCTTTTTCTTTTAATTATCTTTTAAGCTATTCTTTTTGTTTACATAAAGTAATATTATTTATTTACGTCAACAATAATAAGTAAAACGACTAGACTATTAAAAGATTTGTTCAAAATCTCCTGTTTGGTGGCCTACTCTGACCCTCAGAAAGAGATAACCTACCTTCTTGCTAAACTTTTATTTTATTTATTTTAAAAAAAGCAATATTTATGAGCTTCTAATTATTGCGATTCTATTCTTGCTCATAAAAGGTGTAAACATATTAAACATGTTGAACTCCTAATTCTCATGATTCTTAATACAAAGGATATATACTTGGAGCAAGTGTAAAAATTGGAAATCGCTATTATTACATTGAATGCAATGCAAAGACATTTTAGTATCATTTCAGGAAAAAAGCAGGCGTTGGTCAAAATAATTAATTTGGTACACCAATAATTATATGCTAGTTCGATATTTTGATTGCAAAAAGGCCTTCGCAACATGTATATCTTATAATTATTTGAATCTACAATACCAATTTTATCAGTTTTGCAGCCTAATGTTAAATTTTACGCTACCTTGCAAATAGAAACTTTTTTTTTTATTATGTTGACTGAAATCAACAAACTATACATCTGAACTTAAAGTCGAAACGAAAAGTTGAATAAGATTTTGTATGAAAATGATTGGATGTTGACAACTTAAAGAATTTACGAAAAGTTAACACTTGCAAATTGAAATCTCCAAATTTTTAAGTTGCAAAATTTTATATACATTCTTAAAAGAAAATTCATTAGTCCCCTTTATTGGTCAAATACATAAAAGTCTTGGTATATATTTGTAGAATTAGCTCAAGGATATTATTTGTCGCTAACCTTTCTATGGTGACTTAAAGAAGTCTCATAAGTCATAACTAATGTAATTAGGGTGTAAGTTTTAGTTACTCACTTTATAATTTGGATAATACAGAGTGTTATGACATATTTATTGAGATAATTAAAAAATAAAAATAACTTATTATTTGTCATTCATTTAATCCTCTGTAATATTCACTCGTAAAGAATTTTTCGTAATTTATAACTTCTACGTAACAAAAAATAGGAAGATTTTAGTACAATGGTGCATTTTTTTTTTTTTTTTTGGAATAATGGTGCTCTTTCAATCTTCAATTCTTCATAGTTCATCCCCACGATCGAGGAGGACGGCTGACAAGGATACGCGCAAAGCGCCCACGTGAAGTAGGGTGATGAAGACTACTAATTGCAGCTGGGGGGGCTCACATTCCCTGTTGGAATTTGGAACCACACCTCATGCATCCTCAACAATACCACCTTCGTTCACTCTGCTACAAGTCTCCGTATTTTTTTTGAAAATTGAAAGAAGCCACAATCTCGCTTTAATTAATTTGCTAGATTTCTCTTAGCTATCACATAATTCACATTTTCATGGAGATTATAATTGTTGTAGACTTTATTTGGTGTACACAAAGTCCAAGTGTCCAACTCTATGCCAACCAAAAATATGGGTTCCCTCGAGCCAGAAATTTTATTTCTTATTCTTCGCATAATCGTTTACAATTATTTTTGACACGTTTTTTAATTAATTACTAATTTATTTCACATACGTTATATTAAAAAAAGTTGTTATAGTATTTATTTCAAATAATGTTTAAAATAATTTTCAGAATATAATAGTAAAAAAATTTACAATTCTTTTTAGGAAATTATTCTTTTGTATTTTAAATGTTTGCACAATATAATATCGTGTGTTTTAAAAATTTATATTCTACAAACTTTTAAAACAAAAAAATAATTTGTTAAAAAAAACTGTAAAATTCTCCGTAATAGTTATCCAAAGTCCTAACGGAGCCATGCATGTTTCCATATCCATTGTACCTTGTAGCATGATTGTAGAAAATGTGCTAACTTAATTGGATCGATGAAATATCATCCATGCTATAATTAATTACTACTTTATTATTAATGATGTTGCGTGTAATTGATCACTCGTACATCATTTGTTTATATTTGTGTTTGTGGATTTTGTGGTAATATCTTCTAGGGTACTGGCAAAAGAGTGGTGGCCAAGAAAGAGTAGGTGCATGTGCATGCATGGAACCTTGGCTAAGAGAGTCGCTTCTTTCCATGCAAGCATTAGAAGGGAGTCTTTGTTTCTTCCTCTTATAAGGATATATATATTTCCAATGGCTTTGGAATGAGAGTACAATCAATCATCATATCAAAATTATCTTCACATCTTTACACATTGTTTTTGCACGAAAAACATAGTACAGTAAAGCAATGACATTTCATTTTAACGTGTGAGCACTATCCTTGGATTTTGGGAAAAGTTTCTCGTTATGTAAAAATAATGGGTTATGCAGAATACCTCTGAACTGTGTTCGGTTTGCAAATAAACACTGAAGTATTAATTTCAACAATTAACAACCATTATTTTTTTTTTTAAAGTACTCTATTTATATCACTTGTGTGCTGATGAAATTGGATGCACGGAGAGACGTAAATAACTCATGTTTATGAATATCAGTTAAAGGGGGGCAAAAAAAAAAGCTGTTTTGGAAGTTCATAAAAACATAGTTTGCTAACAGCCTTCGTGCATACAATTTCACCGTCGATGAGATAATTAGAGTAATTTGAAAAAAATAAAATAGTTGAAAGTAGTTAATTATGAAATTGATACACTTCAAAGGGTATTTTGCAATTTGAACAAATAAATTACTTACAAAAATCTATTAATTTTTATAGTTGAAGGTTGTTAATGCAGTAACTACACCCATTAGTGTTTAGAAAATGAGTTAGTTACACTCTATTAATTTTTAATAGTATTATCAATAATCTTAATAGTAACAAATAGAAATCAAGTTACTGTTGGCATACAAATCAAACTTTATGATATAGAAATTTATTAAAAATAGATTTATAGTTGTTTCGCACTATTTAGAATTTATGTAATAATTATTTGTTTATTTTTCTAATTCAAGTATTAAATTTCTTATTCTAATTGAATTTTTTGATAGTCAGGTTTGTTGGTATATAAATAGAGGGTTAGTTAGAATATTTTCTTGAAAAGAGTTGAGTTAAAAGTGTAGAATAGAAAAATTATATGTTAAGATTAGTCGGATGTACGTTATTTTGTACTCTTCTCTCTCACATGTTTATTTTTACATGTGTTAGATAAATTTATTTTCTATTGTGTTTTTTTTAAAAAAAAAAAAAAAAAAAACTAACAGTTACCATATGATCTGACGTGGTACAACAACTATATGTACTCCTTGTATTTAGCTTTTAGTTTTTTTTTTTCCCTCTTTTTTCTTTCTTTCTTTCTTTATCTTTTGTTGGGTCAGGAAGAATGGATAAAACTAATAATCAATTGGCGATGTGTACTTTTGCTTTACCATAACCACCCATTGTTGTCTTAAACTTGGAAAGCTGTTTTAGCCAGCTAGTGATCGAGAATGCCAAATTAGGGCCACAATGTTACTATCCACTGGTCCCACTTTTAGAATTAATTTAGAGTAGGGTCACAATCTTTTCTTACTATTGCTTCTTTAGCTTTGCATCAAAAGGCTTTGGACTCGTGCTTTTCCTTTGGTGGCAATACTTTGTAGTTGCATCATTCTTCCATGAATATACTAAGTTTGCATCCACGCCATTCAAGGGCTCATAAACTTGCAATTCTTTAGAATCTTACAAGCTTCCTAGAAAGCAAAATTTTTTGCTACTTATTCTGTGTTGTGAAATGAGTATTGTAAATCATTGGATAATTGAAAAGTAGTGAGATATCCTTATTTTTCAATAATTTCAACATTTGTTATATTCACTCTGTATTACGGAGTGAGTAGTTAAGACATACTTTCCTAGAAGATGTTGACAAAAGTCTTTTTACCGAATTAGGGAACTCAAGAGTTTAACAAGAGATTTAACTGGTTCTTTTTCTTTTTTCTTTTTTTTATCAATTAATCTTTTTTCTTTCAGGTGGATTTTTTAGCGATTAATCAATTGCAAGCAATTGATTAATGCCTACGACAGAACAATAACAGTATGCGTCTTGTTTTTATACTACTTGAGATTTCATATGGTATTATACCTTGTAGGTTTAATTGTTACATGCATTCTTGAATTACAACCGATTTGAATTTTGCTATCTAAAGTCTAAACTATTAATTTTAGTACTTTAATACTTTGCACTTTCAATATGAGTCAATACGAGACACAGTTTTCAAGCCAATTGAAAATCAACAAATTTTATTACTATTTTTGAATGAAAGATTTTAATTAGTACCTTAAGTTTGCATCGATTTATCAAAATCCTCTTATTCATCAATTACAATTAAAGTATTTCATTTAAAAATAATTACTAACAATATTAGTTTTTCCCCGGGTAAGTAAGCTCAAGGTTAACTGAAGAAACAAAATTTAGAATTCGAGCAGTAATTACACATGGATACACACATACTAGGAAAGGCTAGCTGTGCGACACACGGCCGATACCCACCTGAAATATTATCAAGCATCATCTAGAATTTGTACCAATGGTCAGAAAACTATCACAATCAATTTTGTCCGTTGTCACAGATTTTATAACATTTAAGAAAGCAAAATTTTAAATAAGAATGAATATCCAATTCTTACTTTTTATTATTTCAAAAATGATTCTAATTTACCAAAATTAATAATATTCATATTCTGCCAGCTAATAGTATAATTATTCATTACAAAAAAATTAAATAAATAAAGAACTAAAGGTACTACTATATTAAGTTGTATAAAACTGCACTTTTGCTGGTATTCAGGAGTGCCAATTTTCTATCCATTTTGACAATACCATTGAGAATTCTTGTCTCTCAATCTTCAATAACTAAAATCTGCATTTAGAATTCATGAATGTAGTAAATAAAATAGATGTGTGAAATATAAAACTGAAGACACAGACAAATAATCGAAATCCATCATAAAAGTGAATCATTTCTTTTTCAACAAATCAGTCAAAATTGAAAGTATAAACGCAAAGCAACCATTTATATGCTTCATTTGTATACCCTTGGAAACTGCATATTTCAAATTTCAAACAAAGGATAAGAACAATAAATTTCTCCAAATTGAAAAATATAGCAGCAAAAGGAGGAAATATATTGCAATCTCAGGGTAAATTTAACTAACCGTAAGAATATTTATAAAAGAAAAAGAGTAAGAGTGTTATATATATCAAATTGCAACATAGCAAACCATTGCACTGGGAGAGCAAAAAATAATTATCAAAAGTTCATTAAAACCACAAAATTAGGGAAAAAAACTTAAACTAATAAAGAAAAAAATGCATAACAGAATTATAACAACAAAAAAATCAGTAAAATAGAAACAAAACAAAGAATTGATGATTAAGAATATTACACATAAAACTGAAAGAAAGCAATAATAATTGGGAAAAAATTTACAGATAGATTAAGGAGAAAAAAAATCTACCTTATAAAAAGTCTAACCTCGTGCAGCAATCAGAATTTGAATAAAAACTTTCTGGATGGGAAATGATCTAAGAGTAGTAAAACAAACCTAATTCACCACGTATAACCTGCAAAACAAAGTAACTATAACCATCTTCTCAACAATAATTCCCAGCTGAAAACTCCCATTTTTGGTAGCCAAAAAGAAAAGTCTCAAAAAAAAAGCCCAGAAAAACCCATTAGAAATTATTCCACGAATTTAATCAATTACCTTCAAGTTTCAAATCTTAAAAGTTAAATATATGAACAACAATAACTTTAAAATAGAGAGTAAAAGTATTTGAGTAAATCTTTCACGCATTTTTAGTGTACAAAATTTTTTACACTACTGGGTTTAGGTGAATGTCACATGTGCATTGTTTAAATTTCAAAAGTTATTTTTGCATATGTGACATGTATCTAAACCCGATGGTATAAAAAATTTTATACACCAAGTGTGTATGAAAGATTTACTCAAAATATTTGCCAAAAAGATCATCCACCCCCTAATACTTGTGATTTGTTAGCAGAAATCTTGATTTACATGTGAATCTTTATCTTTCTTTATGTAACAATCTTGGAATTTATTAGAGAACAAAAAAAGCCAATCACACAAAAAGAAAACTTGAAACGGGGAGACCAACATAGAAGGGTAAAAAATCAATTAGAGAAAGAGATCTCCATGATAATTTTGCCTAAGAGAAAGAGAGGTAGTAGAAAAAGGGTAGCTAGGTGGGGTGGTGAAATGTGGTGTGGTATGATGTAGTATATTGTAGTATAGTGTGGTGTAGCAGTTTGGTATAAAATTGAAATGAGAAGAGGGGGAGAACAGAAGATCTTAAAAGGAGAACGTGCCAATCAACTAAGAACACGAAGGGAGTGACCAGATTTTTAGGTTAGAAGTGGAAAGGTTTCATTTGGGAAAATAATGAAGGGTTAATTATACTTTTCCCTTTGACCTAGGTGGGTAATTACATTTTATCTCCCTAAACTATAGAAATATACACTTTGTCTTCATTGATATTATTCATCTATTACCAATATTAAAATCATTAAGATAATCTCTCAAAAACTTATAAGCTATGTCAATATATTTCTTGGTCAAATTTTTAAAATTTTTGGATTTTATTTTATATTATTTCGAATTTGAATATTTAGTTATAGTGGTAGAACAATTCCCAAAAATTAAATACATGAAATGTAATACCAGACATTTTCACTCGTTCTATATATTTTCATACTCGATCTTATCTCTTTAAATACTCATAAACATCATTTTTAAGTGTTAAATAATAGTTTTACCCCTTTTGAACATTTTCAAAGTTTGTGGGGTCAAATATAACTTTACAAAACTTTAGGGACCAAAGTATAAATTTTAAAACTTTGCTAAAACTTCTCAACGAAGCTGTATACTTCAACTGCCACTATATCATTTTGTTCAAGCTTAAGAAAAGAAAAAGTTTCAAAGAGCATATTCCAAAATCCTTTTATCCCAAATTTGAAATTTTACATGTAGTTTAGGATTTTTACCCTCTAAATTAAATTAGTGATACAAGAGTACTCCTAGAGCTATAACGTTTCATCGTCATAAGTAAGTTTTTCTCCAAATTTTGCATGGTTTTAATATTAAATCTCAAGTTCCTCAAAAAATTAATTTTCTTAATTTTTGTTATTTATAGTTTGATTTTATTATTGATCATGTTTATGAGCTACCCGGATTTGATTTGTGATTTGCAATGATTATTTAGCTATTATTTTGGTGAGAATTGAATGAGCATTTTGACAATTCCTAACTTGGTGATATATTTGAAGTTATAAATCTTAATTTTAGACTTTGATCTTGTTTTCATGGATTTAAAACAACCCTTGCCTGTCTATGTTTACTTACTGTTCGATTTGAGAGTTTGGGGTAATGCCCAAAAGTGAACCCCTACATTTGAATCCTAGTGGTATAACACTTTCTTGGTTTAGGTGATAAAGAGTTAGAGTTTTAAATCGTCAAAATTAGAGTCGACAAAATCGATTTTCGAGATAAGTAGCGTTTATGCATTTTTATGAATATCTTGTATATTGTTGGTGTGTATGCAACAGTAGAATAACTGATATTAAGGTAGTATATTTGATTTGAGTAATGTTTATATGGTAAGTGGTTTTTATAATTTTTATATATATATATATTGTATTGTTCATTTGTTGCACTTTGTGCTAATGATTGACTTTGTGAAAAGTTCACTGGATCATTTGAGTGAATTTGGCTATGAGTGAGTGAATGAAATGATATATTAAGTATTCTACTTTGTAAATATTATACTCAGTCTATTGGGAAGATAAGTGATAGACACTCCGTTATGCCTTGTCTACTCGGGTAGATAATAGATAGACCTAGATCTAGTGTTGGGAAGACTTTTATGAACCATGGCCTCATTGATTGGCTTTAGCATTTTAATTATTGATAATGTCTCATATATTGTACTCTAAACTCCTATACATGTTATCTGTAATTGGCCTTAAATGTTATTTACTAAGTATTATATGTTTACCTCGTTATTGTTTCCATTTTTCTTTGCAGTTGAGGAACAGTGAAGAGGAGTTAGCAGGTCCTAAATTAAGTACTGACCTAAAAAGGGATTATTGTGTAGACTCCAGTTATTGGAGTTAGAGTTTTCAGCTACCATCTTAGTGTGAGGTTTGTTCTTTTGTTTAGGCCTGTGTGCCTAAGGACTAATTAGAGTTTGCCTTATATATCAAACTTTTGATTAACGTGTCGTTTGTGGTTCGATACTTATATATAGGTGTAATTTGGTTATATCATGGATTGCTCAAGTTATAGTTTATTATGTATATCTTTTTTGGTAATATCATGGTTGTTTTGGAAGGTTAATGATATGTATTGTCATTTTTTTTATTACTCTTTTACTATGCTAGCATGCTTGGGATAATTTCAAAATGTGACGTGTCATTGCCCCATTTTGGGAGCATGACATTGAGTGGTATCAGAACATTGGTTACCTAATCTTGTATTTAGTTATAAGTTGAACTATTACTATTTGAGTACATATTGGAGATTTGGACTTGCAAGTAACTTAGATGTTTGGAACTGGCCAACCTAGACTAGGAGTTACTATGATCCCTTGTTCTTAATACTTATGGGGGAGTGATTGAAGTGTATAAGCATGTTATTTCACGATTAGTATTTGAATAACAATTGACGTGTGATACTTACCCCATCTGAAATCTGTAGAAAAATGGCATCTCAATTAAATAGATAGAAATAGGTTATTATAGTTCAGGTGGAGATACTTAAGCAAGGAACTGGGACCAACCAAGTACAAGTTGAGGAATCTATTAGGACAGATTAGGGAATGGGGGGACAAACTCAGGTTGAGCAATAGCCACAACAATTCCAGCAGCCACAGCCATCATAGATATAATCACTAGTGATAGACTATGCTACCATTGCGGCTATTGTGGGACAGGCAGTATATACAGTTACTTATACTACCCTTACAAATCCTGCACCTAATCCACCACCACAACCGGAGGCTAGAGATGTTGATTATTATTACCGAGCAATTATGAAGATTAATATTCTCACTTTCGAATCAGGTAGACATGATCCAGATAAAGTTAGAAGTGGTTGAGACAAATTGAAAAAAAATTGGATTTGTTGAAGGTGCTAGATAAGCATAGAGTTCCAATAGTCAAGCCATACTTGGTTGGGGATGTAGAAGAGGGTAAGACCTACACTTGCCCCTTAAGGGACAGATTTTTTGGGAGGCTTTTAGGGAGACATTTTTAGAGCACTTTTATCCAACATATCTTAGAGTTGAGTAGAGAGATGTGTCCAATTCCTTTAGACAGACTCCTGGGATGTTTGTGTGAAGTATTCACAAAGATTTCTCGCATTTGGAATGTTTGCTCCTGGGGTTATGAGTGATAGGGTAGAGAAGTGCGACTTTAAGGAGAGGCTTGCTAAAGGAAATTTAGGAAAAAATAGCAGCAATGGATACAGATACATTTTAGAAGCTGTATGATGCTAGTGCTCATGTGGACACTTTTTTGAGATGGCAGGCAGTGGAGGAGACGGGTGGTAGAGGTATATATGTCCCTCTATTGTTCATAGAGACCAGTGTATAGACCTACAGTACCTCCAGTTCATAATATGCGACCATCATAACCACCACTTCAACAGTTCTGTGGTTTCAGACCCTAGCCACTACAAGAAAGACTGTGACAACTCTTAGCTATCGCTGGACCTTCTCGGGTCATTGACAAGAGAAGAGTGACTGCACCAGCACCAGCATCAACTACAGCTTAAGCACGACCTCGTATCCCATAGTGTAGTTATTGTAATCGTTATCATATGAAAGAGTGTAGGTGGAGGTCAAGCGTATGATTAACCTGTGGCAGTTTCGAGCACAGGATCAGAGATTGTCCTATTACTAGGCCAGGTCCATCTTAGCAGTAGATGCCACCTGGGTGGAGTAGTATTAGACCAGCTACAGCCCGAGTACATACTATGACTCAACAGATGGATCGGGTCAAGTCATGACGGGTACGATATTAATTAATGATATGCCCGCAAGTGCTTTATTTGATAGTAGTGCTATGCATTCTTTCATTTCCACTGAAGATTAGGTAGAAAGTTGAATATTAAACCAGATTGGCTTGATACTCTTATAGAATAGATACACCAGGTAATAGGGTTCTTGAATCTAGATAGATATACCCTAGTTGTAGGGTATCTTTGGGTGATTATGAGTTTGATGCTAAGGTAGTACATCTTAATATGTCTGATTTTGATATGATACTAGGTATGGATTTTTTGTTCTGCAATTATGCTTACCTAGACTGTAGGGAAAAGAAAGTTAGTTTTTGTATTCAGAGCAAGAGGAAGTTATATATCAGCGTGGTATCAAGAAATCAGATATGCAACCTATACCGATACTATTAGCTTTACATGCACAGAGAACACTAAGAAAGGGTTGTGAAACATTCTTGGTTTATATGATCAGTACATAAAAGGAGGGTGCCAAGCTAGAAGATATTCCGGTGATTTGAGAGTTTCTAGATGTTTATTCAGAAGTTTTGTAGGGATTATCAACAAACCGGGATGTAGAGTTTGAGACTAATCTACCACCACTAGATGCTTCATCAATCTCTAAAACATTTTACATAATGGCCCTACTTAAGCTTAAACAATAGAAAACTCAGTATAGGAGTTGTTAGATAAGAAATTTATTAGATCCAATGTATCTCCTTAGGAGCTTTAGTATTGTTTGTGAAGAAGAAAAATGGCAGTCTCAGATTATGTATTGACGACTGGGAGTTGAATAAGGTCACTATTAAGAATAAATATCCCTTGCTGAGAATTGGTAACCTATTTGATCAGTTGAAGGGTGCTAGGGTGTTTCCCAAGATTGATTTGAGATTCGGTTACCATTAGTTGAAGATCAAGGTAGAGGATTTCCAAGAGAATGCCTTCGGACTAGATATGGCCATTACGCATTCTTGGTGATGCCTTTTGGACTAACCAATGCCCCCACAACTTTATGGACCTGATGAATAAGGTATTCCAACCCTAGTTAGACAAAATTCTGATAGTGTTCGTTAATGATATCTTAGTTTGTTCACATTCACAATGATGAGGATCATAAGACGCATCTCAGACTAGTTTTACAAATATTAAAAGAGCATAATATATGTGAAGTTCAGTAAATGTGAATTTTGGTTGAAAAGTGTAGCATTTCTTTGGCATATTATCTCTAAGAATGGAGTATTAGTGGACTCCAAGAAGATTGAGGCAATTTTTGATTGGACTAGACTGACAAATATTACCAAGATTTGTAGTTTCTTGGGTTTGACTGGTTATTACTGGAAGTTTGTGGAAGGATTCTCTTTGATAGCTGTACCATTGACTAGGCTTACTCAGAAGAAGACCAAGTTTGTATGGGATGCAGATTGTGAGGCTAGTTTCTAAGAGTTGAAGAACAGGTAGATATCCGCACCAGTGTTGACCTTGCTATCCAGGACTAGAGGATATATGATCTACATTGATGTATCTAAGAATGGTTTAGGTTATGTATTGATGCAAAACGATAGGGTCATTGCCTATGCCTCGCGACAGTTGAAGCCCTATAAGTAGAGACTATCCCACTCATGATCTGGAACTGATAGCTATTGTATTTGCTTTGAAGATTTAGAGACATTACCTAAACGGGGAGCAGTGTGAAGTGTATACATATCATCAAAAGTTTGAAATAGTTTTTCACACAAAAGGAACTTAATATGAGGTAGCACAAATGCTTATATCTACTCAAGAATTATGACTGAAAGATCAATTATTACCTAGGGAAAGTCAATAGGGTAGCAGATGCATTAAATAGGAAATATTTGACGGCCACAGCTAACATGTTGATAAGGCAATTGGACGAACTTAATTTGGAGATTGTGGAGTCACAACCAATATTTTAGCAGCATTTGTGGTGTAGCCGACCTTAATAAACAACATTAAACAATCTCTAGTTACAGATCTAGAATTAATGAAGATCAGGAGCAAGGTGGAAAGTGAAGATCTAGAGGAATTCTAGATTGATAATGACACTGTTTGGATGCATCGATGACTTTGTGTGCCTACAAATGAAGACTTTTGAAGAAAGAGGTAATGGCTGAAACTCACAATTCCAGATTTTCTATCTTGATAGCACTAAAATGTATAAGGATCTAAAACAACAGTTTTGTTGGAACAACATAAAAAGAAAGATTGCTAAATTTGTATCAAAGTGTTTGATTTGTCAACAGGTAAAGGCTGAACCCCAGAAACCGAGTGGTTTATTGAGTATATTGCCTATTCCAAAATGGAAATAGGAGCACATCATGATGGATTTCGTCAATGGATTACCCAAAACCAGATTGGGGCATGATTGCATATGGGTTATTGTGGACAGGTTAACCAAATCTGGTCATTTCTTGCCTTTGAAGACTTCTACTCCTATGGACACGTTAGTGCAAATCTACATAAAAAATATTGTGAACCTATGTGGTGTACCTGTTATTATTATTTTAGATCAGGATCTAAGGTTCACTTCAAGATTTTGGATAGCTTGCTAGAGTAGCCATGGGTACAGAAGTAGTTTTGAGCTATGCATTTTATCCACAGACAGATGGGCAATCAGAAAGAACAATTCAAACTTTAGAGGATATGTTAAGAGCTTGTGCTATTAACTTTAGGGGTAATTGGGACTAGCATTTGATGTTGATGGAGTTCTTCTACAATAAAAGTTATCACAGTAGAATCGATATGGCTCCGTATGAAGTACTGTATAGAAGGAAATGTCTGTCACCGTTGTATCGGGATGAATTCAGGGAAAGAAGACTGACAAGGCCAGAGTTAATTCAAATCATAGTGGACAAGATAGCCATCATTCGAGATAAACTTAAGGCAGTTTAAGATTGGCATTAAGTTTCAAGTTGGGACAAGGTATACTTAAGGGTTTCATCTACTAGAGGAGTTATGAAATTTGGCAAGAGCATAAAATTGAGTCCATGATTTGTGAAACACTTTGAAATACTAAAAAAAGTTGGAAACCTAGCATATCAGTTGGTTTTACTACGAGAATTGGCTTGAGTGCATAATCTATATCATATTTCACAACTTTGAAAATACATACCATCCGATCCGAGTCACGTGATTGAGTATCAACCCCTCAATACTAAGGAAGAGTTAGTTTGTGAAAAAGTATCGGTTTGGATTATTGATACTAAAGAACAAGTCCTTTGCCATTGGTCTATTCCATTTGTTAAGGGTCATTGGTTTAATCATTCAGAAAATGAGGCTACTTGAGAACCCAAAGTCGACATGCGAAACAAATAGCCTTGTTTTTAACATAGCTGTGTTAAGTTTCGATGACGAAAGTTTTCTTAAGGAGGGAAGAGTGTAATACCTAATTTTTTCGCTCATTCCACGCATTTTTACTCTCGATCTCATCTCTTTGAATACTCGTAAACATTGTTTTCAAGTCTTAAATAACAATTTTACTCCTTTTGAGCATTTTCAAAGTTTGTGGGGTCAAAATACAAGTTTACAAAATTTGAAAAACCAAAGCATAAATTTTAAAACTTCGCTGAAACTTCTCAATGAAGCTTTATTCTTCAGCTGCCACTATATCATTTTGTGATCAAGCTTAAGAAAAGAAAACATTCCAGAGAGCATATTCCCAAACCCGTTATCCCAATCTCAAATTTTACATCTAGTTTAGGATTTTTACTCTCCAAATTAAATTGGAGATACAAGAGCTATATTTCATTGTCACAATAAGTTTTACTCCAAATTTTGCATGGTTTCATATTAAATCTCAAGTTCATCAAGAAATTAATTTGGTTAATTTTTATTGTTTGTGATTTGATTTTATTATCAATCATGTTTATGAGCTATCGGGACTTGATCTGTGGTTCGAAATGCCTTTTTAGCGATTATTTTGGTGAGAATTAAATGAGAGTTTTGACAATTCCTAACTTGGTGATATTTTAAAGTTATAAATTCTAATTTTTAGACTTTGATCTTGTTTTCATGGATTTAAAACAATCCCTAGTTGTCTGTGTTTAATTATTGTTTGATTTGAGAGTTTGAGGTAATGCCCAAAAGTGATCCCTTACATCTGTTTATCCTAATTGTATCAAATATACACTTTTCGGGTTTAGGTGATACAGGATTAGAGTTTTAGACCGCTAAAAAGGGTTGACGAAATTGATTTTAGAAGCAAGTAGCGTTTACGCATTTTTATCAATATCTTGTATGTGGTTATGTTGCCTTAGAATAATTGATATTAAGATAGATATACTTGATTTGAATAATGTTTATAAGGTAAGTACTTTTTATAATTTATGCACTCGTTATGTGTATATCATTTTATTCATTTGTTGTCTTTTTGCTAATGATTGATTTTGTGAAGAGGTTAATGGGTCACTTGAGTAGATTTGACTATAAGTGAGTGAATGAAATGATATACTGAGTACTTTGCTGTATAAATATTATATCCAGTCTATTAGAAAACAAGTGATAAACACTCCATTATCCTTGTCTTCTCGGATAGATAATAGGTAGTCTTGGATCCAGTGCATGGAAAGACTTTTGTGAACCATAAGCTCATTAATTGGCATTTGCATTTTAATTATTGATAATGTCTTGAATATATTGCACTCTGTCCTGATCTTATACATGTTATTTGTAATTAAAGTTTAAATGTTATTTTCTAAATATTATATGCTTATCTCGTTATTGTTTCCCTTTTTGTTTGTAATTGAGGACCCGTAGGAGGAATTAGCAGATCCTGAATCGAGTACTGACCTAGGAGGAGATTACTATACGGACTCCAGTTACTCGAGTTAGAGTTTTTAATTACCATTTAGTGTGAGGTTTGTTCTTTTGTTCAGGCCTATGTACCGAAGGACTAATTAGAGTTTGTATTGTATATCAAACTTCTAATTAACGTGTAGTTTGTGGTTCGATACTTGTATATAAGTGTGATTTGATTATGTCATGGATTGCGCAGGTTATTATCTATTATGTAAATCTCTTGTGGTAATGTCATGGCTGTTTTGGAAGGTTAATTATATGTATTGTGATTTGTTTATTGCTCTTGAACTGTGCTTGGCATGCTTGGGATAATCTCGAGTTGCGGCGAGTCATTGTCTACGTTTTGGGAGCGTGACATGAAAAATTAAAATATAATACTGAGATTATTTAAGTCATTTAACTAAATTTTCTTGATATTTTAAAATTTTTAAAGGAAGAATAATTGAATGGGAGGAAAGTGTATATTTTTATAATTTAAGGGGGTAACGCGTAATTATCCACTTAGTTCAAGGGTACAAAGTGTAATTACCACTTAATTCATAGGGAAAAAGTATTATTAACCCAATAATGAATTATAAATTCTTTAATTTAGACTCTTGGACCTCACACGCACAAAACTCAACTTTAGAATAATAAAAGAAAGGTGAAAAATTGCCTTTAAACCACTGTGCCACATATAAAAAACTAGAAATGTTATGTCGTTTTTCACAACTATATATACGTGTGCGCGAGAGAGAGCGCGTAAAATAGATTTATCTTACATAACACACCAATGAAGTAAATCACAATTAACTTCATTTATTTTCAAGTTTCATCAGTATTAATTACAGAAACAATAGTGTAAAGGACGAATGCATGTGTATTACTTGAAATTAAAAACATTTCTGTGAATATAAATATCTTGCCTGGAATAGATGTCAGTGGTAATGATTGGATACTAAGTCTCAAGTTATGAAACTCGACTTTAATTAATCAGTGCATATCACAATAGATTTGACCAAATGGATTAAATCTAATTAATTTTGCTTTATTGTTATCTTCCCAAGAATAGATATATAATTAGTGCCAATCTTGACGCATTTATGGGCATAACTAATACTATGTGGTCCCTCCATCGGATCAAAGTATCTTCCTTTTACCTTTATTTTTTTGGACATTTCCAATTTTCATTTGGATTATTTAATAAACCGTACAAAATATTGGTTGAAAGAAGGCATAAATCATAATCTTTAGCTTTCGTATTATTTGTTTTCTTTTTGTTTACTTTTTTGCCTTTTCCTTTGATTGAACAAATTACATCCCAAATGGTAGTTATCTTTTGTTCTTTGCGAGAAAACCACTAGGGAACTATGTCTTAAAATAGAGTAGGAACAACATAAAAATGATTGGTCCTCATCCTACGATTAGGGCAGGGTCCCTTAAGATTGCCTCGACTTTTGTTTTCCTTTTTAATTCATTAATGACCAAATAAATTAGTAACAAACCAAGTTACATATTTTTTCCTTTTGGTCCTACAAGATATAGCCTAAAAGAAAAAAAAAAGAAAAGGAATCCTTGATCCCTTATTTTATGTACTTCAGTGTACTCATTCCAGCCACAACCTTGGCTTTATGTACAAACTCAATTAAGTTGATGAGGTCCACTCTACAATTTATAGGCTTAAATTAATTGGAAAAAGTAAAAAAAGAAATAAACATTGGGAAAAGTACAACAGTTAATACATAGAGGTACAAAATTTTAATACAGAATCTACAGTAATCTAGGTTCAATAAAAAGTGTTTTTTTTGGCTATTGGTCAGCAAATGGTCTTCATTTTTTTTTTGTAAATGGTATTCATTCTTTATTAAATTCCAAAGAAAGTTCACATGGAACCATGAGAAGTTTAGAATTGTTGGCTAAATAATATACACAAAAGGCCCTCTTCCCATCAATTCTGCCAACAAGTGAATGGATTTTAAACAGTTATAAAGTCATTTGGTTTTTCCTTAACACCGACTCGTGAATCGAAATCTTTCATTTGACAATTCAGAATAACACCAAAGTCCCCTCAGACCTCAGTAATAGCCACTATTAATAACATCACATATTTGTCGTAGATACATTATCCGAAGACGGTTTTTTCTTGCCAATGTGAAGATGATAATATAAGTTGTAGTAGTATTTTAATTGTTGTTTGTTAATACTAAATAAAACCTTTATGGCCAAGTTTGTAGTAGTATTAAGTATCGAGAAAGAATTTTTTTTTTTTTTTGGAAAAATCGCCGAAATAGTCTTTCAACTTTTTTACTTTAGTTGAAATAGTCCCTCAACTTTTTTCGTAGCAAGAATGGTCCTTCAACTTTTATTTAGAGTCTTTTTGTGGTGGAGCCACCACAAAATCTCTTTCTTTTTTGATAAATTCTACATCACCCCCTGTGGTTTACTTATTTTTCACATTGGACTAATTTAAAATTTTACAAAACTTTATGGCCAATTTTTTTTAAAAAAAAAAACTAGTAGTTGATTGAGAGAATCTAGCAGTAGCGTTAGTGGGTGGCAGTTGGTATCTCGTGGATGGGGGAAGGCGCTTGAGTGGATGAAGGGGTGGTTCTAGAGTTGGGTGGGTGATAGTTTCGGCTGAGAAAATGAGAAGAGGGAAGAATTAGGATTTTAAGATTTTTTTTGATAAAAAATAAAGTTTCATTTTTTAAAAAATTGTTTTGAAGTTTTTTTTTCACCCTTTCAAATTAATTTCTTTCTTATTTTTCTCATTTTAAACTATATAGGGGTTACGTAGGAAATAAGTAAACTTAAGGGGTGTATGTGAAATTTATCAAAAAAAAAAATAAAAAGTTTTTATGGTGGCTCCACCATAAAAGGACTTTTTTGGCTAAACTTAAATATATGTTGAAGGACTATTTTGGCTAAAAAAAAAAAGTTGAGGAACTATTTTGGTTAAAGTAAAAAAGTTGAGGGACTATTTTGGTGATTTTCCCTTTTTTTTCAAACTGTCACTAAAATGTGCAACGAATATAATGTATCTAGCAAGAAATTATGCTCTTTTGTTGTACTCATATAATTAATTTCCCTCTCTATAAATTTATGTGGAAAGACCATATTTTAATTGTGGAAATTAAGTTTTTCGTAGTTTACTCGTGATACACTAAATAACACATCTATTACACCATAAAAATTTAGACAATTAATTTACTTACACAATCTTACTAATTAATAGGTTCAGAAAATGTAAATAAGGTACATACATTTGGGCAGTGAGAGCTTAATCCCAATGTTATTTCACATGTATCTAACTTCTGTACAATTTAAACCCCACCAAATATGTGAATTTCAAGAAGCAAGAAAGTCAAATTTCGAGGACAAGAAAAACATTAGCAAAAAAGTTGAGATATGAGAAAGACTTTCAAGCTTAGCACGTGAATATTGTAGGAATTGGATAAATATGTCTGCCGACCAATAATTACTCCCACTGTTTTAAAATAAATGTCACTTTTAATTAGTACATATACATTAAGAAAGTTATTACATTATATCAATTTTGTAAAGAGATAATTTAAAGTGACTAAATTACTCTTTCGTATTAATATCTCAACTATATAATTCTTCCTTCTTTAATATAACACTACGGTAAAAATTAGAAAAATATCATTTATATTTTCTTGATTTTCTAAAGTGATAGATAATACAAAATAAGACATCACGACTGATTTTACAATAGAAGGTGAATACATTGCAGCATCAAAAGCAGCAAAAGAGACACTTTGGATCAGGAATTTTGTGGCTAAATTTGAAGTGGTTCCTTTCATTATACTTTTGTATTATGATAACAATGGAGCTATTGCACAAGTAAAAGAACTCAGGTCTCATTAGCAATCCGAACATGTGTTATGGCATTAGACCTATCATTTGATTAGAGAAATCATTGATAGAAATGAATTAAAGATAGAAAAGATCCCAATTAATGATAATATTACTGATCCATTCACTAAAGCCTTGTCCCAAAAGAAACATCAGAGTCATGTTAGCTCATTCGGTTTTAAGCACATGAATGATTAGCTTTAGTGCAAGTGGAAACTTGTTAGTGTATGTCCTAAAGCCAATTTATTTTATAGACAAATTACACTTTTATATTTATGTATATTTTGTAATATGACATTTTCGAATAATATACATGTGTGTGTGTGTGAAATCATAAATAGTTATAATATAATTATATGTTATTCGTAAATATTCTTAACTTTAGTGTTTGACATAGGTAGATTAGCTCATAATTGTATATGGATGCTTATTGAAAATAAGTGCATCGGATTGACCCGTTAAGAGTATTTCACACAGATTATTATTTAAGTATCAGTAATTAATCTCTTTGTAATAGTAGTGTAATGATCATTGGACTTAAGGTCATATAAGTTTATCCTGACTGTGAATTAATATACTTTGACTCTATTAATTATTACTCTTGAGGAGTCATGCATACTCTAGAGTTCGGGTATAGTATGAATCATGAAAAGATAAGATATGACCAATATAGAATTTACCACTCTTTATAATGAGAGAGTATATCCTAATATGGCCACTTCTTGAAATATGATTCAGAAATCTTTGCGTAAAGTGAAAATAGAATTAAGAGTATTTTAAGTACTATCTCAAGTGAGTTATATTTTGGAAAAAAATAAATTGATTAATTCAATAAGAGTTGACATTATATCTATACTCTTGAATTAATAGGGATATAAGTAGGTAAAAATATAATAATTACACGGAAACTAAATCACGGATTGGTGATGTCGAACCACTTGGGTAGTCATGATACTTTACTAGAAGCCAATCTTGATCTATAAGTATAAATCAATTAATTAGAGAATTAATAAAAAATTAAAAGTATTTAATTTATCTAATCATAATCCACTTAATTTAGAATATAATTTATACTTCTAGCCAACGCAATTAGAAACCTAAAGAGTCACACATTTAAGGATGATTAATTCATGATTAAATTGATTTTATTAAGTATTAGATACTTATGGATTAATTTATGAGATAAAGTAACTTTTTTATCTCTCAATTATAATAAATTATAAATTTTAGGATCTAATGTGTAATATATGTTAGAATTCCTAAGGGTTTTATACTTATAGATATGTCTTTGACCCAAACTGATTAGGATTATGGTGTTTCTTTAAACCCAATTTGATTGAAATTCTAGACTTGTGTGTGTGTCTATATATATATATATATGACTAGTATATATATAGATATATGACTAGTACTAATACAGATATGATGATATGAGAAGTACTAGTACGGTTTGAAGAAGAACAAAAATGTGAAAGTCACGTTTTGAAGGAAAAAAGCCGTGAAGTAAAATTGACAAAAATAATTGAATAGCTTTAACACTCTGTGGTTTGAATCAAACAATTTTGTGAAGATTGTTGAATTAATTATCTGTGTGGATACCATTAGAGGTCGGGCATGGATCGACATTCTAATTATATTGGAGATTTTACCGCAATTTTAATGTATAATCTCTACATTTTTCATGTACTACATATAAATTAATCAAAGTGATTCATTGTAAGAAAGTAAAAATTTTAAATTTCACTGCGTTAATGGTTATTTACTTTATTACAATGGTATCAGAGCCATACTTGAGTGATGTAAGTGTCTTTAGTTGTTATGAATATTGAATTGTTCAAATTATACGATTTTTTATTTTTATTTATGAAAAATATTAGAGAAAAAAAGGGGGAGCGATTTTGATCACGTGATTTGATTCTCGAAATTTTAGAATTCAAGTTGTTGATTCTTGATTTTGAGATGAAGTCATCAATTCTGTCTCGTTCCATTGTCATTTTTTGTGACACTTAATTTTATATTTTCAAATTAGAGGCTTTTTTAAATTTACGATTTTTGAAACCACCAATTAATTTTTGACAATTGTTGTTTAAAATTAATTGTTAATATTTATAAACTTTCTTTATTTTAATTTGATTAAAATTTAGAAAGTGTAAAATCTTTGAAAATATTTATTTAATTCTAATGAGATTAGAATTAGATAAATTGTTAAAAGAGAAATTTATTATTTTTCAATGAGATTAGAATTTAATAAATTTTCAATAATTTTTAGAAATTGTATCTAATATAATTTTTGAAATTCTATTATTTAAAAGATTGTTTTCTGATGAGATTGAAAAATACTAATTTTTCTCCATAAAATATTTTCATAAATAATTCAAAAATTGATAATTATGATACTAAATATATAAGATACATTATTTAATTATTAATTATATACGGTTATGTGTTTAAGACCAATGTGATTGTGTATGGTTTACTTGGTTCAAATTCAATGGTTGTAAAATTTTAAATAGGGCCTGTGTCTCCTGCCTATAATTGAATTTTTTCCTTCATTCTGAATGTAATTTTTTCTCACATCAATCTCCTTCGAATGTAACTCGAGATTTCTTAACTAATCATGTAATGTATATAGCTATAGGTTAGGGATGGTATTGAATATTTAAAATGTTTAGATAAAATTACATTTGTAACGTACAAGATGATAGAGATGACGAAAAAGAGTAAACACGAAGGAAATTTTCAAAAGTTGAAAATTACTCTTAGGATTTGACCACCTAATTTCCTTTGTAACTTAAGGAAACTAGTTTAGCGAAAGCCCATAATCATCCATGGTTTTGTGCATGTTTTATTTATTACATGTTGATATGATAATATTGCATATAATTTAATGAGACCTAATAAATAATTAAAAGGAAAATTCCTCAAATTAATATCAATTCAATAAATAAGTTACTTCCATTATTATAGTAACAAATAAAAGTACATCTTAGATTTAACTTGTTGGGCTAATCTAAGATTACTCTACGTTGAACATGTTTGAGTTATGAATAGATGATGAGATCTTTGAATAATGAGTATGATTTAACGGAGGTATATAATTTGTTGGACACACTCAGGGTTACATGTCTTCGAGGCAAAAGTTAGGAGTCACATAAGATGTGCTATTAACGAGTTGATATATAACTATTTAGCCATTGAAAATTATTTTGGTTTGTTAGGTACATCCAAGATCAAAATAGCTAGATGGAATCCCAACCCACTAGGGGTTCTGTTAGAGCTCTCGAATCAATATGTGACGGTTATTGATTTGAATTAAAATAGTGGGAGCAAAACCAAATTAAATAAAATCCATATTATATTTTGGTTTTGTTTATGCATAAATAACAAATTTTTATACTATCTTTATTTATATGTTGTAGAATATGAGTAGCAACGTCAATTTACGTCTCATCTTATATGATAACAAACTCACTAGGCATAATTTTCTGAATTGGTATCATAACTTGAGAATTGTTCTCCAGTACGAGAAAATTGGCTATGTCCTTGATCAACCTATTATCCTGATGTTCCACCAAAAAATGCTGACGAAGCAGTTCAGAATGCTTATAGTAAGCACATAGAGGATAATGATACTGCTTTTTGTATCATATTAGCGGCTATGAATTCTGAATTGCAAAAATAGCATGATGACATGGATGCTCATTCTATGATTCTTTATCTCAAAGAGTTTTTTGATGAAAAGTCAAAGAATGAGAGTTATGAGACCTCTAAAGACCTATTTCCATTGTAAAATGGTAGCTGGTTTAGTAGCGATTCATGTATTGAAGATAATCAGATTAATTAAAAAATTAGAACGATTGGGATTTAAGCAAAATCATGAGTTAAATGTTGACTTGATTTTGCAATCTCTGCCTAATGATTTTTCACGATTCGTTATAAATTATAACATGAATAAGTTATCTACAACTCTTTTTGAACTATTAAATATGTTAAAAACTACTGAGAGAACTATCAAGAAAGAAAAGGAAACAAATATTAGTTGTTGATTCTTCTAATAAGAAGAATATTGAAAAGAAATCTAAGATTGGTTTTGTGAAATTTAAGTTTGGGTTGAAACTAACACTTGTAATCAAGAAAGATAAGGGCAAGAGTACTTGTTACCATTGTGAAAAGGAATGACACTAGAAAAGGAATAGCAAGATTTATATGGATACCTTAAGTAGAAGAGGTTTAATAAAACTTCCATTTCGGATATGTTTATGATTGAAATCAATATTTTTACTTCTAAATTAGATTCTTGGGTACTCTTAAATTAATCGGGATATAAGTTGGTGAAAAGATAACAATTACATGGGAACTAAATTATGGATGGGTGATGTCGAACCACTTGATGTATCTCAACACTTAGGTGGTTGTGATTCTTTGCTAGAAACCAATCTTAATCTATAAGTGTACGTTAATTAATGATAAATTAAAAGTATTTAATTTATCTAATTCTAATTAATTTTGAATTATAATTTATACTTATTGCCAACGTGAAGGGTCCCACACTTAAAAATGATTAATTCAAGAATTAAATTGATTTTAATAAATATGAATTATTTATAAGTTGATTTATGAGATAAATTAACTATTTAGGCTCAATTGTAGTAAGCAAATCTTAAGAGTAAATGTGTAATATAAGTTAGAATTCATAAGGATTTTATACTTATATATATGTTATTAAACCAAACTTATTAGAATTATGGTGTTTTCCTAAACTCAATTTGATTGAAATTTTAGACTATTATATATATATTATACAGGACTAATACAGATATAATGATATGAGAAGTAATAGTACGGTTTTAAGAAGAACAACGACGTGAAAGTCACGTTTTGAAAGAAAAAAGCCGTGAAGAAAAATTGAGAAAATAATTGAGAAGTTAGCTTCCGTAGTTTAAATCAAATAATCTTGTGAAAATTTCTAAATTAATTTTTTGTATGGATATCTTTAAAGGTCGGATATTTATATGGCTTGTAGATCGACATTCTAAATATATTGAGAGATTTCACTGCGATTTTAAAATATAATCTCTATATTTTCTTGTATTACGTATAAATTAATTGTTGTAGTATTAAGTATGGAGAAAGAATTTTTTTTTCAAGCTGTCACTAAATTGTACAGCTAATATAATTTATCTAGAAAGAAATTATGCTCTTTTATTGTACTAATATAATTAATTTCCCTCTTTATAAATTTATGTGGAAAGACCATATTTTAATTGTGGAAATTAAGTTTTTCGTAGTTTACTCGTGATACACTAAATAACACATCTATTACCCCATAAAAATTTAGACCATTAATTTACTTACACAATCTTATTAATTAATAGGTTCAGAAAATGTAAATAAGGTACATACATTTGGGCAGTGGGAGCTTAATCCCAATGTTATTCCACGTGTATCTAACTCTGTACAATTTAAACCCCACCACATATGTGAATTTCAAGAAGCAAGAAAGTCAAATTTCGAGGACAAGAAAACATTAGCCAAAAAGTTAAGGAGACATATTAAGACTTTTATGCTTAGTACGTGAATATTCTAGGAGTTGGATAAATATGTCTGCCGACCTATAATTACTCATTTTATTCTAAAATAATTGTCACTTTTGATTATTGTACATGTATTAAAAAATCTATTAAATTTTATCAATTTATAAAAATATAGTTTAAAGTGACTAAATTATATTTTTGTATTAATATCCCAACTATATAATTCTTTTTCATTAATGTAACACTAAGGGTAAAGTTAAAAAAATATTATTTAATATTTTTTTAATTTCTAAAGTGATAGATAATCTAAAATAAGACAAATTGTCTAAAGGGAAACCCAGTCACTGCTCCTCTGCAATCAGAGAAAGAAGTGATAGTTATTTTAAAATAAAATGAATAATTTACACTTATTCTAGTTAAAAGTGCATTTATTAACTTAAGTCATGGGTTAAATTTCACTTAAAATCCTCAGAACCATTTATGCAATCTCTACATATACAATAGAGACTCTTTTAACCTTGCAAATTTTGTATTTGTCAGCATATTAGCAAACAAAAGCCAAGCTATATTAGTGAAACTAAAGGTATGAAGTATCAACTAAATCAAGTATATTCCCTAAAAAAAAAAAAAAAACTAAATTAACTATTCAACATGGTCTATCATCAAAGTTCCTATTTGAGTACAAATCACCCAACATTATCTCATCCTTTTTAATTTATTTTTTTTAAAATTAATTTCACATTCATTTGACACATTTTTCCATAATGTGGTACTACTAATAGAGCCTGTGGCTAGGATTTGAATGAAATTAATGAATGAAGACTCTATTAGTTCGTACTCAAAGAAAACCAACCCCGCCAACATGGCGCACATGCCTGGTCAAAATCTTTTTTTTGTGGTCGATAACTAACTTAATTTTATTTCATTAATAATTAAAAAAAGAAACTTTGTTTAAATATCTCAAATATTAGACTCCGCCTTGATTACTGCCTCTATTCCGTGCGTGTTCATCATCCTAAAATATTCAACAATATGGAAATGTGTAATTCCGTTCTGCTTTTTTTTATCTATTAATTTTATCCCACAGTTTTTAAACTACAGTGAAATGACTTTTCTCTATATGGTGATACATCCTAAAGTTGTGTTTGGATAAATAGATTTAGAAACGAATTTGAAATCTACTCATTTTATTGGTTAGATTTGTAAAGTTAAAATGGATAAATTTTGAATCCACTCAAATTATAAAATTATTTGAAATACTTCATTTCACACCCTTTAATTTGAGTCTCCAAATCTATCAATCCAAACACAATATAAAGGAATTTCCACAAGTTAATGGTATAAAATTTAAATATTGATTGAGTTGAGCAGACAAGTTGGTCCTAGTGCAAGCTCACAAAGCTCATTCAATTTTGGGTTAATAACACTTTGACCTCCTGAACTGGGTAGGTAATTATACTTTACTTCTTTGAACAAAAAAAAAATTACACTTTACCCCATTCACATGATTCATCATTGAAAAATTTTATAATATCAAGATAATATGGTTAAATGACTGAAATACTCTTAATATTATATTTTAATTTTTTATATATTTAAATTTGATGTTCGATAATTATAAAGAATTAAGAAACTGTCTAAAATATAATAAGATGTGTATAAATACAGATAATAAAAAATTATTATTATAATAAAATTTAATAACATTAGACAATTACTTAGTGAAAATGTCTTTATATAAATTGAATTACATTATAATTGATATTGCAAATATACAGTTAATCTACATATTAAAATTGTAAAATTCTAAGAGGTAGCAAAAAATCACAAAATTTTATATAAAAAATAAATAAATATCATGTCATTCAATATCTTTAAAGAAAATTTTCAATAGAAAAGAAGCCCATTGGGAATTATTCTACCATTACAATTAAACATTCAAATTTGAAATAATATAAATGAAATAAAAAATTTAAAAATTTGACCAAGAAATATATTGATATGGATTATATTAAAATATTATATAGTTTATTTGTCATTATTTTTAAATAATTATTTATTGCACATCACTATCAAAATTTAAATACATAAAAATTCAAAATACAGCACCAAGGGTATTTAAGCCATTTAATTAGATTATCTTGTTGATTTTAAAATTTTTAAAGAATGAATAATATGAATAAGGGCAAAGTATATTTTTTATAATTCAGGAGGCAAAGTATAATTATCTACTTAGTTTAGGGGTAAAGTATTATTAACTCTTTAATTTTCAAATTCGTCATCATGGTATTCTTTTTCAAAAATTCTATCATCACATTGAAAATTCATATTCATATACTTTTAGACTTATACAGTACAATATATTTTGAAAACTTGTAATTTATCAGTAGAGTATCATCCATCAAATATACTGTTGCATTAGATTTCCTACTGATTACTAAATTTGTGTTTAGAGTAGATAATAATCAACTATAATTGTCTACTAGGTAGATTCCTATTGGAAAAAAAGGTAACGACACAAGCATAATTAAACAGTGGAACATAATGTATTGTAGAGTGGATGTGTGATTATCTCCCCATAGAAATTGGTGTACAAAAAATTTATTATTAACCAATGTGGATTAAGGGAGAGTCCAATAACACATTCAAATGCCTTTCGATCGATTCTGCTTTCTCGGGGCAAAAGTCTATATTTGTTTCACAATTCATTGTAACTAATGTTTATTATTTGAACTAGTATTCGTAGTAGTACTAGTTATTAAGATCGTTAACTTGGTTTTTAAGCAAATCCGTAGGTTTCATTTGTGCACTAAAATGTCTGCATGCATTGAATCAATAATAAATTTCATCCAACTCCACACTGAAAGCCGTAAAATTCCCAAGGGCACCACGTAAGGTGTATTCACATATTTTATCTATATTAGTGGAAGGGCACACTTAATATATGTGCAAAATAAAAGAAAAAATGTATCAGAAAAAAATTGTAAAAATTAAAAAGTAAAAAATTAACATAAAAAATTAATGAGATAGTGATTTATTGGTTTAGTGGTAGTTACCTTTAGTGATATACTATATACATACATATATAATATATATATTGAGATAGTGATTTAGTGGTTTAGTGGTAGTTACCTTTAGTGATAGAATTTTATTTTTATTTTTTTTTGTAATTTTTGATCTTCTTAAAATTAGGGAGGAATACAAAGAGAGAAACCATTACACCAAGTTGGCTCTCTTTTATATAAAGTAAGATAATATAGATCTCTACAATAATATTAATGTATTAAACCACGAAACAGATGCCATTTTATTACATCCTACATTATATAAGGATATAAAATGTGTGTGCTAATTAAAAGAAAAATATTTAGAAAAAAAAATAAAAATTATTAGAAATTATATTATTTATGGATTTTTTTTCGTGAGTTAATTATTTATTTTTGATGAGTTGTAATAAAAGACATGTAATAATGGAAATGAAGGACACTAAAATTTTACTCTTACTTTATATATAGCATAGATGCATTATAACTAACTCCAAAAATGTAATAACAGTAACTATTCTAAAAATGGAAAATTATCATACTCTAAGCGCATAAATTCAGAATCAATCTCCAGTGCCACAAAGTCACCTGTATTCAAATTCTTCCATTCGCGTGAAACTTTTGACACTTATTTCTGTCTAGTTATGTTTTTTTTTTCAGTCGTTTAATATAGATAGATAAAAAATTCAGTTAAACAAAAAAAACTTAGGAGTTCATGTGACCACATGGGCATCTAAGAGTTGGGTGAGACCATTTATCATATGGTCAAAGGATACTAAAATAGAAATTTCTTTAGTACTAGATTGGCATGTGCCACTTTATTGAAGACCATTTTTGGTGAAGAAATGTCCAACAAACTCTCTTTTTTCCTCAAAACAAAATAATAAAAGAGAAGAGAATTATATATTCATTTAATAACCATTCATTTCTTTTCAGGTTACCAGTTTTTTTGGAGCAGCTACCTTATCTTTTGATTGTCGTCTTAGTTTGTTTTCCTGAGATGGTAATATACTGGTTTCCGATGCCACTTTTTGTTTGAGGTGAATTCAATTAATTATGTTTCTTCATATTTAATGAGATTTTATTGGATTTTTTCTTCTAAAATAAAATTTGATAAAGAATATTGATGAAATTGTGGGGTACACACCTAAGAATGGGCAAAAGAAAACAAAAGATACTTGTATTAAAGACAATAAAAATGGTTGTTCTTTAATTATGCAAAGCCTGTATAATAGCATCCCTAATCATTCTGGTCACCGACAGTTACATGATCCAATCGCATAAAATCCAGTCAAGTATCTTAAGTTCATGATGACGACAATAGATTGACCTTCGAAATATATTGGCTACTTCATGTCTTTTAAAAGCAAAGAATGTGTTTGGATGGATGGATTTGAATTGAAAAAAGTATTTAAAATGAATGGATTTGAATTGAGTTTATTTGAAATGATATGAAATTTGGATGAATTTAAAATTCACTCATATAATTATTAAAATTATACTTATAGATGGATTTTAAATCCATAACTAAATTAATTAACTTGGTTTGAATAATTTAATATAGATTAAAATTTAAATTAAATCTATCCAAATCCCTCTATCCAAACACAATGAGAGAGAATTTCAATCCTTTCAAAATCAAGTAAACAATTTTAATCTTCCAATGATTCTTTTGAAGCATTTAAGTAAACCAAACAAATTAATATTATATTAGTAATTTTTTTAAAATTTTTTTCTCTTTTAATTTTTAATATTTATTTATTTTTTAGTGCTCGTAAAAAGTATTCAACCTTGTTGTAAATTGTTGAGATGGCATTAATTAGCCGTTGGCCAAAATTAACCAGGTTCGTGGTTATAAAACATTAAATCCGGTTAGAGATTTTAGACGTGTTAGAGACGATAATTAACCAAACCCATAACTTATCATCGGAAAAAAAGTCTACACTTTTTTTTTTAAAAAAAACCTATCCCATTATGCTTCGAAGGATCACTTTGAATGTAAACTAATAAAATAATTCTCTCAATAAAATTGTAAAAATTTTCGAATAATTTGAGACCATCCAAAATACTGAAAATTCCACTAGGAATGTTGTAATTTAACTTGCAATGGAAGGACATGAATATACAACCCAACTACAAAAACTTAACCTCATAAAAATTAGCGTAGCTAACATGAATTTATTAACTGCGGTAGAATGACTTAAGACAAAAACTCAAAAAGTGGGAATACTCAATAGATGTTATGCGTGAAGCATTTTCTATTTTGTCTTTCGAAAATAAAAAAATGAGAAATTTTACGGTCCCTTTTAGGGAATTATTTTCTTGTACTTTAATTATTTGTACAGTACAACACTACGTACTTAAAAAATTTGTACGGTATAAATTTTTAAAACTAAGAAAATAATTCCCTAAAAAAGACTATAGAATTCGCTAAAATATATACTGAAATAAATTCCCTATAAGTATGAGAGCAACAATGTTTATATAATTAGAGAGTTTCTGGCCCGTTATGAAACCGAACTAGACTAGGTTGTTGGTCGGCCTAGATAGGCCAAACCCAAAGTTGGTATGCAGTTATAGCTAGGAGATCATCTGCTTTCTCCTGTCCTTTTTTCTCTTTGTAACAACGCAGTTTTCTTTGTGTCAACTAAAATCAATTAGCAATTAGCAGCATGTTGGTCGTTCCTTTGGTCGAATGGACGTAGAAGTATTGCTTTAGGGGCGAGAATATACAGAAAGTAGTAATAATTTGATGTATAAAATTTCTATTATGCTTGGCATAAAAGAAAGAATCGGACAACTCATTATTGTTTAAGTGTAAGGTGAGAAAATTTGAATTTTTACGTTATATTTTTTAAAATAAATGTTAGATCTCTTATTTTTTTGGCTTTATTGGACTTTTTTATTTTTTTAATAATAGATATAATTAGATAGGAGTAAATTAGAACGCTGCGGTTGAGGGGTCTATATATGCAATCTAACTCGTTGGAGAACCCGCCCCATAAGCACACTTGCGTTTTAGCTCGTTTTTAAGATTCAAATCCATGACGTCCAAAACATATAGAAGCAGCTTTCACATTGCAATAAGATCCCCTACAATATATATTGAAATAAATTCCATTGGAAAAATAAAAATATTTAAATAATAATAATATCATAGTTTATGTTTCAATTAATGTTACACAAATATATAAAAACAATCATATAATCAAATATATCTACATACTCTATCAAAATTCATTAGATTTGTTGAAGTAGTTCCACAAGACAAAAATAACAAATTTAAAATTGTAGATATTAACATTACTAACAAACAAACAATTCAAATAGCATAGTTAATTAATGATTAAATAAAGTTAATGTTATGACCGTGGCATTAATAAATTAGGCAAATTAATATGTAAATGGATTATTGATTCTTTTTAGTGAAAAAAGATGAAAAGTGATGGAATATTAACTTACATGAAACTAAGAAGAGGCCTATGTTAACTTGTATATTAATTTGAATCTTTAAAAAATATTTGAGAGTTTAATTCTTAGTAAAGAAAAAAAGAAGGTGCAATGTAAATCAAAATTCCTAGGATTGCAAACGCAACACATTTAGACTGAAAATTGACGGATTGGTAGTTTAAATGCAATTAACCTTAACCTAAAAACATTACTTACTTTCAATATTTTTCTGGGTTTGGTTATTGAATCTTGTTGATGATTTCTGATATTTCGATCGGTCGTTTTTCTGTTGCTTTCTAAATTCTAAGATAAGATTTTCCTTCTCTTTTGATAGGATTTTAGTTGATTTTGGGTTTGTTTACCAAATCTTGACATCTTTTCTTTGTTTTCGATCTTTTTTTCGTCACAACTTGGTTGAATTTTACCCCATTCTTGAGTTTCTGTCTCGGTTTACAGACTACCCTGTTTCTCGTTTTTCATCAATTAGATTGCCTTATTCTTGCTGGGGGTTCGTTTTAAGCTGAATGATTTTTCTTGCTGTGTACAATTGAGTTTGATCGTTACAGTATTTGTGAAATTTTCAGGAAGTTTGAACAGTTGTTATATTCTATTTCTGCAGTTTCTGCACATTGATAACGAAGGTTACCAACAGTATAGTGAAGAAGAATTTAAGGAACAAAATGTCCTATAATAGTTTACATGCCAATTCAGATAGAAAATCATGTGAAATTGGATCACATACTAAAGTTCAAATCTTGAATGGCTTTAACAAGCGTAAAGCTCAGCTGGTGCTAGATGGTAAGAAGGAGAAAAGGCAGAGGATGGACCCAAGGGTAAAGCGACAGTGTGGTGTGATTCTCGAAGCATTGATTACTCATCCTTATGCATGGGTTTTTAGAACTCCTGTCGACCCTGTTGTGTGGAATATCCCTGATTACTTCTCGATAATCTCGGATCCCATGGATTTGGGAACTGTAAAGTCAAAGCTGGCTGGTAATAGATACTTTACTGCTGAAGAGTTTGCATTTGATGTTAAGCTGACCTTCTCAAATGCCATGCTGTATAATCCTCCAGATCATGATGTTCATGTCATGGCAAAGCAGTTACAGTGCATCTTCATAAGGAGATGGAAACTGAACTCTAATCGATGCTAAATTGAAAAGCATGACTGCAAGTGCTCGGCAGGGGATGATTTCATGTGGAAGTGAGAAGACTGCTCAAGATACAATGAAGGCTTGCTCTAATAAGTCACAGGACCGGACTTCAAGTGCAGCTAGAAAGAATGCTCAATGTAAGAAGTTGGGTTTTGGTTCTGGTTTACTGGCAAAGAGTTCAATGCCATTGGAAGAAAAACGGAAACTTCGGGAAGATCTCTTGGAAATGTTGAAGGGAAAGATGAATGGAAAGCTGTGTACTGTCCTACAAAAGTTTGGCTTTTTTGGCATTAGAAAGGAAAAGATTGATCTGGACATTGATGCTCTTGATGATGGCATCTTATGGGAGCTTAAGAGAGTACTGAAAGATTCTTCACATGCAAGTTCTTCAAAGCACAATAAAGATAAAATTTTGCCAACCAAGATGCAAACTCAGGACCATGGATGTAAAAGTTTGTCAACAAGTGCACGTAGGTTGGATCTGGTTTCTGTGTAATGTTTGTTGCCAATTGACTGATAGTTCTAGAAGTGGTTTGCATGAAGAAAACACATGCCCCAGCTCGCGTCTTTCAAGAACAGTTACAACAGCTATTTCTGCTGAACGCTCTACATGTCCTATTGATGACAAGGAGGCTCTGAAGAAGGATAAGATTTTGCCAACCCAGATGAAAATTCAGGACCATGAACGTGTACATTTGTCAACCAGTGCACGTAGGTTGGATCTTGTTTCTGACTGCCACTTGACTGAAGATTCTGGAAGTGGTTTGGATAAAGAAAACACATGCCGCAGCTCTGGGATATCAACAACGGTTACAACAGCCATTTCTGCTGAAGGCTGTTTTCCTATTGATGACGAGCAGGCTCTGAAGAGGGCTTTACGTGATGCAATGCTAAGAAGCCACTTTGCAGAAATTATCTCCAAAGCAAATGGTGGTAAAGCTGATGTCCAAGAGAGAATGAACAGACTGCAACATGAAGAGGAAGCATTTAAAGCACGAATAGAGAGAACAACAGTTGAAGGAAGAGGATGAATTGAGAAGGCAGACGGAGAAAGAAAGAGAAGCTGCCCGAATTGCATTACAAATGATGGAAAGGACGATTGAGTTCGAGGATAATCTGACGACTTTAAAGGAACTTGAAATGTTGAGTCAATGTGCTCCCACTTACATTTTCCATGGATGTGAACCTGTGATGGTGTTCAGAGCCTTAAAGACTGGCAAAGTTTTCAATCCTCTAAAACAGCTGGGCTTGCACATAAAGGAAGAATTTATGGCGGATGAAGAAGAGGAAATTGTTTTGGGTTGGGAAGGAGAAGAAGGGGAGATACTCGAATAGTATTTTTTGACATTATCCTACCTGACATTTTAATTCCCGAGTTCGAATTGTTGACAACTTTTATATACTGAGCTTTGGGTCATTGGAGGGGAAGGATCTTGTGCTGGAAATGGCTATTTTTTGTATTATTAATAAATGAGTGTTTAACAGAATATACTATGTACAAGTATCAAAATTAGGAGATTCTTTTGTTAGAAGTTTAAAAACTTGACGAGAGTTTTTGATTCAGCATGCAGAGTTTCCAGAAAAATTCTTTTGTCAAGTGTTATATCTGCTGTCAGTTTTTAAGTGTATATAAGATTCTGTTAAACCATCAATTTGGATTATAAGATAGTATCACTTAACAGTTTAAGCCGTTTTTTGATTTGCTATCTTAAAAGATTTCCAAATTTAGATGAGAAATGAACTTGCCATCTGAAGTTTGACATTTGCTATGTTTGAATGATTGTACAGTTTTCCAAAGATGAATATCTGGTGGCTGCACTACTTAGTTGACATTTTGTTGTTAAAGAATACATATGTAAGTCTATCATTTGCATATTGTTTGACATTTTAATTCCAAATGAGATATTCAGAGTGAATTCCTCCGTGCCAACTCAATACCACCAATAAATAATCCCAACTTTTTAGATCTTGTAATAAATGATGTCATCCAACACTCACTCGTTAAGACCTACATTAGTGGTACCGTTGGCACGGGAAAGTTGGCACTCCTCCAATTATAGGTCTGATAAATTACTCGTAAACTCCTCCCTCCAATAGAGTTGGATTCTGCTTGCTATGCTTTGTTGTGTTTTGTAGAAGTGATTCAGACATATTTCTGTCAAAATTACCGTGAAGAATGCCGAAAGGCACGTGCCCCGTACCACTCTTAGAAATTGACCATACCAATAATTGGTGCATGGACATTTGTCAACCATTTGTGTGCAATCTCAGCTACAATGAATTGTGACGAAATAATTTGCGCCATGGTTGCAAGAGATGTACCTGCTCTCACGGAGTACAAGGGACTTTCCCTCAAAGGCTGCAGCAGCTACTTTCGTTCAGGAATGTTAGCCAATGGCCACGGCTTGGTTGCTTTGTGCCACAGGATGCAGCAGCTATTGTCATTTAGCTAAGTCACCCCTCACTATTCTCTCTCTAAACACCGATTTGACAGTCCTCCTACCTCAAATCCTATATGATTTTATATTAAATACTAGGTTATTAACTTGCATCTGGCTTCAAGGTTAAGGCCAGGTCATTACTTAATGAAAATGAAAACAACAGCGCCATGTCATTACTTAATGAAAATGAAAACAACAGACGATCAACAAATCAGAACATGGTTCTTTAATCACAACATAACCAGCAAACCAGACACCAGAGTAGGCTCCCTACTTTCACTCAAAGTTGTCTCCAATTTTCTATTTCTTGTCTACTGAACAGTAGACAAGCACCACAATCAGCATTCAATCAAAATACCTAAGCGAAGTGTACAGTTACCAAAAAGTTGTTCATTAGAGAATTTAAGGATGTCAAACATCTAAGAAGTGCATCAGCAAATATAGAGACGTTAACAGGCAATGTAGATCTCACAATCTACAGAACAGCTCAGCAGTAAATGAAAAAGGCTACCAACACAGTGTGAATCTGAAAATTTTGATGTGTCTAGCAGCCCTGTGCAACATCAAAAACTTATACACATCTAGATAAAGTTCATATCATGATCTTAATCCTTAGAAAGTGCTGCTATACTGTGTATTTATTTTTGACATTTTTGTCAAGCTTCTTTGCATCCTCCTGCACAGAAGAGCCATTAATTGCTGAGTGCGCTAATATAATAAGTTACAGACACTCACTTAGCAGGAATATGTAGATTTACAGAAAGAAGAACCTTACATGAAAAATGAATCCCATTGGCTCGTTATAATCTAGAAAATCCTTCCATTGCTTCCCAATGCTAACCTGGGATGGAAGAAACCCCCATATCATTAGAAATCTGGTGTCAGTAAGAAATACACACGACCATACACGAGTTATTAAAAAAATAAAATAAAAATCTAGAACAACAACAACAACAATAACAACAACATAACTGCATTAACATCCTGCAGTATGTCCATCCATTAGACACAAAGGGCCCACGGGCAGGCAGAGAAACCCTCTGATGATCGCGACTTTAACATTATTTTCTATATTATACATTACATTAGAGCATCTATTTTAGGATGAACACAAATACACACACATTATCTGGCTGCAAACTTCTTTAGAGATATGAAACTTGACATATTAAAATATTATCAAAAGATACCATATAACTGAGCTGTTATGAGATTAATAGCTACCCAAAAATTAATATTTTGAGTTCAACTAAAATTGAGAATGTTACATTCCAAAAGATATTTGAGTATAATAATCAACTTAAGAAGCCCACTGAATGTCTGAATCTCTACACTGAAGACTTTGAATCATATGTGTTCAAGTGGAAAGCTCAGGTTGAGGTAATTAGCACATTGGGCCATCAACATTCAACCTATAAGGCTATACTTGAATTAAAAATGGTGGTAAACCAACAAATGCAATATCTCATATTAGCATCATGATAAAAGAAAAGATCATTCAAATACAACAAGAACAAATACCTATCATGACAAACAAATCACACAAATATTTCTTTTGTTTTTACTTAAATACCATCCACATGAAAGTTTCTAAGTATAGAAGAGATAGAATCCTTACTAGGCACAAGGAGTGTAAAAACCAATATTAAGCTTAAGCTATCTTACCAAATCTATGAAATATAACCAAGAAATTAGAGATGCAAGTTTTTAGACTAGTCATTGATAACTAGAACTAGTTGAAAAGTACGGTGTACTAGTACTCCTTGTGAAAGAAGAAAACAAAATCAGCAGCATGAACCATTAGAAAAGAGTGTCAGAGAGAAATACAACTATGGGACCCTATCCCATCTCAGATCTCAAACAAGCCTTTTTTTTGTTGTTCTGACAACTGGGAAAAGCATTTATAGTTCACTGACAGGTAGATAAAACATAAATATTCACGTATAATTCAAAATCATTAACTGAAAAGTCGTAAAACATTATACAGATTCTTTAAAATACAAAGAAAGGAGTTAACGGTGTGCAGCTGGTCTCATACTGCTGGCCTGAATATTAGTATACAAATGATATTCCATTAAATGTGGCCATGAGTATAACAGCTGGATTGAGCAAGTATTTGACATAAATTACCTGAGCAGCTTCATTTGCAGCATTCTTGGTCCATATAGATATTTTGTCTCCCTTACTTCGGACACTGACAACTGCTCCACAGATTTCATCCCCATAATCAAACTGTTCTCCAATCATTGCTAGCAACTAGTAAAACATCCATAGTCAACATTAAATTTTTTTGGCGTAACTATATAACCACCCATAAACAGAAAAAATTCTATACTTATACAGATCAATGCTTACATACCGTATAGAGCCAAGAGGTGTCAGATTTACCCCTAGCAAAATTCATAGTCCACTTTCCTCCATTAGCACAAACAGGGTCCTCCCACTTGGGCTCGATCTTATTTTTGAAACAGTGAAAATCAGCTCCAAATGCCAACTTGCTTGGATGGTGTATATTATTATAAATGCTGTCTAAGACAAAAAAAAATTTACTGCATGTTTCAACTGGCAAGAAATACGTGAAAACTACAAAATCAAATTTCAGTAACCTGTGCTACAATGTCGTAGAGGAATTTTGAAGCGTATATATCATCAGAAAAAACACTCAGGAATAAACATGATGTGTTAAAAACAGCCTGGTTGACAAACAACAAGATACACTTCCGCAGCATTTCAATTTTATATCCATCTGTGGACTTAAGCTTGTGTCTGTATAAAACTGACAAATCAACGGACCCCTTTTGAAAATATGCTCCATACATTAAACCAAATGAAGGATGTTGCTGAGCTTGACAAAACTATACCATTTCTCTATACTTCCCTTCTGTCAAAGAATTTAATTGCAAAAAGACCATACAGTAAATGGCAAAAAATTTAAACCAAATGTCTTGAACTAACAGTATTTTCAGTGGTTAATTTGTAGCTAACCAATCACGCAGTGACGAGGAGAAAGTTTTGCTGATATGAGACTATGTCCAGCAGTATTATTCAATACAGAAACCTTTCAAGGAACATGAAACACATAGTTTGCATGCTTTGTAAAGTAAAACAAGAATTTCTAGATTGTAGCAGTCAGACAATCTTTTTGTTGGTGTCTACTACTCCACCTCAGATCCTTTGCCATATAATATTCAATCTATTTGACATCAAACATACTTCCATTTAGACATGACGAAGTAAGAAAAATGTCCAGAGATTAGCCCAATTTTAATGTGTTTAGAGAAATCTGTGCCTGATGATGTAAGAAGCCATGCATTCTTCCCTAAGAGAGTATCAGGGCATCATTATCTAGTCAATCTCATACTTAAATTGCAAGTCTCTGACAAAAAATTCTAGAGTTCCATTGTCAAGTTATTCATTTTACTACGTACTAGTTTGTAACCCTGTGCAGTAGCACAGGGAATAGTTATTCAAATACCGACGATATGAAAGTGAAAACTATATAAGTTTAACTGCAAATATTTGCAAATAAATTTGAGGTAGCTTTATTTGTCAAGTCTTACCAATATGCCTACAATTCACCTCACAATTGCTGATTTTTCTTTTAGATTAGTTAAAACCACAATTCAAACTAACAATTATGGAAAGGAATCAAATAAAACACATACATGCATAACAAATCATCATAGAAACAAATAGAATTCAATTAAGTAGGAACTTTTAATACCTAAAGAAAGTTTTACTTGATTTTAATCTCTACATCTAAAACGAAATATGTTATCTATACGCAATTTAACTCCCCATGTTGTATGTGTGTAGATTATATAAGCCCTTTTGCAAACATTTAGTTTCCAAGGCTAATAATTTTCCATGGCTGCAGTTAGAAAACCAAACTAAAAGTTGTAACATAACATAGAAACTTAAAAAACCTCTCCAAGTTAATATGTTGTCACCATCATTATCCGGATGGAGAGTTGTAGATGGAATTTACAAGAGACTGCTAATTACACACAAATACACATACATGAATTGGAGCAAGCTAATAAAATACCCAAGCCAAATTTGAATTTTAATAGCCAAAGATTTTAAGAAAGATATTACTAACTAAATCAACACACTTCTTTGCATTTTCCTTTTCTCTTCTTATGTTGATTTCATAAATATACTAAACCTCACTCCAACACAAACACACATACACCATACCACTTAAACATTCACCATCGTATATGATACCCGTGCAATTACATTTAGTCAGTATAACTCATGCCCCCTTTCTTCCTTTTCTTTCATTGACTTCATTATTTTATAACGGTCATTGCTTTAATTTCTTTCTCTCGAAAGAGTAGAAATCTTCTTGTGCATTGCTAATTAATAATCTGAATTCCCAGAAATCCCAAAAAGTGGTGAGAGTTTATATTTCAAGGCGCACTTCATGGTTGAATATGAATTTGCATAACAAAATTTCATATACGAAATTCAGGCCAACACCCAAAAAATCACAGGAAAAGGTCAGCCATGAAACAATTCAATGTGAATAATTTAGAAACCAATAGACAGCCAAAATTTTACTTGTATTGATCTCTCTAATTGCTTTGCATGTGTATAGCAGTTAGTTTTATGACCAATAAAATTTCATAGTAGATACAACTTCCAATATTTTCTTTTTGTAAGTAGTGGCTTTCAATTTGGCACAAGTCATATGTATATACAGCTAGTCATAGTAAACGTCGGTTAGCAAAAGAGTTGTATCCAAACTACATTGGTCTAACCTCGAAGAGTTATAGCATTCATTCTCACATCAGTTGGAAGAGTTGTATCCCAACTCCATTAGTCCATCTGAATTCTTAGCCACGTGGAGGCCTCCCAGAGTTGTAGGCCTCCGTTATAGTTATTTACTATGGATTACTTAAATTCAAGACTAAAGCTAAGCTTAAAACATAATGCAGAAGGATACCTAATCTTCTCTCTTAACAGTAAAAATTAAAGATTAATCCCATGCTAGCAGAGAAACTCATAGATACTCCCAAATCCAAATATATAGAGATCAGCTTTGCATATTTTAATGGCCAACTTAGTAACATTAATCAGAAAGTTAAACATGCATGTCATCTTATCAAACAATCAAATTTTNCATGCACAAAAGAATCAAGATCATGATTCATTAAAATACAGATATTGTTGCAATGAATTATAAAAGGTCATAAACCAAACAAATGTAAATAACAAACTTCTACCAATAGTCACATAAACCTATAGATAGGACATGGTAAGTCAAATACAATCTAGCAGGGCTATTGTAGACTTTCCTTCCTCACCAGAGTGATACCAAGTGAAACAAAAAGTCCACTCACTTTCTCTTAGATTTCTTGGCATTAGCAACCTAGCATACACGGCATACAGATTAGTTCATTCTAAAGCCAAGTTATCTAAAATATATGCAAGCTAATCCTACAAACAACCCTACAAAAACTTGTATACTACATGAGTAACTTAGGCTTATGAAGTTATTCAAGTGCTTGTTCTCTCACAAACAAAAATGCTCGATTTTACAGATCCTCTTCTTCCACCTAAGCATTTTCCCTCAAACTTATGTCCATCACTTATCATTCTTTCATAAACAAATTGAAGAACATTGGGCAGGCATAAAATAAGCTATTTTCTTGTTGCTATTATCAAAGTAGGATAAAGGATCATGGTAAAATAAAAGAAGAGCCGTCAAAAAATTTCTAATGGAAGAGTCTTACAACTAGGGATGTTAATCCTGACTCGTTGACTCGAAAAACCCATCGAACCGCTCCAATCTGAATCGGAAAAAGAGGGTACCTAAACTATATTTTGAAAGCGGGTTGGGTAGAGGGTCGGGTCACTCAGGTTGAGGGTCCGATAGTGGGTCCGGATACCCGACCCAATCCATTTCAGGGGTAATTTTGTAAATTTAGTTAATAGGATTTCATTAGAAGTTAATATTTACTAGAGTTATTGACAGCCTCTCACCTCTTCTTTTTCAGTTCCTCATCTTCCCTTCCTCTTCCTCCTCAATCATCTCTTCCCTTACTCTTCCTCGCATCCTCATTCCTCACACTCGCTCCTGTTGAGATGTATTTTGTGATTTAATTGTTGTTCCTATTGGCCTGCGTCTGTTAGGCACTTGGGATGTATTTTGTGATTTAATTGTTATTTCTATTGGCTTGTTGCTACTCGCTAGTTTGTTGCTATTGGAATGTAATATTGGGATGTATTTTGTGACTTAGATTTAATTGTTTTTGACTTAATTGTGAAATTAACTTGCCTAAAAATCATTAATTAATTGTGAAATTAACTTGCCTAACAATCATTATTTAAATTTTTATGTTTTGTTACTAGTAAGGGTCGGGTACTCGGTCAACCTGACCCTCTTTTGCGGGTACCCAGTAGGGCGGGTACCCGCTTTGTATGTACCAGGTAGAGAGTCAAAATTTTCTTGACCCGATCAATGAAAGTCGGATACTTTTTTAACTCATGAACCAGGTACCTGGTCCATGAACACCCCTACTTACAACAGCACTGTCTACCACATATGCGTAATGCAGAGCAGCAGCGTAGGGAAAAGCAGTCAAAGCCACAATGGCTGAACTAGAAGAGAACCCGGGAGAGCTTTACCGAACATTATTTGTAGCCATACTATCCTGTCTGAGGATAGCAAAAGAAGAGTATAACAATGATGCAGAGCTCAACGGAGATACTGTTGACTTCTATAAGCGCAATTGGGACACATAACATGAAGATTTTGACAAGGCACTGCATGGACTATGTCTTCACATGAATTGTACATTTGACAGAAAACATAGTTCCACAACCTTCCACGGGGGTTTGAGAACAATTTCCTATAACGTTCTTTACAAGTGCATTGCATAACTATGGTTGAAAGATTGGAAGCACTGCTGCCTATTCACTTTACTCCTATGAAAAAGCTTTTCCCAAGTTACACTTACCTGGTCAGCAAAAAGAATGAGGATACAGGGAAATTACTAAAAAGACTCTTGAAGACCAAGATGTTAGCATTTTTTATAAGATATTCATTCTAGCATCCAGAGGATGAATATCTGCATTTCACAGCTCATTTCCCCTAGAATTTGAATGAATCTTAATTTATATTATCAAAGAGGAGGGATCAAATATTCGATGTAGAGGCAATTATCTCAGATTTATTGAAGTCCAGTGATGTTGTCAGAGTTTCAGGATGTCAAAGGTTTTCCAACAAGGTTGGCACTTTAAGAAATAATGGTCTATGTAAGATCTGGATTTGGGAAAAAGTGCAAGTATGTTTTATCAGCACAGGAAGAATTCAGATTCTATGCAGTCTGATATCCTTGAGCAAATTAAATAAAGTTTGATCAAATTATAGTTGCAAAAACTTAAGAACTTTGATCAAAACAACATTTGTGAATTACAATTTCTTCCAAATAGCTTTGCAAGTATGTTAGTAAATATATACTTCTATTGTTTTCAATGGAATAAAGCCTTCCTTTTTTGCTTGTACTTAGTTTCTGATCAGTGATTTAATTCCATCACAAAGAAACTGATAACAGAAAAGTAAAATAAAGACAAGAGAACTGAGAATCTGAATCTAATATGCCACACCAACCCATCATACACAATAATTAGCAGGATCAAGTTACCAGCAAACCAAACATGCACAGCTATAGGCAAGATCAGGTCATAAAACTATTGCAGTTACTATTGTTTTTGAGAATATGTATTAAACATAATACTACAGGTCAAATGCAAAATAGGGAATGGGACTTTTCCCGCAATTCAGATGACCATCAGCATGATTATACAAGTACATCAATTCCAATGACCAGCATAGAAATCTTCAGTCGAGGAAGAAAAGATAAGAATCAAAACTATGTACCAAAAAGAGAGAAGAAAAGGTAGAAGTAGCCTGTGATTAGCAGCAGCAAGGGTTCGCCCATTTGTATCTGCCTAACTTTCCAGTTTCACATATTATTTGTGCTTTTAACTTCTTGTAAATTACAACACCAATAAGAAAGGAAGACATACAATACATTCAAGCGAACTGATACTAATTTATTGAGCCAATTTCTCTTTACAACTATTAATTCAACAGTTGACTCTCCATATAAAGATGTCTGCATCCTGTTAAATATGTTGCACATAAAAACTGCAAAAACATCTCTCTAGCAAGCGGAGTGCTGGAGTCAAATTGTGGATTTCATCCACTCCAACAAAGAATGCAACAAATCCACCCACATCTCTCATAAAGTTGATTCAAACACCACTTCTCATTCAAAACACTCTTAAAGTAAAGTTCCCAATTATTTTCTCAAACCCACTTATATTTCTGAAATTATATCACAAATCCAAAAACCCATACAAGTATACAGACATATAAATACACACTCTACCCAACACAAATTCAACAGAAGCAGAAATCCAACAACAAAATGAAATAATACATCAATCCGTGAATTAAATACAGAAATATATATATCAATTACCTCCAGAAATCCTCAACAGTGGAGAAGGTGTAAATAGAGCTAATGGAGCTACCTCAAGGGCCCTCTTTCGACCTCGCAGAAGGGTTATCGAACCAGAAAGTCCACGAATGCTCCAAGGGATGCTTCGTTACCAAACTTTTAGCAGGATTTCCCATGGAAGACCCGGTTTCCTCAGACTCCTCCACGATCTCTCCCTCCTCTGGGCCCTCATCGTCTTCTTCATCATCAACTCTTAGATTCCGTAATTTCTCCTCCATCTCTTCAGCCATCGATTTGTCCTGCACCTCCACCATTAGATTTTTTTAAGAGTTCTGATTGTTGAACTCGTTTTTCTTTTTTATTGAGGCAGAAAAAACCTAAATACTTCTCCCTCTTATTCATTAAATTCCAATTGGCCCCAAACTCAAATTTTAGCCTGTTCAACTATGCCAAATGATGGTACTGCACAAAATATGAGTTTTTTTTTTTATTATTATTTTTAAATCTTGATTAGGGTATAAACGTAAAATCATGAATCGATCTTGTGATCAACTAAATAGTCCTTCAACATTTTTTACTAAAATTGAAGTTGGTCCCTCAACTAAAATTTTAGCTAATTTAGCCCCTTGAATGAATTCATCAGCTCCCTCATTAGGAAATACTTTAGTAGATCTGGCTTTCGATCCCACTTGTAGACTTGTGAGGGCTGCGATGTGGATTAAATGTTACGGAATATATGACATCAGCTGATGTAAGTAATATTTTATAAGATTTAGCTTTGACCAAAAGGTCTACAGATGAATCTAAGACCAGATCAATATTAGTATTTTGGTTCCTCATTTCACCTCTCTCGTTACCCCGAAACCCTAATCTTCCTTTCACATGTTGCTCCGCTGTACCCAACCTTCCTCACCAACCCAAACCTTTACCATTCTTTCTTCCCCATTTGTCCTTTCTGCTACCCCACCCCCCACTTCCAACCCTACCAAAACTTCTCCTACTTGAAACCCACAAGGTTGTACCCCATCTACTATAGGTCCTATCACAAACCTATTCCCACTTTCTGTATCATATCTACATCTTGTCTCCGTCCCCTTAACCAGCTACCCGCCCTTTCTCCTCAAGTCACACACAACCGTACACTACATACACGACCACACAAATAGATATGGCATTTTCTCGGACAACCACTTCACATAAACAGTTATAGCTTCATCAATCTTCGCACACAAAATCGTAGAAAAAATAGAGGGTCTTTCTGTCGAAGCTCTTTATCTAAGTATCTCCAACAATGCTAGATCATCTGAGCATCTTATTTGACAGGGAAAGAGGAGTGAGGAAGGGGTTTGAGGGGGAAAGATAGGAAGGGGTTGAAAGGTGGGTTTGATGGGAAAAGAGATAAGGGGGCTAAGGGATTTGGTGGGAAAGTACATGGAAGGGTGGGATAAGGGAGACTGCACGATTAGAGAAGGGAGACTGCACGATTAGAGAAAGGAGACTGCAAGGGGAGTGGGTAGAAAAGCTAGAGAATGAGGGGAATTTGTGTCTGATTTAACTATATTTGTCTTTGATTTTGGTGTAATTTGTTTCAAATTTGGTGAGATTACGGTGGATTAGATATGATTGAGGATGTGGCCTTTGATTTTGTGAAAAATGCAAAGTCGAGCTGGTCGAATTGTAAAACTATTAGTATTTACTTGATGAACTAAATTGGTTAAAATTTTAGTTGACGGACCAATATTCGGTTTGAATGAAAATATTGGTGGACTATTCAAGTGATTTTCCCATATCAATTTCACACTTAAAACATCAGCTTTAGGTGATGTGATGCTTCTATCCCTAATCAATATGATGCCTTACACAACTAGTTATAAATTTACACCTAAATCCTACTACTAAATAGGTCACATCTCGCAAGTATACAGTTATCAACTAGTAGTAAAGAGAAGTATGGATTGTACCCATAAGGATTGGTTGATAATTACTAATTATTTAATTAGATTACAAGTTGAAACGGTTGATTAAGAGAAGAGATTTGACTAAACTAGAATTAATGAAACTAATTAAGCAATTTAAAATAAAAATTAAACTCTACGAAAGCATTTTGTAAGAAATTAATTAAAAAAGAAGTATCTTTAGAAAGCAATTAAAGGGAACAATTAAAATAAAAAAACATATTAAGCAAGTAATTAGTTAATCTAAACTATTCATTATCCCTAAACAAGCACAATTAGGAAAAGTTTTCCCATAATCTATTCTAAGAAAGTTTGTAATAAGAAAGCATATTCAAAAAACAATTAACTAGCATAAATTACAAATTAATACTAAGAAAATACAATTAAGGAAAGTCCATTAGCTAATCTACTAATTAAACTAAGAAAACAGGTAAAGAAAGCAATTAAACTAAAAGTCCATAAATTAATCTAACCTAATTAACCAATCTAAACAAGAAATTAACACTAAGAAAGTATAATTAAGGAAAATCCATTAGCTAATTTACTAATTAAACTAAGAAAACAAGTAAAGAAAGCAATTACACTAAAACCCCATAAACTAATCCAACCTAATTAATATAAAATTATTAATTACCACTAAGGATGAATAATTGAAGGAAACCCATGAACTAATCTAACAATTACGTTAAAAAATCTAATCTAACAATTACACTAAGAAATCATATAAAGGTAGTAATTATATGGAAGCAATTAAATTAATTAAACTAAATAAACATGAAATTAAAGATTAACTTAAAAGGAGTTTTAACATAAACAAGAAATTTACCACTAAAAAGGTTTAATCTTTAGTTAGGAAATTAAGATTATAAGAAAGTGAAATCCTAATCTATTCTAATCTAAGAAAATCCTCCCTAAATGGGGAAGAAAAAGGAAGAAAATACTTTGTAATCTAGGCTACTTCTACTAGCTAAGTCATGCATCAAATGAAGGTTAAAAGGGGTATGTATAGTGTTAGGGTAGTGGAAGAATTGTACAACAAAAATTAGTCCCGAACAAAGTTATTTTTGCTCCAACCGCCTCTATGTCGTGACATAAACATGAACTTTTGCAGCGCTTCATTGTTTTTCTTTGAAAATCTTCATCCGATTGATGTGCCATTTTTTTATGCGACCCTAACACATAGGAGAGCATTATTAGATAAAATAATACCTAAATATATAAATAAAATTCTCGCAAAATAGGCCAAAAATAAAAGACAGACAAAGACGAACGAAAATCTAACTCCCAACGAAGTCAAAAATTAGGATAGGACACAATTCTAAATACAAAAACCTAATAAAATATGCTAATTAACACCTAAATAAGTAATAAAATACTTAATAAACATATACTAACACATTCTAGCACATAATAGCAAAATAAACAAAAACACACATGAAAACACTAAAAATGTTTGAAGTTAGTAGCAAAATCATCAAGTTTAGAATACATATAAATCTAGTTTCCTAGAGTTATGACAATACCAATCAAAATTCAAAATGCTTATGTTTTGAGCGACGCATCCATTCAAGGCCAAATTGGATACAACTATTTCTTGAAAACCCTAGTCATAATTCCTTCAATTTTAACATTCCTTTTGTGTGACGGAATTATTCTAATGAACAACTCGGTGGAAGATTTACACTTTTGGTTAATAACCAATTCCATACGATAATTTGAAAACGTAACTAACTCATAATTTAGTAAGTTAACTAAGGAGAGATAGAAGTTAATCCTTCATCATAGATCATTATTGATTATTATATTGTGTTTAATTTGAGATTGATTGTGATTGACCGAATTCCTTAGCCTATTCTTTGGTAGTTCTAATTTAATTAAAATTAGGTTGAGAAATTTATACCTAATTTGAATAGATTGGAAAAAACTCAATTGTTGCGAGGAATTGAGATTGCATTGGTTTTATAAAATTGAATAATTTCGGGTTTGGTACCAAAGAATTATTTTCCAAAGAATTTTTGGGAAAAATTGAGACCATTAATTTCATTAGGATTAGGTATGGATAATGCGGATTTCCATGGAATTATTTGAATGAACCACTCATCAGAAGATTTATACTTTTGGGTAATAATAAATTCAATATGACAATTCAAGGACATAAGCAACTCTTAATTTGACTACGATGGCTAAGGAGAGACAAAAGTTAACAATCCACCGTAGACCATTATTGATTGTTAGATTGGATTTAATTTGATATCATGGCTAATCGAATTGCGTTAGTTGATTCTTTGGTAGTTCTATGCAAACAACAAACCAATTCAATTAAATTTGGTTAAGGAGTGTCCATGTCTAATTTGAAGGAAACACTCAGCTGTCGTGAGGAATTGGGATTGGGTTAATTTTTAGGATCGAGATTTTTTGGAAATTGGCTAACCTGGTGTTTGAACTAATTCTTTAATTGATTGAACTTCATTTTTTTATTTTTTGTTAATTTCTAGTCCAAACTAGTTATTTGTTGTTCTAATTAGTTTACAAAATCTAAATCACTCATTCTAAGTTGTCTGAATAGAAAATCATTGAAGGCTCTTGGTACTTGTTTACTCAGTCCTTATGGGAATGATTCTCATTTGGCCTAAATACATTGATACCGTATATTTGTGGGATTCAGCAAATAGTTACGAGTAAGAGTAAGTGCCACAAACCTCCAAGAAGTTTGTGAGATAAGTGTTAGGATCCTCATGAGATATCCCACTAAATTGACGTGACTAATCCATATTGATTATGGCTGTCTTGATCTCAAAGCTATTTGCTTGCACAATCTATTCATTGGACTTTGAATGCCAGATCCAGACCCCATCATTGTACGTAGGTGAAGCATAATGCCTTATGGTTTTGTACTCTTCTTCTTGTTAAACCCTACGCCTCTTTTCTTGTCTACACTTATCATCAGCCCTTGCATCTTTGCGTGCAATATTCCTAATGAGACTGATTGCTCTTTCAATGTCAAGATTCAAATCTTTAGAATCACCCCTAATCTAGGTCATAAAATAAAATAAAAATAAAATAAAGGTAAATAGAAGAACTGCACAACTCAAAAAAGATAAAGGAATATTGAAAATAATTCCCAAACTACTGAAATAGTAACTCATTAATTACCTTGAAGCTTGAAGGTTGAGGATTCAAGAGACAAGACCTTGGTTCTTCATACGGGTGAGTTATATTGTTGTTTTACTTCTCTCTAAAATTTTTTAGGTGCTATCTGGATTGAATTTGGAACCGAAATTGGAATGAAAATCATGAAACCCCACTGTTAGTTTGGGCTTTTGAATCATTTTCCCTTATTTGTTTGGTTTTGAAAAAGGAATAGATTTCATTGTGTTAATGAGTTAATTAATTTGAAACCCGAGTCACAAGTAGGAATGAAAGGGGCATTTTCTAACGCTTTCATTCCCATAGAATGATTCTCATAAAGGTTAACCAAACAATATCTACGCGTATGATCACCTCTAACTCCCATTCCCACCTTTCACAACTACAAACCAAACACCCCCTTAGATTATTTTATGAAGCACTTCAACAATTTTGTTGTTTATTTTTCTGCAACTATGAACTAACTTTATTAGTTGGACTTTTCATGATGTAGCCAATTGTAATGGCAAAACTTATGTTTAATGTTACTCATGGTTGACTTTAACAAAAAATTGAGTCTTTGCTAAGTTATTAATGCATGCAAGTCTTTAGCTAATTCTTAGCTAATATTGTAAACATGTGATGAGATGGACCTAGTAATTTTCATACTCATGACCACTTAGCAAACAACATAAATTGAACGAATGACCGACCAAGAGTTAACGCAGTTTCTGTGGTCACACAGGAAATCCATGTGCAAAATTAACTTTTTTTTTTTTTTTTTTTTTTTACTTCTAGTTAGTTATTTTAGACAAAAACAAATGAATTAGAAAAAATAAAGGTATTATTGCATGACCATTTGGTTATAACTAAAAAGAGGAAATTCAACTATCAATTTTGAGAATCTATCTTGAGTAACTTAAATTAAATTTATGCTTAACATTTGGTTAAGTTAAGAAGTCCCAACGACTTTTTAAATCTTGAATTCTTCTTAATGATGCATGCTAGACACACAAGCAAGTTTGTTAGTTGATCAAGTAGTAAATTGATTCTAATAGTAGAGTTATCGTTCTCATGGATACTAATACAAATATAACTAATTTCCCTGTTTGTGTCATAGCTATCTAAGAAATCAATGACAATGTTTCTAACGGAAGTTAACTAAGAAAATAAACAGTAAAGAATATAACTATACGAGATAACTCTCCTTGGGGCTTTTTGCTAGTTAAGTCACTATCCCCTTAGGGAATTTCTCGCTTGAAAGTATCTCACTAATGATCACATGGGATACTTCTAGCATTACGAAGTTTGAAAAGTATGATGTGTGAAACTAACATCTCAATTATCATAGTTGGGATCGTCTCAAATCAATTTGACATACTAATAGGAAACTAACTTCACCAACAACTATGAACCTATGGAATTAATATTTCATAGTATTCAATGGAATACAAATATAAGCTAGCATTGGCAAACTTCCCTAATAAGCACTAATCTTTCCCAAGTCAGTCCTATTCTCGTTATATCCATTTTCAATTAAGTTTTTGCAGAAATCTAGGCAAATATCACAACAATTGATATGATCACTAGAATCTCGGACAGTTATCTCTCTAGCAAGATCACTAAATAGGCCACAAATTAATTAAAATTTGGTAGAAAACTCTAATACACTTATTGTGTGAGTTGTTATTGACTAAGTTCAAAAGTCAATTCAAATATATGATCCAGTTGTACGGATTATATTCTTCTTTGCATAAAATAATCAAACCAAATTGCACAAATCACATATAAGAAGGCATCAAAACCAACAATTCAAACTCTTATGATTGAAACAAAAGGACTAAATTTCTACTCCATAGAAGTATGCATAAGGCAAAGTTACGGTAACATCAAAACCCTTAACAAACAACACTACTTCATAACAATTGAGAAATAAAGTTTGACTTTTCCACAAAAGTCATAAATGATAAAAACAATGAAGTAAAAGCAAAGCAAACTTTGGAAAAGGTTGAAGCCATGGTGAGAGAATTGATTCCTAAGAACTTCTTATGAATGAAGAATGTTCTTCTCTTCCAAACCTTGAGAGCTCCTCCAAAACTAACTATTAGGAAAAATAAACAACTGCCAATTCTATACTACGATACATTGTGTTGTTTTAATGGCTCCGACTGAGCCTTATTTATAGTTTTTAGATACCTTGTAAGATTAGGGCAAGTATATAATTTTAGATTGAAGACACTTCACACATGCCTGAAACTGGAGCCCAAAGTTGAAGAAAATGTGGAAAGACCCAATCAGGTAATAGTCGTAATGCTGCGGCATTAATATTCCTCATTGATAGAACGCCGTGATGATCTATTCCTGAATTCTCTTAAGTTGAGTGATGAATACAACTGTTTTGGCTCGTGCCCGCATACATTGGCACGTAACAGTCGTTGTACCTTCAAGAATTATTCCTTAAAGGTTCAAGGCTCCTAATAGATTAGAAATATAATCTTTTATTAAAACAATAACAAATTCATAACCATAAGTTATGTCAATTGTTCACTGTGTAGCTAAATAGCTAAATTATCAAACTAAAAGTCTTCTGAATAACGAGATCATGAATTCAACAAACTAGAAAAACTTCTAAACAACTACTGGAACTAACTTCTTCAGATGGGTATGAGTCATCCTCAGAATTGCTTGACTTGATCCTTAAAGGTCTCTTACCATGCAAAAGTATTGATTGGATTGAGTGATATGTCACTCAATAAGAAGCCCACATCGCCCTTACAGGACCAGACAAATTATACATATATATTTCACAAATTTAACACACAGTTACAAACATATATTTTTCAAAAGTTTTTTCACATAAATCGTATACATAGTAAGGGACAACAAATGGTGTTTTCAAAGCAAGGGTCTTAACTGAACAAAATTTATATTCAGAATTGAAATTCAGAATCAGAATATTGGAATCAAAAGTTCATCATCAAAATTCACAACGGGTTTATTTTAGACTTATAAAACAAATACATTATCATTAGCTTATAGAGAGCTAAACTTAATATTAAGAGACTCCACTAGAAAAGATTGTCAAGGGGTTTGGCCAAAATTTACTTTGACTCAAAAATAGAATATCAAATGTATACTATCCAAAGAAAATCAGAACATAACTATATTCCCTAACAACTCTTCATGATTATCTTAAAATCCTTTGTCCGTTATTATTATCAAACATAAAATAATTTACAAATCAACCACACAAGATTTCAAAAATGATCATGCCACTTGCATTCAAATTATAATACCAAAACAAAGTCATGTATCCATGCATGACCAATTTCATAATAAAACAACACTTTGTCAAAAAGTTACACGTTGAGCAAAAATATTTTTTTCGAAAATACAAAGAGGTAGTAACTACTTACCTCAATGTAGCAAAACTCCAACTAATTTCCTATACATACATACATGTATGTATGTATTTATGTATTATGTATATATGTACATATATATACATATATATATATGCATATATGTACATATATACATAATACATACGCACATATATGTGTGTATATATATATATATATATATATATATATATATATATATCACATTACTCAAATTCAATTGCAAAACAAACCTAGATCATGTATAAACTATCATGCCATCTACAAATTATTCAAGACCCAAAATAATTAGCCTAACAAAAAGTATTACTCTTAATTAATTTCCAAAAAATTACTTTTGTTTTTCCCCAAAATAATATTTAAGATATCTCTTTACTATAAAATGTACTCATCACATTTATTCTTACACAAATAACACTAGAATGGAACTATACTTCTTTATTTTGAAAACATTTAATCATGTAGGAATTATTGAAATAATTTCCAAAAATATAAGTTGGGAATAACTTCTCAAAGAATAATATTACAATATATCATTCTTACTTTTTAAAACTTCGAAAGTACTTTATTTGATTGTTACAAAAATAGGCTTTCAATATCCTATAGTTACTTGTCTCAAAAACTGTCCAAATATTTGATCTAGAAATTAATATTATAAGTAAACCATAAGATTTATTACATAAATAACAAAATTAACAAAAACAAAAAATAAAATATAAAATAATGTAATATTTTTTCCTTCTCTTTTTTCGAAAATTCCCTTCTTCTTCCTACCGCTATTGCCAACTCGTCACTATTCCAACCACCTACACCAATTTCAAGCCCATGGGGAAAAGGTCATGACAGCCTTTGTCACGATAGCCTTCCATGGTTATCCGTGATCCTATTTCTCTTATTTTATTTTGGAAAACCCTTAACTTAAGCAAAATAATTTCAAAAAATAATTCCTTATACTTTGAAATAAATTTCCAGATTTAAAAAAAAAAACAAAAACGCTAACAAACCAAAAATTTACTAATTAAGCATAATAGTAGTAATGGAAAATAAACCTAGTTATGATATCTAGGTGTGTGTATGTATGTGTGAATATCTATATATCTATATACACACACACACACACACACACACATACACACACCAATGCTCCAATATTCAAGCCAAGTAATAAAGTTTAAGCTCTTATATGAACTCCTATTATACATATTAAGTCCCAAAGATTCCTAACTCTTAGCCGTATAAGTTAGCTATTTTTTTTTCCGAATTGTACTATGATTTGACCACCTTAGTTGGATGAAAATTTAGTAAAAATTTAATTATGAAAATTATTAAATAATTGGCAAAAGATTTTTACTCATTTGATGTAAGTGGAACATTCTTAGACACAAGGTCAGTTTAAATGAAATAACATAAGGAAACCCAAATTTGTGGGAATCTATTCTTCTCATGCAAATACATCACCATAAATAAGTGATTCAATTCCAAATAAAATTCTCTAGTTAAGTTGAGATTATCTAATACATATTTTTTTTTCTTTGAAATTATGAGGTTTTGCAGTTGCAACACTAGCTTACAATTTAAAATGGAATGCCACAACGTTTTCTCCTCATATTCTCTCTTTTTCTGCCACTATTGCTCCATACTCTTCCTATACTTCACGTTTTCAAACCTTTCACCAACCTACAAAATACCCAAATAACACATAAAACTAACAAAGAACTGTAAAAATCTTAATTACACTAATAACATAAGAAAACATGTACAAAATACCTAAAAAGACCTCGAATTCTACCTCAAATATCGACTAAAGTAAGTGAAAAATAACTCTATTCTATTAAGTTAGCACTTCATTATTACTTCACCTTGTTGATATTTATTTTGTATTTTAGTTGAATTAAACCCTTTTCGTTCAATTTTTCTAAATAGCTGTAAAACTACTAATTTCGATTATTATTCCCAATCCTTGTGGATACGATAACTCTCACTAATCTATATTACTTGAAACAATCTCATGCATTTGCGAATGTAGGAAATTGTTGCATCAAATGACTTGACCAATTACTTAACTTACTTGGTTTAGTGAGGGGAAAGGCAATTGAACTGCAAATTAGACTTAGACTAGAATTGGTTTGGGTAGAGAGTGTCCTTAACTGGCTCTTTTGTACCCAATTGGCTTGTAGATAGTTCCATGTGCTTTTATTGGAATAGTTCACCCTTGTGATGTTAGGAGCAATCCTTACTTAACATAGATGAATGAAAAGACTAAAATTCGATAGGAGATTGGTAATTAACTAAAATTGGGAATTAAACCCCTATTTGGTAAAATCATTCCCATCAATCATTCCATAACTCGGGAATTAGCTAATCCAACGATTCAACCTACTTTTCTTCCTTGAATTTTAAATCCACCTTTAAAGTGTTCTAATAGTCGTTTCTTTTTATTAATATAGTTTTCTTAAATTTTAGTAACTTTGTTAGTTTTATCAAGTTAAAACCCAAAAACATCTCTTTATTTGTTTATCTAACTATAGATAATTGAATCAGACTAAGGATGGTATCAAACAAGATATTCACTCAATTAATATAAACCTCCTACAAATACTAAACTACCATATATACATCAACATGTGTAGAGGAAAGATAGGTATCCATGGTCTAAATAGACACAAGGTGTAGATAGTGTAATGCACGAATTCGCATCCACAAATCAAACAAGTATTACAATAAAAGTAGTGATCATTCTCACGAGAACTACGCTTATATGGTTAACAATTACCAAAGCGGCACATGTAAAACCCTATCTAAACAATATAATAGTGGAATAAGAGTGAAAAGAAGAAATAAACAACTAATTAATAAACTATTAATCAATACCTATATTAAATCTACGATTTATTTTTGATTTGCTTCTCTTCGATGAAAGTTTGATTTTCCTAGAATGTATCCTAATTTTTGGCCTAATTCTTCTTCTGATGATCGATTCAACCTCGGATAAAAAAGATATACCTTGGTTATATTTCATCTCTTCAACAAGTTTAGTAATGAGCATAACAGCCCTATTGTTTCGATGGAGAGAAGAACCTATGATTAGCTTTTCGGGAAATTTCAAAACGAACAATTTCAACGAAATCTTTAAATTTCTTATTTTACTATGTTCAACCCTAAACCTATGAATTCGCCAATTATGAGTTGGGCGCTTTAACCATTCAGTCATGGATGCTTAGCGGGGAACCTCGTACATGGTGAATAACCAAATTCCAATTGAAATGAAATATTTAGGATAAATCAATGCAATTTAGGAGGCCTTATATATTGTATTAACAATCGAAATATGGTCGAAAGCAAAAATCTCTATTTGATAGGACTTCTTCCTATACCTATGCACCTACCTAAATTCCATTGGATCCAGAAATGATACATTGGAAGAATCCGTTGGGTTGCTTCGAATATAGGAGTTGCTAAGAATAAAATTCGCGAAAAAGAGCCCATTGTATGGGAAATACTTCAGGAAGTTATGCAGGGACATTCTATATTGTTGAATAGAGCACCCACTCTGCATAGATTAGGCATACAGGCATTCCAGCCCGTTTTAGTGGAAGTGCGTGCCATTTGTTTACATCCATTAGTATGTAAGGGGTTCAATGCAGATTTTGATGGGGATTCTTTTTAATGAATAGATCTGATCGCAACTTCGAATATGGAATTCAAGGGGATCAAATAGGAAAGGATACTCTGAATCATAGAACTATAATGTTTACCAATCTAATTAATTGAGTTAAATTATCATTCCTTCAATTTCACAATTTATTTACTAATTTAGGATTTTGATGGTAATTGCAAGTCCCTGTTGGATTCATTGCAAATGTATTAAAGTTGACCAGTCAACTATATGTTTATGTAATGGATTAAAACCCGATTAATGCATAAACACTAACCTAAGACTACCTAAGACGAGCAAGTATATTTATATCCGTACCCACGAAATGGTTCAATCTATGGGTGATTTTTTCAAATAAAGGCTATTTGAACCCTATCTTAACCCTAAGTATCATATGTCGAATCGAAATATGGCTACAGATCATTCAAGATGGTGGCCAATCATCTAAAGGCATTACGATTACTTCAAATAAGCAAACATTTATGTGAAATTGGAAAGGAATAAATAAATCGCAACAATCAGTCTTCATGGTAGAGTCCCTAGAGAAGTTAATAAGCCATACGAATAAAACTTTGGGAAAAGTGATAGAAAGAAGGTTAAGAAACGAGACTAAGGTATCAAATAACCAATTTGGTTTCATGCCAGGGAGATCAACTATTGAAGTCATACATCTATTAAGGAGACTTACCGAAAGATACCGTGATAAGGAAAAGGATTTGCACATGATTTTTATTAATCTTGAAAAGAGTGGCATACGATAGAGTCTCTAGATAAGTTATGTGAATAGTGTTAGAAAAAATAGGAGTTAGAATAGAATATATAGAATTAGTAAAGGAGATGTATAGGGATTGGTTACAAGTTTTAGAACACCAGGAGGGTTGATTTGAGAGTTCCCTATAAATATAGGTTTATACCAAGGTCCTGCTCTAAGTCCTTATCTATTTCCATTAGTTATAAGATGAACTTACAAGGCACATACAGAAGGAAAAACCATGGTTTATATTGTTTACAAAAGACATTGTTTTAGCAGATAAGACAAAAGATAAGGTTAATGTTATCTCGAGGTCTGGAGATAAGCACTTGAGGCAAAAGATTTTAGATTTAGTAGATAAAAAACAGAATACATAGAATTTAAGTTAGTAAGAATGTATGTAGGAATAGAATAGGGATTAATATTGGAGATCAAGATATACCCATAAGTGAAAATTTTAAGTATTTAGGTTTAGTTCTTCAAAATGATGGTGATATAAATTCGAGATATTACACATTGGATCAAGTAGGTTAGACTAAATAGAGAGTGGTATCGGGAATATTATGCAACCACAAAATTCCTTTATGACTTAAAGGTAAACTTTATAGAATAGCCATTAGGCCACCGATGCTTTATGGGTCTGAATGTTGGACATCTTGTTACATACATGAACAAAAGATGAGAGTAGTAGAAATGCAAATGTTAGATGGATATGTGGGTATACTATAATGGAAAATATACTGAGCATACTTGTGATAAAATTAGAGTAGCACCTATTGATGAGGAGATGAAAGAAACATGCTTAAAGTGGTTAGGTCATACACTAAGATGGCCAGTAAAAGTGCCTGTTGGGCTAGTAGAATTTAGAAAGAATAACATTGAGAGGTAAGGGAAAGCCAAAAAATACTTGGTGGGTAAGAAAGAAAGATATAGTCCATCTAGGAATTAAGGAGGTTATGGTCCATGACAGAGCGCAATGGCATAGCAATATTTATGCAGGCCGACCCTACAAAGTAGGAGTAAGGCTTGGTTTGTTTGTTTGTTTTTAATCAATCTTCATGGTAAAATCTGAACAAACCCTAGTTATAGGTTTAGTAAATAGTCATGGAGTTAAATGTATCGTAAGGTTGAACTGAAGCTACTAAAAGAGTATAAAACTACAAAGAAAAGAATAAGGAAGTAAAACTATGCTTAGTCTCAATCCTTGCACTTCATCCGTGTGAATTCTCCTCTTGGAATGATGTTTTTCGTTCTTTTTGATGATTTCTTCCTGGTAGCTACTCTAATCCTAAACTACATTATTCTACTCTATGATATGCTTTCTAATATATAAATAATACCCTAACGTTTAGAGGTCAAAAATACATCTACAAAGTCGTAAAAGCACAAAACTCAGATTTTTTTATGTTTTTAAAGTGTGACCCAGGGACAACTTAGAGTCCCTAGGTGCACCTGCACTTGGAACACAGCCCCTAGGCATGGCTTAACCCTTCCAGTTGCACCTGTCTGTACACTTGGCACTTGACTTCTAACACTGACGATTTATCCCATTTTTGTCCTGTTTGGCAACTGATTAATCCCAAACATATAAAAAAAATCATAAAATACATAAATAAGTTTGTTGAAACACTAAAAACACATAAATAATATTTTTATACTAAAACCCTAAAATTTCAAAAGAACAAGGCCTTTTCTGAATACGTCAATTCATTTGGGATCTTACAGATCCATTCTTTTTCCTATTCAAAGATCAACCCCTCAACTCCATGCTATCCTATTTTTAAATTAGTTTATTCTTTAGTAGCAAATGCTAGTTACAATATGGGTTCCAATGAAGCCAATTGACATATTAGTAAGGCCGAAGCCAATAAGGGTACTACCATAAAGAAATTTAATCCTCGAGCTTGGGAGCATAGTTATCCGACAAAAAAACCTACCTGCGATATAACTATTGTAATGAAAGATATATCAATAAATGATGAATATGTAGAGATAAATTCGTTAAAAATCCTCAAATGGCAAAATAAACATACAGCTATAGTGTATCATGATATGTATAATAGTTTAAAGTGTGTGAAAATAACTCTCTTTTCGAAAGTTAACACACCCCCAACTTCAACTTTTACTCATCCCAAATAAAACAAACTCGTAAACACAAAAACATATAAACACATTCAAGTACATTAACTTTCTTTAGCACGTCAATTATCGTAATAGAGGTAAAACTAAACAAGCAGAGATATGGATTCAACATGGGTATAAAAGAACATTGCTAATCAACCCCAAATCATCATCATGAAAGTGTTCACTCTCCACTTATGAAAGTAGATATCACTTGCTCACTAATCAATGAAAAAACTATTGAACTTATGCTTAGCAAGGGACAAACATGTTGGATGAATTTTTAGGCACACAAAATACTCACTAATACACATGAACTCAAACCAAGGATCAAGTAGGTGTTTAAACCTTGTAACGTAGGCTAAGGGATAAAGATAGGGTATATTTGGATAATATGTGTATAGTAGCTTAAATCCCCTTAGACACATTAGTGAATAACTTCAAAGTTCAAACCATAATCCACTAGAATTGCCCCCATACAACTATAATGTTTAACCATTACACTTTTGAAGGCAAGAATGCAACTTCTTTATTACAACTTAGAAGGAATTATCTTTCTTTATTCATACTTGAAACAAACTTAGAAGGAATTTTCTTTCTTTTATTTCTTTTTATTTTTTTTTCTTGTTCACATTTTTTCTTCTCTTTTTCTTTGCTTTTTTTTTTTCTTTTCTTTTTCAATACAACATAGCATAGGGGTTTATTACAAATATTAAGTCATAAACTTGACTTTTTCCAAATAAACAAAGCTCATATTCTTTCCAACCATCCATAACATAGTCTACATAGTATTGATGTTGTACACCATCAACACTAATTACTAAGATAATAGACAGAAAGAATAATAAACTAAAAGAAGTAAGTTGGCTAAATAACATGGTTAAACAAAGAAATATGGCTTATAAGGCTCAACTATGAAAGGGGAAACTAAGCATAAAATGACATGTAGGTAGGTTTTTTGGCTCAAACAGTCCAAAGAACTTGCCTAAATCATTTCCTTGGTCTAAATCTACTCATACTTCACAAGCATATAAATCACAAACTATTCCAATGAGTGTCACAAGCAAAACAAATATCACAAGGTAATCATGATTAACACTTGTTAAAAATCACCTCACTTTCACACCTTCACTCAATATAATATATTTAAGTGTATAGTAGTAACACTTCATACTCAAAGGGTTCAAAGAGTAATAGAAACTTGTATGCATTTTCAATCTATACATTCTAACAAGATTAGCTCCACTTTGAAACGTTTTAAATCCTTGACATGTATTTCAAAAATTAATGAACTCAAACAAGAAACTGAAATGGGAAATCTTTTTGGTTTAGCCCTTTACAATACTTCAGGCAAAGATACCAAAGAAATCTTGAAATCTACCATCCGGTAGTTAGGGAGTTTTTTATATAGCCAGTTCCTCTAGCCACTACTTATAAAAAACTACCTAAAAACTGTCAATTTTTGGAAATTTTTTTGAAAAGAAAACCTAATTCTAAAACAAATACAGCACCAAAGATGAACATAAATAATAACAACATTCCCAAAACAAAACATAACACATAATCACAATCACACCACCAAAAATAAAAACAAGCCCCCAACTTAAAATGAAATATTGTTCTTAATGTTTTAATTAAAGGCAATAAAAATACTCAAATAATGAAAATAAATAACTATCAAATGGCTTCATTGTAGTAATCCACTTATCAACATTGTCATTCCAATGAACACCTACATTTAATGCACAATTGAGTGATTAAGCAAGGAAATCAAATTCCCTTACTTTATGCTCTAGCTATATGAAATTTTTCGTCATGAATGACACAGAAAATGTCAATTCTTTTCCCTTTTAACTATACTATAGCAACACAATTTGATTTTTGATCACATTGGTAGCATGCAAACCTGGAAAATTGATGTACAAATAAAAATAAAACCAAAATTTTGCAGTCGGGGTTGAAAAGATATTTTCATTCTCGAAGCATTTTTGGCTACTTTGCATGTCAATTCAACCTGTCACAAAGAAATTTAAACATTTTCATCACATTCGGATCATATTATCGTTGGTACTTAGTATATCCATCTCTATCTAGGGATGTGACACTAAAATAGTCATTCAAATAATCATGAGTACAAGGAATTCTTTTTCCTCTTATTAACCATTGTCATGTTCAAGAACATTTACATAAAATTACCTTACTACACTTTCAATGGCAAACTCAAGATGCATACAAAATTTAATCCTACCTCCTTTCACAATCATGATGTCAACTTCATTCAAGAGGTCATTATTCATCCATACAACATCAAGTCTAAATCCCCTTTTGAGAATTAATTTCTTATTATTGGAATTATCTTTAAATCTTTCATAAGCTCTATCATTAGGAAATTGAGATTTAGTGTATTTTTATCTTGAAGAACTACTGGCCTTTGTACAACACTTTTTCCTTTATAAACCATGATATCAAATTTAACTTGCAATCTCAATTAATCTTGAAATAAGTAAAGAACACTAGTTAATTCAAATTAAGAAGAATCAAGCTGTTCCTATACAAATTCAAGTACATAAAAACTAGAAGACTACAACATTTAACTAGGCAATTTCACCAATTAAAATACAGTTAAAGGCAAAAATCTAATTTTAAAAGTACTAAAAAGGATAGAAATCACCAATTTAGAAGTTTATAAACCCTTCTTGGAACCTCTTTGAATTGTAGAAAGAATCCTCCAAGAGTTTAGCCTTCTTGACGGTCTTCTAAGTCCAAAGGAAGTAATATTCCTTTTGACCTTCTAGACATACATTTGGTGAAAAACCTGTAAAACAAACAATAAAAACAAAAAATAATAATAATAAAAAGAAAGAAAAAACATCTAAACTAGGGTTAATATCATTAATTTGATATTGTCAAAACATAGAAATGTCGAGACAAAGTCCTGAACAACGGTGCTAAAAACTTGGTCACAGCCAAAATAGACACAAGGTGTAGGTGGTGTAATGCACGAATTTGCGTTCGCAAGTATACGGATTGAACAAGTAATACAGTGAAATTAGAGATCATTCTCATGAGGACTACGCTTAACACAGTTAACAATTACTAAAGTGGCATTTATAAAACCCTATTTAAATAATAAAATAGTGGAATAAGAATGAAAAAAAGAAATAAACAACTAATCAAATAAATGATTATCCAATATATATTAAACCTAGGATTTATTCCTCATTTACCAATCCAATTAATTGAATTGATTTATCATTCCTTCAGACAATTTGTTTACTAATCTAGAGTTTTGGTGGTAATAGCAAGTTCTTGTCGGACTCATTGCAAATCTATTAATCTAGACTAGTCCATTGTATGTCTGTGTGGATTAAAACCCCAATTAATGCATAAACCTCACCCTAATTGACTATCTAAGATGACAGGTATATTTCTATTTATACCATTTCACGAAATGTTTCAAAGGCTAAGGCTATTTAAACCTTTCCTAATCCTAAGTATTCTTATAGATCACTCTAGATGTGACCAATCATCTGAAGGCATAACGATTAATTCAAATAAGCAAATATTCATGTGAAATTAAAAAGAAACAAAATCGCATCAAATCAATCTTCATGGTAAAATACCAACAAACCCTAGTTATAGATCTAGTGCATAGTCATGGAGTTAAATACATTATAAGATTGAATTGCAGCCATTAAAAGAGTATAAAACTACAAAGAAAAGAATAAGGAAGGAAAATTATGCTTAGTCTGAATCCTTGCACTTCCTCTGTTGGTGTTCTTCGCTCTTTTCGATGATTTTCTCTTGGTGGTTGCTCTAACCCTAAACTACATTATTCTACTCTACGATATGTTAGTTAGGGTTTTACATATTTGGAGGTCAAAATGCACTTATGAGGCCATAAAAGCACAAAACTCGCGTTTTCACATTTTTAGACCGTTGCCTCTGAAGTGCAACATAGATTCCCCGGCACACCCATGCCTGGAACACAGTCACTGGGCATGGCTTAACCCTACCAGGCATACCTATGCCTCGGCCTTAAATTCTAACACTAACATTTTGCTCTGTTTTTGTCCCGTTGGCCACCGATTGATCGCAAACATATAAAATACCATAAACTGCATAATAAGTATATTTAAATATTAAAAACACATAAAATAATATTTTACACTAAAACTCTAAAATTACCAAAATACCCCTAGTTATTGAACAAGACATCTTAGAAACCAACTAAAACCAAGCTAAAATGCATGAAAGTAACTCTCTTTTCCAGAGTTAACAATAGGTAGCAAATAGTGACGGAATTTTCGTGTGAGGATTTGTTTAACAATAATTATCAAAGATTTTGGGATATACATACTATTTAGACTAGTCAATAGGCTGGATTGGATAAACTATAACTAAATTAAGCAAGTAAACAATATTAACATCTTGGCCCGACTACCACTAGTCTACATAATATAGTAAAAGTTTGGTCTAGAAATAACAGCAACTATCATATCTAATGTTAAACCCATGAAACAATTTTAATAATTTGCCACCTCCCCTCACTTAGGTATCAAAACACCATTTACTACTTATTTTTCTACCACTTTATTAACATCTACTTAGAAATATGCACACATAGGTAGAAATTACATATCCTTAACCCAATCCAAAATTTATTTAGCTACACATGACAAACTAAGAAGCATAAACACGCAAACAAAGTTAAAAACTAAAGCATTCTTGAAAAGCAAGAAATTGTAATTAAAAACCAGAAATTTTTATATCTAAAGAAAGTTAAAATAAAAGCCCAATAAATTAAACTAGGAAAGCGATTAACTTGCAATAGATTAAACTGAGAAATTAAGGTTAAAAGATCTAAAAATTACACTAAAACTATAAAACTTGGAAACTACATTAAAGTTAAATGAAGTATAGTAACTAAACTATCTACTGTGTTTTTTGTACATTTATATTAGCATAGGTGTATATTACAAATTCGCCTAGCAAGCAAAAAATTTGCCTATTTTCCTTTCTGATGTATTCACTTAGACCATGGTATGGTATTTGCCTTCTAAAAAATTATACAATAGTCCGAATCTTACTCGAACAAGGAAAATTAGACTTTCATATTACAGTATAGAATTTGACTCCTTTGGAAATTATACTGTAGTCCGAACCTCAGAATGCTAGACTTCTTGAAATCTTCTCTTTTTGCACTTTGGTCTTTAGTTCCTTGGTTCTTCTAGCTTGGACCATTTGTAATATTAGCCTACAATAAACACCAAAAATCGAAAAGTACCAAAATATATTACAAATAGTATAAAAACAGTACTAAAATGGTAATATTACCGTAATTCATATAAAAAAAATACTAATTAACACTAAATTAAAGAAAAACGCATATAAAAACACTATCAAAATACTATCATTTTTATTGGTAAAATAACTTTATTTACTATAATTATCACATTCACAAACTTAATAAATAACATTCTGCTAGTCCTAAGCAAAACAAGAAAGAAAAGTACTAACAACAAATTCACAATAAACACCATTTAATTTCACACAATAACTAATGATGATCAGATGTTCTTTGGATTAATTAATTCACAATCTCTAAAAGACCACAAATGACATAACTTTGAGGCATTCAAATGGTTGCTCACTTGATACATTTTCTCAAAAAGTAGTTTAATTGTCAATAAAGGTTTGAAACTTCCAATATTTCACTGCAATCAAAATGGTTTTCACAAAAGAAGACTAGGTCGTGCAGAACATGTTCTGCTCTACTCAAAAGAACCAAAAGTCAACTGCGGATTCCTGAATAAATCACTTGGAAATGGAAGGATCATTACAACTTTATCTAATATACACATATCATGCAAAGGAAGCACTAATCAAGTTAGGAGCAATTAATTTGATATTAATGATGGACAATACATAATGTAAAACCCCCAACCTGTTGGCAAACTAGCACCTAAAAGGCAAAATTTGAGATTATAAGATTTTGCTTCTACTTTCCTTGTTTTACTACTCTAATAGCTATTTCAAGGTACGACATTTGATATGCCGATTTCTCTACTAGCCTTATTCCTAACACAAACAAGTACAAATTTTTGTATTTTCTTTTCTTTTCTTTTCTCTTTTTGTTTGCTTTTCTTGTAGAATAGCACACAACCTAAGCCAAGGAAAAGGAATAAAATACACCTAAGATCATGTCAAGAATTGATCACCCATAAGATTGATATAATGCTTCCAAAAAGTGCAAACACAAAAATGGCCTAACATCTCCAACCATTTAAAATGTTTTCAAAAGTTTAGCTTGACAACATAAAAGATGTTTCACATAAATCTTTCTTGAAATCAATTAGCACATTAACATCTTTTTGATATCAAGAATAAATGGTTTTTTATACGAATAATTGCAATAACAATTTAGCAATTTAAACCTAAAATTGAATTGACAAAATTAGTACCACAACTTATATGTCATTTTTATGACTAAAAATGTTATCATTGAATGCCAAATTAGTTCTTTTTCCATCCAACTAACAAAACCTTTATTCACAAAAACAAAACAAAACCTTTTCCAAAAACAAAAGACAACACAAAAGCAAACCACCACACTTTTCACATTATTCAATAATGAGTTACCAACTTATCACCTTATTCAATAACCCTAATCAATACCTACACATGTTGCAAGGATACGAGGTATGTTTGTCGATAAGAAGAGTAAGGATCGATCCCACGAGAACTATTGGACAAGTGTTAGGGTTCTCAAATCTTTCACCAATTAGAAAAATTAATTGCAAGATTTTATTCTACGTAACTAAATTAATTTTAACCACTATGAAATTCACAACGATTACCAAAACTAATTAAAACTAGAGAAAATAATAAAGTAAAACTAGAGAAAATAATAACGCAAAACTAGAGAAAGCAATAAAATTTACTGAAAGCATACTTAAATTAATAAACCAGAAAAGTAAACACTAGAAGACTGTTAAATTAAAACTAAAGTAAACACTGGAAGATTAAATTAAAACTATGGAATTGAAATAAGAACTGGAATTAGATTGAATTTCAATAAAGAAAGCAATCTCAATAGCATAGTCGCCATAAGTGTTGTTGTGTTTTAAGTCTTGAACAAGAAGAATAAATCCTTAGTCCATGATTTTCCTAATCTAATGTCTAATCTAACTAATGATGACTACGTGTTTTCAACTCTCATATAATGGGATAGGTAATACATCAAGGTTTAGCCCCCTTAGATGATAGAAATACAATAAAATTCGTAAACGAGTCCAATCGGGTGGAAAAAACTTCAAAAACAAGTAATTTTGTAACTTGCTGCACATTGTGTTCACATGTGCACGAGATGGGACTTCAAGAATTTTGCTCACTGGAATTTCACACATGCGTAGGCCTTGGGTTGCACATGTGCACAACTTGCATTATGCCTATTTTAACTTCTACCTCGATTTTGACATTGATACTGATGGAATTGTGTCTATGGAAAAATTCAAAACATTAAAGTTTTTACTCTATTTCTTAGCTTTCCGAGCATTTTGATTCATCTCAATAGAAGCTTGGACAAGAAAGTTATGATCAAAACGTCGGACAGTGTCCAAATTCACTCCTCGTCAGTGTATGTTTCTCATCTTTTTATTTTTCTCCAACTTTTTGGTCTTTTGGCTCCTTTTCATTCAAGACCTATACAAACAAAAAATAAAACAATTAGGCTCATAATTCACTCAATTATTGCTCGCATTACATGAAAATTGAGGTAAATGATACATAAAATATACAACATTTATAAGATTATTAAATACCCCACACTTAACTTTTGATTGTCCTCTAGCAAAAATAAAATTAAAAATAGAAAAGCTCATCACAAATGCAACCAACACATCTCAACAATTGTTCACGTAAATAATTAAGAATCAATCCACCATCAGGAGTACTGTAAGAACTCAAGAGATCAAATGCCAATAAAACACTAGATGTGAAATCCGAGGAGTGTGTGTGTGAATATAGTCATTCAATAAAAACTCGATTTTAAAGACACTAGGGTCAATTCATGCAAACTCTTAAAATTTTTTCAAACACCCCATAACCCACTTTCTTACACATGTCCACTAATATATACAACCGATTCAATTTAAATTAGGTAAGACTTTTAGCTAGTAATGCTAGGCTAGTATATTGGCTAACCCAGGAAGGGATAAGGATATCACAAAACAAAAGAAAGAGCTTTAAATCAATGCTGGTAATGCTAGGCTAGGATATTGGCTAACCCCACACTTAATCAACAACCACCTATAAAAATTTCATACCACGAACAACAAAAGTCCTTCTTCTTCAAGTTTGACCCAACACGACAACCTTTTGTTCAGACATTTATTTATCAATTTTTTTAATGTCCGCCCCCAATACGGGTACTAGTGATAGGCACTACTCGTAAACACACCAATAGAGGTACCACTGATAGGCACTACCTGCAAACATAAGTACCAATGATATGCACATTTGTCATTACCTGTATCACAACAAGGAAAGTACCAGTGATTGGCTCTACCTGCACTTTTCAAAAATTTTCTCCTCAATTTATCCTTGTACCCCTTGCCCCATAAATTTACACCACCCATTCATACAATTGACCACCCTTATTTAACTACCTCACCCTTTTATCCCCTTGACAATTAATGTGTCCATCAAATCTCTTAAGGGACAACCTAGGATATAAAAATTAAAAAATGTATTAAGCTTATAAAGGTGGTCAATGATTTTTAATAAAAGAAAGCGAATGGTGTTTCACTCCATACGTTAAAAAATAAGGCTCAAATAGGGTATTAAGGATAAAAATTTCAATAAGGATGGCTTGAAAGGCTTAAACGTTCGAAGAAATTCTCTATCCTCATCTTTAAACCAAATTAAATTGCCTCTAAAATTCACTTCGAAAATGTAATAAAACAAGTTCTGGGATGCAATGAAAATAAGTTTACATAATTATCTCTAAGTGTCAAAAATAAAAATAATTTATGATGGGCTGGTTATTAGTGTGCTAAAAAATTCTCAAAAATCATGCATAAAAATATTAACATTGACTATGCACTAATGACGGTTTAGGTCAAAAATTATCATGAAGAAAATCAATGAGACATGCTAAGCAATTGCAAAATTTTCAAAAATTTCAAAAATTTCCACTAATTTGCACGAAAATTTCCAAAAATCTTAAAAAGCTCTCAGATCAAAAGAAAAGTTAAACTATTGAAGCAAAAATTGAGCAAACTACACTAAGAAAATATAAATCTAGATAACTCTCCACCCCACACTTAGAAATAAACATTGTCCCTAATGTTAAAGAAAATAAAAGCACAGAAAAGAAAAAAGAGAAAGCTTCTCTAGCAATGTAGAACAGTTGGTGTAATATATTCCGACATAAATATCCATGAAGTGAGTTGAAACACGTCGTTAACACGAAGGAGACGAGCACATATGAATTTGAACCAAATAGACCAAACTAGCTAAAGCTTATTAGCATTGAAATGATAACGTGCACAACACCCCCAGCACCCCATGTCCATTCTATTTCACCTTTGCAGATAAGGCTTTGATGTCGTTGATTTCCATATTAGTGTCACAAATAGTTGGCCAATCATCATTGCAAATTTAGTTCACTCTCAATAGTCGATTAATCACGTTCCTAGAAATATCCACAGATTTCTCCCTAACATATACTTTACTATCCTCATACGCAGTTAAATTGTCATAGAACTTGCATACAATCGGGAGTAGAACATCCTTGGGAGTGGAGGTGAAATACTGCCACCTATGCGCCCTAACGACATTGCAAATTTCAGGGGCTGTAGTGGTAGGAATTTGTATACCCCTATCTTTAATTGCTGCTCTCCCTAGAATATCTGGCTCATATCGTTTCTGGGCAGTGGCATTGAGAAATTGATATGGAACATTCTCTTTTTCATGCAGCTTTTGATGCTCCTATTGTGATGCCGCAGAAGAAGAGGCTTCAGCCGTTTCTTGACTCGCTGGTTGGTTACTTATTTTGCATGCCATGCCTAAAAAGAATAACATATGAGATACACAAAACGCAAATAAAAATGCCACCAACTCACACTCATTCAATTATATACCCTCTATCTAAATATCAAACTTAGTATTAACAAGAGAAAATCAAACATGGCAATGCTAATACTAAGTAATGCATATATACCCAAGACACTCCTAGACCCTTTTTAACCACAAAAATTGATTGAGGAGTAATCATATGTCATGAGTGAACTCCTAAGAATTGAATCCATTTAGAAACGCCTACTTTTTTATGAGTTTTCTTTATTGAGATATTTTATCGAACATTTGCCTTGCATAAACAAGTAATGGATTTTTCTATATGTAAAGATCATACAAATACTTTCCAATTAAAATAACCAAGCAAAAATCAAACACATCAACACTAATTATGCAATTCATCAAAAATAAACACAATCAAAGTATTAAAAATCAAAACTTTCCTTCAATGTAATTATTGACCCAAAAAGGAAAAATTTAAGACAAGGGAATCAATGAAATTCATGCATCAATGATGTAAGAAAGAAAATTTTTTGATGTGACTTCAAGAGATAAATGATTGCTTTGAGGGTAAAAGGGTGATTGGGGTGAGAGAATTTTAAGAGGAAAGGAGAATATAAGAAGAAGGGTAGTTGAAGAAGAAGAATTTGCATTGGAATGAGGAGAACAAAACCTTTGTATGGCTTTTATTTCATCTTGCACAATGTGCAAGCTTTACTCGCATATGTGCACGATAAGCCCAAGGGACAAATTCTGTTTTTGCCATTTGCGCATATGCGTAAGAAATTACTCGTGTATGTGTGCAAGTCCAAAAATTAAAATTGTAACATCCAAAATTTGAGTAAATTAAAACCCCTAGACATGTAAAATCTGGTCCTAACTACGCAAACCAATCACAAAACCATAAAACAACATTTTAGTCTATTTAACATGCATTTTAGGATGATATGTACACAAATAACATGGAAATGAAATACAATAAAAAATGGTGTAAACACACAAACAAAATTATAAAAGGACATGGGTTGCATCCTATATAGCACCCTTGTTTATAGTCTTAGTCTTGACTTCAGTACTTGAGATTAGTTCAAGCACTTAAGGATGGTCAACCATCCTTTTCATTTTGGCTTCCACAAGAAACGTTTAACCCCATTTTTCATTACTCTTGAAGCTTGATTCCCGACTCGAACTTGAACTTGCTCTTGTTTTCACGCATTTGCCAATGATAGTGCACAAATTATCACCTCAAGTTGCTCTTTGAACTGCTTTTCTTCTTCTTGCTCATGGCTCTTTTGCTTAAACTCTCATCTTTCTATTCTTGTGAAACCATTTCATGAGTCTTTCTCATCTCACTTTTCTCATCTAGTGGTTTGTTCTCCAAGTCAATTTTTGAATCTTCATTTGGTTCAACAACCTTGTTGAGTGCATTGCTTTGACCCATCTTGGGTACCTTGTCTCCATACATATCAATGAATGAACCAAGGGAATAATATAATAGCATATTTTTCAACAAATATTTGGACGTTACCATCATAATTAAAAACATCAATTTCATCTGATTCATTATCAACTCGCAAAATTAACTGCTCTTTATTAATGTCAATCAAAGCATATGTGGTTTATAAAAATGGCCTTCCTAAAATCAACAGAATTTTATTATCCTCGCCGATGTCCAACACCAAGAAATCAACATGAAACACCAACTTTTCCATTAAACAAGCATATCCTCCAACAAGCCATAAGGTTTTATCTTAGACAAATCTGCCAATAGGAGTGTAAAGTTGGTTGGTTTTGCATTGATGATCCCTAGCTTATAATAGATAGTCTTCTGCATGATATTGATGCTTGCCCCCAAATCACAAAGTGATAGATGATATATGTATTCTACTATATTCACCAATATAGAGAAATTACTAGGATCCTTGAGCTTATGGGGTAAATTCTATTGAGCAATGGCACTGCACTTGGCATTAAGGCAAACTATCTCATCATCATCCTACCTCGCCGTTTTCAGCCAAGAGATCTTTCATGAACCGAGCATAATTAAGCATTTTGTTGTGAACGTCAACCAAAGGGATGTTTACATGAAACCTTTTAGGCATATCGAGGAACTTGTGGAATTGTTTTTTTTTTCCTCTTTTCTTGGATCAACGAGTCGTTGAGGAAATGGCACTCTCACTGCAAGATCTAATTTCACAGGTTCTTCTATATGCTATCTCTTTGACTCTTTCATTGCATTCACTTTTGTCATCTTTCCTTCCTCATGTTCAGCTTCAAGTTTATCTTCACATATCTTGGATTTTTACTTCTCAACTTTCTTATCAATCTTTTTCTTGTCATTTTGTACACCGAATTCCTTTCTACTCAGTGAAATAGCATTGCATTGCTCCTTTAGATTTGGAATTGTGTTACTTGGCAATGCTCCCATAAGTCGTTCATTATTTTGCTGAGCTAACTGTCCAAGTTGTAGTTCCATATTCCTTGTAGAATCTCACAAATTCCCATGAGGACTTCCTCCACAAAGCTTCAAAGTCCCTCCTCAAGTTATCCTCAGCAGATTGATCATGGTTTGCATATGGAGGATAATTGGGATTTTGAGGTGGGGGTCTTGGTGGAAGTTGGTATGAGTTGTTTGGTTGAGGGGAAAAGTTTTGAAAATTCCTGTAGTACGGTAGCTGATATGGTCTAAAGGAAAAAACTTGATTGGAAGAATTTGACTGTGGCTAGTTGGGTTGGAAAGATAGATTTTGAGCATTATTTTGATTAGTCCATGATAAATTTGGATTGTTTCGCCACGATAGGTTGTAGGTGTTACAATAAGAATTTGGTTGATTCATTGGCCGTGAATTTTGATTCAAAACAAACTGAACTTGCTCACTTTATGTGATGGGCATGTGACATAGGCCATTTTGATGGCTTCTTCCACAAAATTCACAAGTTAAGATCCCTTGAGGTATTGAATTTATGGATTTCACCGAACTCCTTCCCATGTTTTCTAGGGCTTTTGTCACATTTTGGTCATCATATTCAACATCATGCCCTATTGAGCCAAGAAAGCATCACTAAAATTAATCATACTTCTTTGATGGGCATTAACTTGGTGGACTTGTTTTTTCAGTTATTGCTCAGCCAAAGGATTGATTGTGCCATGGTAGTAATGAGTTAATGCCATCCTCTCCAATAGTTGTTGTACCTTTTGTGAAGTTTTAAGAGGAAAATCACCTCCTACACTTGTATAGACGAACAATCTTGTCTCCAAAAATAATCCATTATAAAATGTCTGTACTTGTGGCATGATGTGGACACTTTCTAAGCAGCTCCTTGAAGTGCTCCTATGCTTCGCTTAGGCTTTCCCTAATGATTTGTTGAAATGATGTAATGTCATTGAGGAGCTCTGCAGTCATTTAGGTAGAAAGTACTTGGCCAAAAATTCTTGAACTAGTTGATTCGACATGGTGAAAGTACCTTGCTGGAAAGATTGTAACCACGCTTTGCCTTATCCCTCAAAGAAAATGATAAGCTGAAAAGCCAGCATTCAAATTAAATCTGCGTGTATTCCATTGTATTTGAATGTGTCAATGACTTCTTCAACATTCACCAAATGAGCATAGGGATTCTCGTTTGGCCCACCTCCAAACATAGCATGGGTTTGGAACATTTGAATCAAAGCAGGTTTGATATTAAAGTTGTTGGCCTGTACCAGTATTTGGGCAATGCTAGAACTTGCCCCATTAAAATTTGGTATGGTATAATCTTTAAGGGTTCAGGGATTAGCATTACCTGTATTGCCATGATTACCGCTATTTCTTCTTGATTCCCAACATTGCGATTTGGATTCTCCATTATATTCTCTCCTAGACTTAATTCTTGTGGTTTGCTGTGGTTTCTCGTTATCGTTCGTTCAATCTCCAAATCACCTAGATGTAGTGGTTGGTTGGAAGAATGAGTATTTACCATAAACTACAAGAAAATAGACCAAAGTTTGAATGTTAAAGCAAAAATCCAAAAGAAAAATTAAAAGGAATGGACAAAAAGCAATGGTAGATAATTAAAAGAAAATAAAAAGTTTGATCTAATTAAAAGAAAACAAAAAGCAATAGTAGATAATTAAGGTTCGCTAAACTTAATTCCAAAAATAGTCCCCGACAACGATTCCAAAAACTTATTCGGGTAAATATTGATTAGGCAATTCAATTCACAAACAAGTTATAATTAAGCCTTAATAACGCTAATGAATACTTACACATGCTCACAAGAATACAAGGTATGTTTGTAAATCGGATGAGTAAGGATCATTCCCACGAGGACTATTGGACAAGTACTAGGGTTCACAAATCTTTTACTAGTTAGACAAATTAATTGCTTTCTATATAGCTAAATTAATTTTAACCACAATGAAATTAAGAACGATTACCAAAACTAATTAAAACTAGAGAAAGCAATAAAATTTACAGAAAGCAAACTTAAATTAATAAACCAAAAGTAAACACAGGAAGATTTAATTAAAATGATGGAATTGAAATAAGAGTTGCGAATTAAATTGAATTTAAATGAAGAAAGCAAACTCAATAACATAGCCGAACTAAGAGTTGTTGTACTTGAAGTCTTGAACAAGAAGAATAAAACCCTGGTCTATGATTTTCCTTATCTAATGTCTAATTTAACTATTGATAACTACATATGTTCAACGCTCATATAATAGGGTATTTATAGAGTATACATCAGGTTTAGCCCTCTTAGATGATTGAAATATAATAAAATTCATAAAGGAGTCCCTCTGGGTGGAGAAAACTTCAAAAATAGTAATTTTCGTAACTTGCTTCTCGTCATGTGTACATGCACACAATTTCCTCATGCATGTGAGCAAGATGGGACTTCAGGAATTTTGTTCACTGGAAGTTGCACACATGTGCAGTCCTCGGGTCGCACATGTGCACAACTCGCATTATGCTTCTTTTAAATTCTATCTCAATTTTGACCTTATGCTGATTAAATTTTGGAAAACTCAAAACATGAAATTTGTAGTTCTCTTTCTAAGACGAATTAGCTTCTAACAAATCTTGATCACCTTAATCAGATCTCAAACAAGAAAGTAATGATCAAAATTCCATACAGTGTCCAAATTCGCTTCTTACCGGTGTACATTTCTCATCCTTTTGATTTTTCTCCAAATTTTTGGTCTTTTTGGCTGTTTCTTCATTAATGACCAAACAAAATAGAAACAAAACAATTAGGCTCATAATTCACTCAATTATTGCTTGCATCACACTAAAACTGAGGTAAATGGTACATAAAATATACAACATTTATGAGCTTATCACTCACTGATATCACAAGATCGAATATACTTCTAAAATGCATAAAAAGGACATACTAAAAAATCCACCAAAACACAACCAAAGTAAAGTCTTGCTAAACCGGGACAAAAACTCACATACAAACCCTATTAAACATACACATATATACACAAGATGACATTACCAAACCAGCCCAAAGGTTGCCTCAACACATAAAGCATAAATAAAAAGCAACTTCCAATTAATTATATTTAGAGAAATAGGAGGAACAATCAACCAATTCCATGGTGTATCAATCAAATACCATCAAAGCTAATCTACTTGTCCTCAAGAAAAATTAAACTACTTTTCTTTAGCAAATTATCCATGCAAAAGAAAACTAAATCTAATAAACTAAAAGCAACTAAGGAAATGCATAGGAAATTCTCTCATCACTCAATCTCATCAATCAAATAAAGTAGGGGAATGAGTAAATAAGAAGTATGGACAAGAGTATTCTCAATATGGGAAAGTCATCAATCCTCCCTGTCCACCCCATGTAATCATCCTCGTCCACTTCTTCTTCATCATCTTTATCAAATTGACTTTCCTCAAAGTTCTCCTCCCGGATGTCTCTTTCACAAACTTTTCTTTGTTGTCATTCCTGAGTTGGCTTCTTATGTGGTTGGAAAGATTGTTGTCCACAAAGTGGCCATAGTGCCAAACTCGAGATGGACGATGAATCCCAGTGTTGAGCATTGTTGTTTGGAGAGTCTAACCAATGAGCAGCATGGTTGTTGTGCATCACCATTTGGCTACAAGTCTGATAGCCATAGAGTTCCTCTCTTTCCTTATTGGTTTGTGGTGAGTTGAAGACATGTCTAATTGATGTATTTATATATGGAGCTTGTGGAAGAGGCTCCATGGATTGTTCAATTTCTTCTTTGTGGTTCCTCTTGATAACTCTAGGAAACTAGAGTTATGTGTACCTTAAACTAGATGGTTTTGCTACTAGTTTTGAATAGTTTTAGTGTTTTCATGTGTGTTTTTGTTTATTTTTCTTTTATGTGCTAGAATGTGTTAGTATGTGTTTATTAAGTGTTTAGTACTTATTTAGGTGTTAACTAGCATATTTTATTAGGTTTTTGCATTTAGAGTTGTGTCGTGTCTTTGCCTTAACTTCGTTGGGAGTTGGGTTTTCGTTCGTCTTTGTTCGTCTTTTGTTTTTTGGCCTATTTTGTGAGAATTTTGTTTGTATATTTAGATATTGTTTTAAGTGTTTATTATAGGTCTAATAATGTTCTCCTATGTGTTAGGGTTGCATGAAAAAAACGACGCATTAATTGGATGTTGGACAAAGATTTTCCAAGCAAAATAGTGAAGTGCTGCAGAAGTTCTCGTCCATGTCACGACATGGATTTTCCATGTTACGACAAGGAAGAGGCTGAGGAAAAATAACTTTGTTCGGGGCTGATTTTTGCAGCACAATTACCCCACGATCCTAGCACTATTTATACACGTTTTAAGAAACCTAGTAGGAATAGGCTAGAGTAGAAGTTAGTTTTCTTCATTTTTCCTCTCCATTTGGGGTTGGTTTTCTTATATTAGAGTAGATTAGGATTTCACTTTCTTGTAATCTTAATTTTCTAGCTAAAGATTGAAGCTTTTTTGTGGTAAGTTCCTTGTTTATGTTAAAACTCCTTTAGTTAATCTTTTTCATGTTGATTTAGTTTAATTAGTTTAATTGCTTCCATATAATTACTCTCTTTACATGATTTCTTAGTGTAATTGTTAGAGTGATTAGTTCATCGGTTCCCTTCAATTTTGCTTACTTAATGGTAATTGATAGTTTAGATTTGTTAATTAGAGTAGATTAGTTTATGAGCTTTTCATTTAATTGCTTTCTTTACTTGTTTTCTTAGTTTAATTGATAGATTAGTTTATGGGCTTTCCTTAATCAGGCTTTCTTAGTGTTAATTTTTAGTTTAGGTTGGTTAATTGCTTTTTAAAATTACTTTCTTTTTACATGCTTTCTTAGAATACATTATGAGCTTTCTATAATTGTGCTTTCTTAATGATAATGAGTAGTTGGATTAACTAATTACGTGCTTAGTATGCGTTTCATTTTAATTGTTCCCTTTAATTGCTTTCTAAAAATACTTCCTTTTTAATTACTTTCTTATTGTTTAATCATTACTTTAAATTGCTTCTTTAGTTCCATTAGTTCTAGTTTTAGTTAAATCTTTTCTCTTAATCAATCACTTCAACTTATAATCTAACAAAATAACTAGTAATTATCAACCAGGAACCAATCCTTGTGGGTACAATCCTTACTTCCCTTTACTTCTAGTTGACAACTGTATACTTGCAAGATGCCACCTAGTTAGCTGTAGAATTTAGGTGTTTTATAAATTTATAACTAGGTGTGTAAGGTATCAAGTTTTGGTGCCGTTGTCGGGGATTGATTTTCGGTAATATCGATATAATTTGGTTGAAAGACTAAATTGAAGCCATTTGTTTACTTTTATAGTTATTTCACCTATTTGAAAAGCCAGAAAGATTTTTCATTTTGTAGTTGTGTTCTTATTTTCAAAAGTTCAAAAAAGATTTTCTTTTTGATAGATGGTTTAGACAGTTAGTAGTCTAAACTTTCCTAATTTTCTTGTTTGTGTTCTTGTAGTTCCTTTTTTTGTTTTTATTTGTGTTGTAGGACTTAGTTAGAGCTATTCATACCAAGGTAATTATCATGTTTATGGCAATGGAGGTATGTCCAATGAGCATAAGTCTTGTTATGGTTATTCTCCTTACCCCGCTTAGATTACCAAGATGGATGGTCTAGCCATCAGTACTCTTATGAGAGCTACCAAGATTATCAAATGGGATGGTCTAGCCATCCATATTATTATGAGAGCTATCAAGAAAATTTCTGCTCTTTTCCTCCACAACAGGAGCCTTTATATGATAAAATGGAGTCATATTTCCTTCACCAAACAACTCAAGAAAGTGAAGAGGCAAGAAGAATGGACATGTGGATTCAAGTTCAAGAACTTCGAGAAGAACTAGCCCAACTTCTAGAAGAAAAAGCCCTACGGCAAGAAGCGATGGCTATACTCCGAGAAAAACATGCTAGGTTACAAGACCAACTTTCTCAAATTCAAGGAATGGTAAATGATGAGGCATAATGGACTCCAACACCTCTACCAATGGGTGAAGAATCAGCTCAAGAAGAAGAAATTGAAAATGTCTTGCAAGAAATCGATTCCCAAGAGCCTCATGTAGTTGAAGTTACAATAACTGAGACACTTAACACTTAATGTAGAGGAAGCACTAACTTTCCCTTTACATGAGTGTGAGATTGTCTTGGTTATAACAAAGAAGGTTTCATTTGGTGTGTTTGTGAAGAAAGAGCCGGTTATTAGAGGAATGGAAGATGAAGGATACATTTTAGAGAGGATCGGGAAGGCTCAATCTACTTATTCTGGACTTCAAATCCTTGGGGACTTTGGAGGAGATAAACAATGGTGCGAGTTCACCAAGGATTATAACATCCTTGGGAAGCCTCCTTGGTGTTAAGAGAGTATTTCTTTCTTTTTTTATTTGTTATGCCTTATTTTAGTTTCCTTACTTTAGTTTACGTACCCCGTTGGTAATAAGGGCTTGTAGCCTTGTGATTAGTTTAGCTTATGTTTGTTGTTGGCAATTGAATTTGTATACATTTGGATGAATTTGGTCATTGACGAAAATGTTGATAACAGTATATGACTTGTTGTGATTTGTGAATGACATACATACTTTATGGAATGACTTTTGACATGATATTTTTACTTTTTACTTGTGGATATTCTAACTGTTGTACACTTCATGTGCTAAATAGTTGAGCTTATTTTGTAGAAATCATGTGAATGATTGATTTGGATTAAGAGTAGTCTTGGTGGTTGAATGTTTCTTTGAAGCCGATTATGTGTAAAACTCAGTTTGGGAGATGAGTTGGGTATTTAGATAACCCAGTTGTTGTGCTAAACCTTGCTACCCTTATTTGTGTTTTTCTTTTTCTTTAATTGTTTGAACCTCGTGAGCCCCAAGGGCCCCTTCGTACTGTAGCCATAAATGGTTGTAAAAGAAAAATCAATTTCTTGGACTCTTGTTTAATTAAAATTGGGTTTATATGATTTACTTGACATTTCCTCATTGCTTAGCCTTGATAAATGTTGTGCTCAATGTTGGTGAAGTCCATAATTAAAAGATAGGACTCTTGTTTTTAAGTTCAATTTTAGCTTACTTGGTTGCATTCATCTTTACTTGGTTAATATGTTGTTCATCTTTGAAGATGTTTTAACTTTTTGATTGACCAAGTATAATTCAACATACCTAGTATTTTGTTTTTATGCATTCTAGTAGTATTATTATGTGTTTGTTCTATTGTGATTGAGTGCTAAGATGTGTTGTGCTCATCATTTGTATAAAATGACAAGTTTGGCGATGTTATTTACTTGTGTTGGAATGGTTCTTTTTGTGAATGTAAATATTTGTTTGGTGAATTTTGGATGGAAAATTGATTGATTATGGTACTTGATGATGACAAATGACTTGCAATATCATATGATTGAGTTATTTAAATTTGGCATTCCATGGATTTTGAAGTGTGTTGAGTACTTCTTTTGTGACAAAAGAATTTCAAAAGGCATTATGAGTATGTTCAAAAGTGAGAAATTCACTCTTTTATAGTAGTTCATTTGAAACATTGGTTGTGATCAAATCAATAGTATTTCTTTGTTGGTCAATTCATCTTTTGGAAAAAATTGGTTTAAATGGAATATAAGTGATTTAGGTCATTTTGTGTGTTTTCTTGGGGAGTTTTCTTCTAACTTATGAGTGATTGGTTTGAATATGATCTTGGGTACGTTTTACTCCTCTTTCCTAGTTTAGGACTGTGGAAAAAAATAAAGCAAAAAAAAAAAAACTTTGCATTTAGGAATAAGGCGAGTACGGGATTCTGGTATGTACCCATGTTGTTTCTCCGAATTAAGCCATTAGGAATTACATTTTAGTATACCAACAAGTTGAGGAGTACTCATCATTGATATCAAACTACTCACTCCTTGATAGAGTAATATTCCCAATTGTGTGACGTGCATATTAGGTAGACTCCTAATGATCTTCTATTTCCATGTGGCCTTGTCAAGATGGTTGAAAAACATTGTAATCCTTTTGATTTGATCAAAACTTTGTTTTGGATGAATGGAAGTTGTTTTTCAAAAACTTTTTTGATGATGGTTAATACTTGGTTATTTGAAACATTTGTTGGTATTTGAACTCGTTTTCTTCGGAAAAGTTGAATAATAAAAACTTGGAATGACTAGTTAAAATAATTCAATGATCATATGGTATTTGAGGTCGCTTAAGAGGTATCCTAATTATTCAAAGTACATCTATTATTCACCTTTTGTGTTATCATCTTGGTAGTGTCTAGTATTTTGTGTCTTGTGTTTGGTGTTGTTCATTGTTGTTGTTCTTTTTCTTGTCTTTTATTTTTCTCGGGACGAGTAAAAGGTTAAATTTGGGAGTGTGATAATTTATGAAAACTAGAATGATATTTACTCTAAACTTGATGATTTTGCTACTAATTTTGAACATTTTTAGTGTTTTCATGTGTTTTTGTTTATTTTGCTTTTATGTGCTAGAATGTGTTAGGATGTGTTTATTTAGTGTTTTTGTACTTATTTAGGTGTTAATTAGCATATTTATTAGGTTTTTACATTTAGAGTTTGTACAGTGTCTTTGACTTAACTTTGTTGGGAGTTAGGTTTTCATTCGTCTTTGTTTGTCTTTCATTTTTTGGCCTTCATTTTTGACAATTTTATTTATATATTTAGGTGTTATTTAAAGTGTTTATTATAGCTAATAATTTTCTCCTATGTGTTCGGGTCGCATGAAAAAAAAATGGCGCATCAATCAAATGTTGGGCGAAGATTTTTGAAGCAAAACAGTGAAGTGCTGCAGAAGTTCATGTCCATGTCGTGACATGGAGGCAACTGAAGCAAAAATGACTTTATTCGGGGCTTATTTTTGCTGCACTACTACCCCACGACCCTAGCACTGTTTATACGTCTTTGAAGCCTCATTTGGGGTCTAGAAGACTCATTAGAAACCTAGTAGGAGTAGGCTAGAGTAGAAGTTAGTTTTCTTCCTTTTTCCTCTCCATTTGGGGATGGTTTTCTTAGATTAGAGCAGATTAAGATTTCACTTTCTTGTAATCTTAGTTTTCTAGCTAAAGATTGAAGCTTTTTTTGGTAAGTTCATTGTTTATGTTAAAACTCCTTCAGTTAATCTTTAATTTCATGTTTATTTAGATAGTGTTTAATTAGTTTAATTGCTTCCATATAATTACTCTCTTTACATGATTTCTTAGTTTAATTGTTAGATTGGTTCATGGGTTTCCTTCAATTATACTTACTTAATGGTAATTGATAGTTTAGATTTGTTAATTAGAGTAGATTAGTGTATGAGCTTTTCATTTAATTGCTTTCTTTACTTGCTTTCTTAGTTTAATTGATATTAGTTTATGGGCTTTCCTTAATCATGTTTCTTAGTGTTAATTTTTAGTTTAGGTTAGTTAATTACTTTTTTAAATTACTACATGCTTTCTTAGAATAGGTTATGGGCTTTGTATAATTGTGCTTTTTTTAATGATAATGAGTAGTTATATTGACTAATTGCTTGCCTAATATGCTTTTCATTTTAATTTTTCCTTTTAATTGCTTTCTAAAGATACTTCCTTTTTAATTGCTTTCTTAGTGTTCAATCTTTACTTTAAATTGTTTCTTTAGTTCCATTAGTTCTAGTTTTAGTTAAATCTTCTGGTCTTATATCTTAATCAATCGTTTCAACTTGTAATCTAATCAAATAACTAGTAATTATCGACCAATCCTTATGGGTATGATCCCTACTTCCTTTTACTACTAATTGACAACCATATACTTGTGTGATGCCACCTACTTAGTTGTAGGATTTAAGTGTTTTATAAATTTATAACTAGGTGTGCATCACCTCTCGAACTCCTTCACCATGTTGTGAACATGGTCATCATTGATCCTCCCTGTTTGAAATGTTTGGAGCTCACTGGGAATGATTGGACAACATGCATCAATACAAAGTTTAGTAACTAAACTCGACAAAAAGAAACCCAGTTGCCCCGATCCTCCATTTCTCGAAAAGCCTTGTGAATAATTTTGCCCACTTCAATAAACTTTCTCTCTAGAATAGCATATGCCAAACACGCCCTATCTCTTTGAACATGACTGACCATACTTGACCCCCATATATGGCAGCTAATAGAGTAAGACCAAATCTTTGGTAACAATTGTAAGTCACACTCCTAGGAAATCTCCAGTACTTGGTGTTGTTAGCGTTCATTTGTCAAGTTACATTATTATAGCACAACCCCTTTCAATAACTTCATAATCTTTGTCACCAATTATGAAATTTTTGAACTCACAATTGTAAAAATTGGCAAACTAAAGTAAGCATTGATCTTTTTTGCACTAAATCAACTAATTTAACCCTAACTTGGCATTCACTATTTACCAAATTACATAGGTTGCAATAATACTCTTTCACAAGATGGATGTACCTCGGTTTCACCGCTTTGTCAAAATATTCCCAACTATAGCCTTCTATTCGTACCTTAATTTCTTTCCCAATTCACTCATATTGTTCCAAATTATTTGACAAATCAAAACCTTGCTGTTGAATTATGACATGTTGTTCATTGTTTTTGAACAATTCTTCATCCCTTTTACTCATAAATAATGGGGCAAGATCCCCACACTGCTACCTCCCCATATTTTTCTCTTTTTTTTTTTTATTGTAGGATGTCTAGCCATAGCTTTTCCTTTTGCTCTTGTCATTTTAATTCAGCAAATTCAATAAAAAATAACCCAAAACAATCCAACATAACCATAAAAAGTAGTCCAACGAGTCCAAAATAAAATTCCTAATTCAATTATGTTCAAGAAAGTATGCACAAGTTTGACCAAACAAACCGTCAAAGATGTCCAACACATAATTAACCATGAAAACTTATAGTATTGGAGCAAAATTGGAACAAATTAACCGGAAAATTTTGTAATTTGGTTGGCCTCCTTTGTTCCTTAAAATTCCTTTGTTTTTGAAACACCTTTGAACCCCTCTTGACTGGTTTAGGTGGTCCCATTTGATTAGAGGGGATGAAATTGGAGTTTGGAGATGATTGTGGTGAAATTGGTGAAAGGAAGAGGGGGATTTGTCATGGATGGAGATAAAATTATGAAGTTAGGGTTTTGGAATTCAGGATGAATGAGTGATCTACTAAAGTTCGGCTAAGGCTTCCATTTTATACCCATTAATAGATTTTGAATTGCGGTATCAATTTTTCCTTCTTCAGAATCCATATAACAGTTCGAATACAACATTACCTACCTTGATGAACCTTCAAACTATGATTTCAAAATTTTGTTCAATACCGTAGTATGCTTTACAAATTGTTCCTTCATATGTTAAGGGACATTGTTATCGGAACTTGTTCTTTGTTGGTCCGGTACCATCTCCTACTAAATTCCAAGAATCGATACTGCAGTATCACATTTTTCTCTTTCAAAGTTGATATTGCGGTATTGACTGAAACTGAAATTCTAGAAGTTTGATACCACGACATCAAGTTCCTTCTTAGTGAGCCCATACCGCAGTATCAAGTTGGCAACATTTAACCAAAATTTTGCATCTTTTCAGCTTGAACCCAATTGCTTCCAACACTTTCTCTATCACCTACATTCATCCAAATCACAAATTTAGAGGACATTTGCACTCACATTTCCATTAAAACACTCAAATAAACATAGATAATTACTTGTAGATAATAAACCTAATTAACTATAGTTAAACCTAATTAATAATTATTACTAAATAAGGGAGAAGTAAATAAAGAAAATGCATGAACAAGGGAAAGAAAAGTTTAGGTGCCTCTCTAGAGCGCTTATTTATAGTAATTAGCTTGACTATGACAATGTTCAGCTTCAAGTGTCAAAGTAGGTGATGGATGCTAGCCCTTTCTCCTATGGATCTCCAATGTAAAGCTTTAATTGATTCTTATCAACCATGAACTTCCCATCATAATCATCCAATTGAATAGATTCACCTACTGAAATATCAACAATAGTAAATGGGCCAACCTATATGAATTTACCCCTGTCGTACCAACACACTTTCTTCTTTGTCATCAATACTTTGTCTCTAATTTGGAACTTTCAGTGTTTGGCATGTGATTTTTGTAGGTTCAATTAGGCCTCATCTAGGATGTTTGCCACTTTGACTTGGAATGCCTTCGTCTAAACCCTATCATCATGAGAAACAATAGAGATCAATTTTATAGTACTCATTCAACTCTGAAGCATTTTCATAATATTCAAATACATTAAATTGAACTACTTCATCCTCTATTAGGTGTTTCAATTTCCCTTTATTGAAATTAATGATGGCATGCGGAGTAGATAAGAATGGTCTCCCTAGAATCAATTGAACGCTAGCATCTTCTTACATGTCAAGCACCATGAAATCTACCTACAAAACTAATTCAAAAAATACTTCATTTTTACTTCTTATTGCATCATTTTCTCTTCTCAAAGCTTCAAACTCCTTTTTTTATTCCTCAGTGCTCTTCATCAATTGAGAGAACATGTCTTCCACACTCCTTGAGGAGGTGAACCAAGCTTTAGAGATTGGGGTTAATTATAAGGCAACTGAGATTGTTGGGAAGAATTTGGTTGGGAATGTTGAAAGTGGGATTGAAAGGTTCTTTGGTTGGGTGGTTTATAGGGTATAGAGGAAGAGGCTTAGTTTTGGAAGTTGGTTTGATGGGAACTTTATGTAGTAATCATTGACCAGCCCATGATAAGTTGGGATTATTCTTTCAAAAAAAGTTGTACGTGTTCCCATAACAATTTGATGAATATCAAGGTTGAAAGGATTGGGTTCCCATGTTGTTCACTTATTCATTACAAATTGGAGGTCCCTTACTCGTGCATTGACCATTTGGATAAAGGCTTGAGAAAAATCACATAGAAGTTAAATGTGTGGTCGGGAGGTATTGAGGTGTGGTATAGAAATGACATTGATATTGCCCACGTTTTCCAATGCTTTTGTAAGGTTAGCCAACACATTTGTTATAGTCCTATTTTGAGCCACAAGAATATCCCAATGAAACACTCCTCCCCTTTGCGGTTGAGGTTGAGACGGAGTTGGAAGTTGAGGTTGAGGTTGTTAAGATTGTTGAGGTGCAATGGTCCATGTTGATAATAGTTGGATGCCGTTGTATTGAGCAACCATTGGGCCTCATCTGGAATCTTGATGATAGCGAACCACAGGCTGATGCATCTAACAATTATGAACTTTGTCTCTTGATATAAACTATGATAGAACGTTTGCACTTGTATCCACAATGGAATAGAATGATGGAGACACCTCCTTAACATCTCCTTATACAATTCCCAAGTTTTCCCTATGCCTTCATGGTATCTTGCTTGATTGATATAATCTCATTTCTCACACGGGCCATCATAGATGAGGGAATGCTTGGCTAATAATTATTGTGCAAGGCCATTCCATGTTGTGAATGTGTCTTAGTCATAACTTTGGAGCCATGCCTTAGAACGATCTCTTAATGAAAATGCGAATGTCCTCCATCTCACACAAATGAGATGCACCCCATTGAATTTAAATATGTCCAACACCTCTAGGAAATTCAACAAATAAATATGGAGGCCTTTGTTGGGACCACCCTAAACAAGCATGTGCTTGCAATATTTGGATGAGTGCTGGCATTATTTCAAAGTTATTAGTACCTATAGGATCCATGCTATGCCAGAATTAGCTCAATCAGATAAAGTGGGCATAGCATAGTCCAAGTGGTCTATAATTTTCATTCAATCCATTTCTACTATTGCCATGGCTATTGCCTCCCAATACATTGTTATCTACTCCTTCTTTACCATTATTTTCCCTAGGATTCTCATCATCTACCCTTCTATTGTTGTTTGTTGTTGTCTCCCATTATGACTTGCTCTTGTTCTTATTGAAGCCTATTTTCCTTCTACATTTTCCTTAAGTTCTTTTCAAGTTACCAATCAAGTAAGTCTACTCTCTCACCGATAATATACTATAAGGTAACACACAAAGAACAAGTCAAACACCAATTTAAAGGCACCGAGCATAATAGTCAAATATCAACAAGAAACCATTATAACTACCAAAATCAATAACTAAAAATCTAAATTAAAGAAAAAGGTCTTAATTAGCAACTATCTTAGATACATTTATTATCGGTCAAATCCCTAGTATCAGCGCCAAAAAATTGATGTGGACTAAGGGTGATATCAAATAATATACATCTCATTCAAGTAACATAAACCTCCTACAAATACTAAACCACATCCACACACTCGCAAATATATGGGAAAGATAGGTTGCAATGTGAAGGGATCGTCCTACGAGGATTGCTTAACAACAATTACCAAGGCTTTTGGGATTTATGTACGATTTAGGCTAATCAATAGGTTGGATGTGATAAACTATAGCTAAATTAAGCAAGTAAATAATAGAAAGCACAAGTAATTAACTAACTGCAAGGAGTGAAGGTGGATTGAGTTAAGAAAATGCTCAATGGGTCTAATTAGGGCTCACTTCTAACTATGAGCCGGTTCTTTGACCCGACAATCGATTCTAAGCCTATCTATCAATATGGAACTATATGAACTAACTATGAAAAATGACATCTTGATCTAACTACCACTTGTCCTAGTCTAGTAAAGGTTTGGTATAGGAATAACACACAACTACCGTATCTAATGCCAAACCCACGAAACAATTTCAAGAATTGGCCACCCCACCTAGATTTAGCTGTCAAAACACTATTTATTACCTAAATTTTCACCACTTTATGAATATCTACTTGGAATTACCGACACATATGTTGAATTTACATCTCCTTAGCCCAATGAAAAAGGTATTTAATTGCACACGGCTAAACTAAGAACCATAAACGTACAAACAAAGCTAAAACTAAGCATACTTAGAAAGAAAGAAATTTCAATTAAAAACTAGAAATTTTTATGTCTAAAGAAAGATAAATAAAATCCCAATAAATTAAACTAGGAATATTATAAACTTGTAATAAATTGAACTAAGAAATTAAGGTTCAAATATCTTAAAATTACACTAAAACTAAAAAAACTTCGAAACTAAATTAAAATTAACTAAGTCTAACAACTATACTATCTACTATGTGTTTTTAGTGTACTCTATAGGTGTATATAACAAATTCACTTAACTTGTACAACATTGGCCTATTCTCCTTTCTGATTGACTCGCTCGGACCGTGATATGGGATTGCCTTGTTCAAAATTGATACCGCGGATAGAGTATTTCTTGCACAATGGAAATTAGCTTTCAGACCGCGGTGTGGAATTTGGTTCCTTTGGAAATGATACCGAGGTCCAAACCTCAGAATACTGAACTTCTTGGAATTTTCTCTTTTTGCTCCTTGGTCTTTAATTTTTGGTTCTTTTAACATGGACCCATTTGTAATATTAGCCTACAATAAATACCAAAAATTAATAAGTATCAAAATATATTGCAAACAGAATAAAAATAGTACTACAATGCTTATATTACCCTAATGCATATAAAAATACTAATTAACACTAAATCAAAGAAAAACACACATATAAATACTAAAACTAATAAAATACTATCAAAATACTATAGTTTTGTATGTGAAATAACTCGATTTACTAGAGTTATCAATAATTCTTAAGTATTTGATAATTGTCAATTAGATCTTCATGAGAACGATCCTCATTTACTCTTTACTACTTCACTATCAGTATACTTGCAATAAATGTGCTTAAAAGATGTGGATGAAAAAAATTGATAAGGACAATCACAGATTTCTCTGTGTCAAAAGCAAACCATGACTATGAAAAAATCATACTGTTTATCCAATGATTTATCATTGAATTATAATAATCTTTTGATTTAGTAATTTGTTTTCAATTTAGTTAAATTATGAAAAGAGGTCAGGTATAATACCCCTCTGTCTTGTATTCTTTGCGAGTTTTTAATAAATCTGGTAAAGGCATAAACCAAACACCCACCTCTCATTGGTGTTTTTTTTTCAGTTTTTAAAAAGCAAATATAGTTAATAACTTTAAACGAGCAATTTGGGAATTGCATAGATTTTTCTCTCAAATTTGTGTAGTTAAGTTTATCGTGTGAAAATTATGATGGAAGCTATTGCAGTTTTCATATAAAGAAGGTGCAATGTAAATGCAAATTCCTAGGATTGCAAACGCAACACATTTAGACTGAAAATTGACGGATTGGTAATTTAAATGCAATTAACCTCTAACCTAAAAACATTACTTACTTTCAATATATGGTCATATTTTATGCCATCAAATATACAATTATAAAATATCATGGATTATAATTACTTTAGTTAATTGTCGTCTATGTGAGATAATACTAGATATTTAAAGACCATTCTAGCAATTTTCCTCTTTCATAACTTTTGCTAATTAACATAGTGTAGTAGTCCATCTGTTCTAGTTATATTGTCACAGTTTGATTTTTTTATTAATCAATTCAATTTTATAATCAACAAGTCATAGAGATTTATTTGATTTTTATGAAAATTTTTTAATAAAAGTAAAATTTATATAAAATATTATAACATGTAATTTAAAATTTATAAAAAAAATTAAAAAATTTATAAAATATTGAATGTTGAAAATTTGACTCGTTGATTAAAAAAAGTTAAATATGATAAATATATTGAGACGGAAATAGTAATGTTTATTTTCTTCATTCACCTAATTAACTAAACGTGACCAACCCTGAACATCACCGTGTCTAAGCCATATACGATTAAACAGCCCCAGTGTAATGAAGATGTGGATTCCTTAATCTTAGCAACAACTGTAGGGACCAAAATAAGTTGGGCAGCATCTTGACAAATGAATCCAAACATGTACCACTAAATGTCCAGGCTCCTATATTGATTTACACGTGACCAAGGCATTACTACTACTACATGAATTTCTGCGTGTACAAATTTCAACATAAATACAGCAAACATTCAAAAAGCAGCCATCATCACAAGCATCTTTAACAGTCCCATAAAGAATTGAATGCATTGGAAATTAATAAAAAGTTGGTTTGAAAATGTATTTGAGTAATGATTATAAAATATTATTTGAAAAATAATGAAAAATATCATCTAAATAGAGTTTTAAGTGGAGATATTTATAAAAAAAAAAAAATTTAAATAGATCGGATCTCTGATAAGTATCATGATCCTTAGATTCATAATCAACCATATTATCTTAAATTATTAAAACATATGATGTTGTACTGTACAAATCCTTTAAGAGAGTCATATTTAAAGTATAATGGAATGATCCACTCAAGGGAATTGTAGAATTTTCCTAAATTATATATTATTAATGTGGATGATTATATATCAAGAAATTTATATTACCTACTATTTACTCGATCACTTAAGAATCTCGATATTTATTAACAACACTTCACCTGCATGTAAGGAGCCTTTCTTCTGGTCCATATCAATTTCAGAAGCTCCTTTAGTTCTTTTATAATAGAGATTTGAGTAAGCCTAGAAAGAAAATAAAAGTTTTGCTGCAATGGGTGGTTATCAGGCTAAGCATAAGACTATACCGAGTCATAAAGTTGTCGAAGGGCTTAAGTATAAGGTTAAGCTTCTGCAAGGAGAAGTTAATGAGATAATCTGCATGAGGGATGCCGAGATTCGAGCTTACGAGAGAGAAATGATGGTTTTTGCAATTAAAGAAGCTGAGTGGAAGAAAGAGAAGAAGAAGTTGAGAGAGGAGGTGAAGAAGTTGAGGAAGAGGTTAGAACATGATGTGAGAAGAGAGGTTTAAAGGGATGGAAAATGAGTTGATAGTTGACAAGAGTGGAAAAGAGTTGCAGTTTTTGGGGCCTAACTTCTTGTTTGAGCAGATAAGGGAGGAACAAGCCATGAGAGATGATGCTATAGAGAAGTGGAAACTGCTTTATTTTGCAATCAAGATTGAGCTTGATGATCTTATTCAGAGAACAAATCCAGGTATTGCCACTCTCTTCAAATCCATATGTAAGATCCATAGCTACATTAATCTTGCGAATTACGTACTAATCCATGAGTATACCGATATACATGATATATTTGATATTTTTTTCATCACGTATTACATTCTGATATTTGTCACAAGTACCAGGGAGTACAACCTATTCGGTAAGATCTTATGGTAAAGTCAATTGTTTGACAGTTCAACGATTTTAGGTAGTATACCTTCTGTGATTCAAACTACAATGGAAATACTGTAAGTTACAAGATGGTTTAATTTCCAGGGGAAGGACTTTGTTGGATTAAGAGCAGAAGCTGAAGCCATGTTGGAAGAACTACAAAGGGAACTGATGGCTAAAGAAAAAACTATAGAGCTTCTGCAAGCACAAATAGCTTCCATGAAGCAAGAAGAATCCAAGTGGAAAAGAGAGGTGGACACACTCAGACACTGTCTGCGCATCGCTTGCCACAACAAGAAAGGCAAGAATGATGGCTAAACACATTTGAAGGACTATAGAGTTGGATGAATACGATGAATCCAAATTGAATATCTTTTGAGGAATATCATGTATTAAGGTTATCTTGGACTCTGTATTGCTGCAATGTATAACACCCAAATTGTTGATGTACAAAACTGTTTTGCAATGAATTATTGATTTGGTGGTTATGTCAAGCTGTCACCCACTATAAGCTTAGCCAACTATCCTGTGATCACATCTAAAGAATAAAGCAAGATAAATGCTTTAATGAGATATTAATCATCCACAAAATAAAAACCCCCTGCTAATACAACGGCAAGGGATTAGTCTTTCAAGCAGATCTTGAAAAGATTATGAAATGGGATTAAATCAACAATTGCAGAAAGCAATTACATGATATCATTATTTGGTGTTACACTATGACACTAATCCTGTACGAATGCCTAAGAGATTCTTTAACTGCGAAAAATTGATTCAGATGTAGCTACCTCTCCAAAAAAAATTTGGGACAATGAAGCATTATCTTGATAAATGAGCAGATTTAAAAACTCGAGTAAATTAAAAAATTATTTGAAATCTTTTATTTTACTCTTTTTAATTTGGATAGATTTGATATTCATCCATTTTAATCTTATAAATTCTTCCAAAAAATGAGTGAATTTTAAATCTTTCCCTAAATCTATCGATCCAAGTATAACCTTATTGAAATCCTCCATGTACTGCATAAGACCATCTGCCATCTCAAATTGAAAGAAAAATGTTTATTTCTGTGTTCAGTATTTTCTCAATGAGCTCCTTTTCAACTTTCATCTGCATAAAAGATATAAAAGGGTAAGGAATCACAGAATAGCAGGATTGTATGTCCAAGCCAACTATGCATTATTGAATTTGCTTCAGCATTTCCTTCGACAGGTAGGGGTGTAAATAAACATAAATAAATCGAATAATTTAATTTAATTATTTTAATGAATTTAAATTTTTATTTAAGTTTGACTTGTTTATCTTTCGACTTGAATTCAATAAACTTTTTTAGAGTCGAACTTGAATTGAGGTGAGTAGTTTGGAATTTACATGTAAATTTAAAAATTTTATCTTATCAAGCCGAATACAAAATAATAATAATAATAATAATAATGAACATTGAATTTTGTTCAAACTTGACTTATTTATTGACAAAGCAAGTTTGAATGAACTCTTATTGAATCGAGTTCAATTCGAGTATCTTCTAACAATTTGCTCCGTCCACCTCACTCTCTCTAATATTTTACTGATCATATTGAAACTGCATAAGTGTCAATATCAATACATACATATTCTAATAGATGCTCAAACTGTTGGGGAAAATAAAAAAAAAAGAATAACGCAAGTGGAATAATCATTCAAGAAATTTTTCTTACCACTTGAATAAATTGTAGGAGACTTAAATAGTAAATAAATCAACAGATAAAATCAATAAACACAGAAAATATAGGATTTTTATGTAAAAAAAACCCCTTCATTGTGAAGAGAAAAAATGACGGGGCCTACTCCAGAAATATTCCACTATCAACGAATGAATTAATATAGCAAAATGAGTCTCTAGTAAATATCTAAAACTAAAAAATGCCCCTACTCAATACTAAAAGTAAAATAAATAATTTGACTGTACACAATAATCAAAATCACAGGTATAAAAATCCAACCACTAGACAAGAAAAAATAACAATCTGAACGTGCAATATGTAACTCACACTGTCGAGAACACTCTACTGAAATCTCATTGCAAACGGAATAATATTTACCATTAGATTGAAATATGAACCTTACTGATTTCCTCCCCTAAAGTTGATGCCGCCATTATCGAGAAATTTTTTTTCTAATTTCAATGTTCTTTTCTGTCACCCATGGCTGACCAAGTAGCCATATATGCCCCTTCTAAGGTTTTTATAATTCATTTTTCACCTTGGAATTCGTTACCAAGTCTATTATCAAAAAACCACATATAAGCACATGCACGATTTTAACAAAACCTTTCCTTATTTGGTTTTGTTCCATTTGACTTGTGAGCCCCTTAATTTGAGGAGGGCTACACAATAAACTCCCACTCTGATTCAAATGGAGGTGTTTGTCAAATCGACAACCAAACGATAATTATCGAATTTCCTCTTCTGCTAACTCTTTATTGCCTAATTACAGCTATCTGGATCTCTCCCTTGTCAATGAGGAGTATATACTTACTTGGTGAATAACGGGTGGAGAGAACTCTTGTCCTTGTCGACCTCCTTAGTGGAATTTCAGATTCATTAACTCCACCAATAGGATCATCTACCTCATCAGCAGCATAGTCAGCATCACACTCATCTTGGTCATTTTGATGTCGTATCTTATCATGATTGTATATACCATATTTCATCAACAACATTGGACCCATGTGTCAAAGAAACAAGAACTAAGTCTACAAGGCCATCAGTACTTTAGACTCTGACTTCTCTTCCTTGCCAATATCTTCAATGATTTGATTCTCTATAAAGATTACATCACGACTTCTCACAAGTTTTGGAGAAGCCGAATCATAAAATCTATAGCCAAATATATCATGACAATAGCCAACAAAGATACATTTTCTTGTCTTGACTTCCAACTTGGACTTCTCATCTTTAGGCATATGCACAAACATTTTGTAATCAAATACACCTAAGTGGTCATAGGATACCTCATTATCATACCACACACGATCAAGAACATCAGCCTACAAAGTAATAGCGTGAGATAAATGACTAACATTTGAAATAGTATATAATGTCACACCCCAAAATACATGTGACAATTTTGCTTCAAAAAGCAAACATCTGACTCATTCTACCAATATCCTATCATTCTCTCTGCCGTGCCATTCAATTTAGGAGTCTTCGGAAAAGGTCTTCCGATGTCTTATTCCCTGCTATTTGCAGTGGGCATTAAATGGTCCGAGATATTCGCTACCATTGTCTGTGTGAATACATTTTAACTTCTTATCTGTTTCCCTCTGAACAGAAGCCTGGAACTGTTTAAAAACACCAAACACCCAATCATTTGACTTCAAGACATACGCCCCTATTTTCTTGAAAAGTCATCAATAAATGTGATAAATTAAAGTGCGGCACCAAGCGTTTTCATTTTTATCAAACAATAGAGATTTGAATGTACTAACTCAAGCAACTCTGATTTTCTTGTTAGAGGATGACATTTGAGAGAGACTCTATTCTATTTTCTTACCAAGCAATGAGCACACCTTTTTAGTTTAACAGTTTTCAACTTGAAAAGTAAATTCTTCTTTGCCAAACAACTAAGGGGCTTCTTAGTTCATGATCAAGAATCAAAATCAGATTCATACCAGAAAAATAGGTATGGTTTATGTTTAGGAATCATTCAAATGAATAGCTGCTTGGTAATATTTTTGGGTATGGTATCATATAATATTATTATTATTGTTGTTGTTGTTGTTGTTGTTGTTGTTACTATTATTTAAAACCTTCTTCCGCACCTCCTTCAACTCCTTCCAGTTGTGACGTCCATGGTCATGATGATTCACCTTGGCAAGTTGTCTCGTTATTTTTTTAGTACAAATTATTATCCCATATCAATACCATATTCTCAAATCATCGGACCTGGAATTGCAACCATTTTCAAGATTTGTTAAATGTTGTTACTAAGAGAAGAAGAGAAAGGAGAAAGAAGGGGAGGGGATTTTTGGAGGAGGAAGGGTGGAAAGCTATAAGAGGGAAGAAGAGAGAAAGCGGAGAGGAGGAAAATGAGGTGGAGAAGGGAGAAGGAGCAGAAGGAGGAGGGTTGTGGGAATGGGAAGGGAAGGAGAAAAGAGAGATAAAAAATATATTTTTATCATCACATTTGGAATCAACACAAAACCCCTCAATTCACTTGAGACTCGTATGGAAAGTGGTGGATTTTTTGAATTTCATTCCAAAATTTCAATTCCCATACCCAATAACCAAGCAATAAGTACGAGTTTCATTTCCATTATTAATTCTCATACTCTCCAACCAAGCACCCCCGAAGTTCTCTCTCTCTGATGTGACTAAGCTTTTTGTGTCATAATGCTGAAGAGGCACTGTCTTTAACTACATTGACATTATCAATGTACATAGAAACCTTGATCTAATACAAGGCCGAACACTTCTTTCCACGAACCTCAATCAAAGAAACCTTGGTTATCTTGTACTACCTATTACTTAGGGTGCTACTATAACCCTAATCGTCCAACATGCCAGTCGAAATCAAATTTAGATGAACATCCAGTGCATGTCTGTCATCTCTAAAAATTAATGTCATTCTAGTGTAGGACTTCAATACAACAGTCCCTAGAGATACATTATCTTCAACCAACCATCATTACCTATCGTCGATATCCTGAAGTCACTGGAGGTATAAGATATGTGGAAGAAATCATTCCTTGATGTCACATAGAAGTAGCCACCACTATTAATGACCCAATTTGATTTATCACTAGCAACATTGATCATATTTTCATCCCAAACAATCACCAAATTCTCTGTAGCAATGGTAGCAACACGATCATTATTGTCACCATCCTTCTTTTCCTATTTGCCTCTGTTCTTCTTCTTCAGCTTCTTGTAGTTTTTGTTGATGTGTCTTTTTTTGCCACAATGATGACACTCAAGATTTTTATACATTGACTTCGATTTGCCTATACTTTTGCCTTTACTTGATTCTCCCTTATCTCTATTTTTGCCTTTCCCTAGGTTTTCTATAATTAATACCTTGGACTATGAAGTCAATGCCTTTTATGTTCTACGTCTCGTCATTCAAAATAGTCTTCTTCACATAACTCAAATCCACCATCGAATCGAAACACGAACCTTACTGATTTCTTTCCCTAAAGTTGACGCCCTACTGTCGAGAAATTTTTTTTTTTCTACTTTTCTTTCAGGTTTTCTATTACCCACGGCTGACCAAGTAGCTATAAATGCCTTTTATAAGCTTTTATAATTTCTTTTCAACCTTAAAACCAGTTTCCAAGTCTATTAGCATAAGCACATGCACAGATTTAACAAAACCTTTTCCTATTTGGTTTTATTTTGTTTGACTTGTGGTGCCCTTAATTTGAGGAGGATTGCACAATACAAACTATCAAACAGTACTTTTATTTACTATATCCTCGAAGGAAGTAAAATTGGAGTTTGATACCTCATGATTAGAACTCGAATAATCAATTGTAGAAATAGTGTTTGAAAAAAAAATCAGGTATGAAAAAGGTAAACAGGGATGGTGAGAAGAATGGTGACAAGTTAAGTTTGGACATTGTGGAGAACATTTTGTGTTCCAAGAAGACAACGTAATGGGAGACTCATAATTGTTTAGACTGAGGATCCCAACAATGGTAGCTCTTTTGTTTAATACCATATTTAATAAAATATCATAACCTAACTTGAGGTTAAGAGACTAATTTGGTATGTTCATGAGATTGTATAAGGACAAAACAAGCGTAGCCAAAAATTTTCATATTTTTATAGTTCGGAGGAGAGGTATATAAAAGCTTATAAGGAGATTGGTTACAAGTAATAGGGGAAGGGACCCAATTGATAGTGGAGATAGCAGTAAGGGTAATTTCGCCCCAAAAGCACTCTAAACAAGAAGAGAAAAGCAAGAAAGCACGAATTGTATCAAGAATGTGGATCTGTTTACACTCAACATGACTATTTTATTGGGAAGTGGCTAGACTAGAACGATGAAAAATAGTGCCCTGCTGACAAAAGAAAGTTGAGAAGGGAAGTTTCCTCATATTCCATGGTATTATCAGTACGAAAGATTTTGATAGTACTGGAAAATTGAGTTTTGACCATAGTAGCAAAATCACGATAAATGTCATGTAGATTAGATTTATTTTTCATGAGGAAAAGCCATGTGTAACAAGTAAAATCATCAACAAAGATAACAAAGTATCTAATGAATTTCCCACGATAGGTGTCAGAGAAGGATCCTAAATATCTGAGTGTATTAAATCAAATGGGACAGTTGAAATAGAATCACTTACAGGAAATGGCTGAGCATGATTTTTAGTAAGTTGGTAGGGGACACAATCAACAAAATCATTTTGCACGGATCCTAATTAACCATTATAGACTAACATTTTTCACACGGCATGACCTAATCAAGAGTGTTAGAGACTTAAGGGTTGAACATTAGATGTAAGAGTGGCAGAATGAACCTGAAAAGATGATGGAAGCGTGAGGTTGTCTAATTCGAAGAGATGTCCGACTTTATTACTCATTTCGAGAAATTGTCCAGTATGATGGTCCTATAAATGACAACCAATAATAGAAAAGAAAACATCAATTCTAGGTTCAACTAATTAGTCAATAAAAACAAGATTTAAAATTAATTTAGGGACATGAAATATATCTAGCAGAGAAAAAAAAGGACGTAGAAATAGTGCCAATGTGATTAACATACCATGAGTGATCCATCAATAGTTTGAATAGACGATGCATGTGAGTGATGCATTGAAGAAAAAATGGTAGAGGGAAATGTCATGTGATTTGAACACGATAAATCAAGATACCAACTAGAACTTGGAATAGCAAAGTTTACACTATTATATGATGGGAGAAGTTTAGAGAGTACCTACTTGATGATTATTTTAATATTATCCAATGTTATAGGTGTTTAGGGAGAATATGAGTTTATATACAGCTATACGAAGCCATTAAAATAAGAGAAAAATATGAAACTGGATAATCAAGTAAAAAAATATGTGGAAACAAAACCTTAGAAACCAATTTTGAGAAAATTGAGGTATAGATACCTTCAGAACGCCGAAAAATAGTAAGGAACCGGAAAAGAACCATACAGAATATGGTTGAACCGGATGTAACAGATGTTTGATAACTTGAACCGAACCAAACTAGATCAAAGTTGAACCAGCAAGAAGAGACCCCAAAAATGATGTGGCAACATGGACATGGTAATAGGCTATTGACTTGTCAGTGATGTGGATGCTAACGTGTCAACAGGAGAAACTTCGACGATGAGGTACGGATACGTGTCATATGACTTGGCAGTGACCTGTTGTTGTGATATGTCTTAATGACGTGATAGATCTGCCACATGTGTCGATGATTTGGCAGGTGACATGGTGTTGAGTGGCATCTAATATGGCTTAAAGTAGGGAGAAAGCATGCTTTGTATTCACACCTTTTAGAAGATCACTGAAAGTATGATTTGAGATCACGCTTTTGGTCATCTTCTTCATTGAGAAGACAAACTTGTTTTTCAAACGGGTCTCTGGTGCATGTGGGCACGTAAGGGGCATTTTGGTGAAGGGAAAACGATCATATTGAAACTTAGAATCTTGGGAACAAGTTTTTGAAGATATAAGACGATGATAGGGACTGAAATTCGAGCAAAAGACTGAGATATCTCAAAGAACAATAGTTGGAATACAGACTGAATATTGATAGCTGAACAATACCAAAAAACAAAAAGGTCAGACCGCAAGATAGGGTTCCAATACCATGAAAGAAACTATGGAGAAACTTATATGTCAATCTTATATACAATGATGATACAAAAAGCCTTTATATAAGCTTGAATACAAGATACAAGAATACCATGTAATCTTGCTAATCAAGATTAATCAAGGTAAATCAAATATATACTTAACATAAATATACAATCAAATATATACTTTACACGTGTATTAACAAAGACAAAGAAATAATGGAATAGGTGCAGAATCTTACAAATATTGTTACGATAGCTATAGTTCTTCAACTTTAACATGCCATTTCAAAGGAAAATTTAGCTTGCAGCACTTATTCATCTTATACTGACAAAGTTTATTGATGCGTAATGTACAAAATTACTTGATGTGAAATATGAATAACGAATAAAATGAGACGTAGAAAGTAATTGACAACTGTACATAAATATTAGGTGCGAAGAGCACAAATCATTGAGTCATTAATTTTAGACTTGATATCAAATTAAGTATAACGTCTAGTAACTAATACTGAGTATTTTTTCCTTGCAAGTCCATGCTGGATTTGTTTTGTTACCTTTGATGTACATTAAAGATAGCGGTGTCAAACTATAGTTGATTTCACCACCTTAAAGCATCAACCCACAACAAAAAATTAGTACCAAAGTAAAGGTAAACTAAATAATGCTTCACCATTTATGCAAATTGACGAATCATTCAACATAAGCACTATGCAAATTAATGAATCATCCAACATAAACCCTCCCTTTATCTAAGTAATTGTTGTTAAATAATGACTAAACTCCATAACTTTTTAGTAACTATCTTCAAGACGTAAAAATTGAAGAGTTTTTAAAATAACAACAAAGAGACTACCGCCCCTAAACAATCGTAGTGGCAAGACACCATTGCCTGCAATTATGAAACATAAGTTAGGTAGTCAATTTTTTTAATTTTTAAAAAACGTGCATTGGAGTTTGGAATGTTCAACCATTTTAGCCGTTATCAACAGCTTTAAAACTTGTTGCATGCTTCAATCAAAGTAATCATCAAAAAGACACAATTGTCATAACCAATTTGGCAATTAAAGGAATCTAAATGTGTACCAGAGGTAGGAAAGTGGCATTACCAAAGCAAGAAACGGCGATGGTGTCTCTATTTTAAGCAACAAAATCATCTTATATTTTTACAAAAATCCTAGGGGTATACCTATAGGCATTTACGGTTGAAAGATCTTGGCATTTTGTTTTCAATGAAACCTTTTGAATCATCCCTTAGGCTATTTTTTGGGGTGGCTTGCTTCACCGGTTTCTACATCTTCTGATAGTGTCGATTCACCCATTCATGGATTTTTTCTTTTAAAATTTTCCCCCTTTTGTTTTCCAATGAGAGTAGGAGAGAAGAATAAAGTCGGGTAAAAAAGTTAATTACTTAATTTGGTTGTCTGTTTTAAAAGTGAATTTTGCTGTCGTAGTTTAATTAGATTTCTACTTATGTGCCTTTTTTTCCAGTACAAATTGTTTAGAAATAATGAAATATAAGTTGCAACTTGCTACTTCTTTAATTTTTTGGATTTTTTTTTTAAATTTAATTTATTTAAAAATACATTTACTGTCAAGCTGCCACGTCGAGTCCTTTCTACTTTGGAGGCCTCTATTATAGATATTTACAATAGATTTAAGGCAAATCAGTTAAATAATCCTTCAATTTTTTTAATTAAAACTGAAATATTCCTTCAACTTAAATTTTAGAAAATTTAGTCCTGCAACTAAATATTTATGACTGACACAAGATTTGGCTTTTCGAGAGTGGTATCTCACTGATGGCTTGGGTGCCCCTCCTCACAGGAAGGAGGCCTTCTTCGCTTCTACCTAAGCTGCACAGGAAGGCCCAATGCCAATCCCAGGGAACAGGGAAGCTTCATAAGGTCTTTCTGTCCAGGTGCAAGTAGTCCACATCCTCACAAACATGTCTATTTCACTGAGCCTCTCTTCGAAACAGTGCCCAGATCGTTATTGCCTTTCGTGCTTCCACATGTTCAATCTTTTTTTAGCGGTTTCCCCAAAGATCTTTATCATTAATGCAACCTTCATTTTACTTATTCATGGAGTTGCATTTAGTACATCTATACTATATTAAAAGAGCCAATATGATTTAGTGATTTAAACTTTTTTTCGAAGTAACCGTTAATATAAAATTTAATTACTTTGTTATGTCCCCTAACTTGAATGTTTTTTTAATAATTATTTGGGTTATTTATGTAAATACTCCTCAAAGAGTAAAAGATTAAATAAAACCTACTTTTAAAGCATGATATTAGGAAATATATTTGATTGAAATAAATTTCCTTATATAATAGAATATTATCAATGATTTTTAGAAATTAAACAAGAGTAGGAAATATTTTTATTGAGATGGATTTTAGAAATCAAGCAATAAAAAATAAAATTTACTTGAAAAATAAATTTCCATATTTCATTTATACTTTTAGACCCTTAACGAGAAAAAATTATAAAAGGTACAATTAGGAAATAAAAATAAATTTTTTATACTGATATTTAGAATTAAGTTTGATTGAAATAAATTTTCTCATAGAATAGATTTTGGGATATATTTAGAAATAAAAGATGAATATTAAATAAAGTTATTAAAAAATTAATTAAATATATCCTATAATAAATGAAGGAGTTTAATTTAGTTTGAATTTTTCTTTCCAAAGTTACCTTCACTATAAAATTTAACAACTTTGTTATGTTCCCCACTTGAATGCCTTTTTATAATTTTTTAAACTATTTATGTAAATAATCCTCAAAGAATAAAAGAATAAATAAAATTTATTTTTAAGACTTATATTAGGATATAAATTTGATTGAATTAAATTTTCTTATGTAAAAGAGTTTTTGAAATTAAAGATGAGTAGGAAATATTTTTTGGGATGGGTTTTAGAAATCAACTAGTAACAAAAATATAAAATTTACTTGAAAAATAAATTTACATGTTTCACCTATATTTTTGGACCCTTAAAGAGATTAAAAAAAATTAAGGTACACACGAAATAAAAACGAACTTTTTGATTTTTCATTTAGAATTAAATTTAATTGATGTAAATTTTCTCGTAAAGTAGAATTTTGAGATAAATTTTGAAATTGAAGATGAATACTATATAAAGTTATTTAAAAAAAAAAAGAAAGAAAACTTAATGGAGTAAAATTTCTCATTAAATAGAATCATACATATTATTATTATCAACATTTATACGTTGTGGATACATTAATAGATTATACAACATTTATATGCAATTAAAGAAATTAATAGTTTATTAACAACTATTAAAAGTAAAAGAAAACTTCATTTGACAAATAAAGGAAAAGAAGAAAAATAAGGTAATTTTAAGAGTTAAAAACTATTTTGGTCATTCAAACTGAGTAAAAATCTCAATATGGCCTTTTAAATTGAAAAGGTGTCGATTTGACCGTCGAAATTGAAAAAATATTCCATTATAATCCTCTAAATTCAAAGAGTTTCAATTTGGTCTTTAAAACTAAAACAAATATCCCAATGTGGCTACCAAAACTAAATCATTAAGAATTTGACTCTCCAAATTAAAAATCTATTCTAATTTGCCCTTCAAATTGTATTCCGATACAAAAAATAACATTAACCTTTTAAAATCACACAATTTTAAGTTATACTTTCAATCTTAATGAGTACTTTACTATTAGAATATGATTTTTGTTTAGAATAGAGGGTTCCATCTGATATCTATTTTTCAAGGATGAATTTTAGAGATTATACAAGTATACAGATAAATTTCTTTTGGGATTAAGAATTAAATTAAATAATAGTAGGTATTATCTTTAAACAAAAAAGTAGGACTTATCATGCATTTGGACTCTTTTGAGATAATAATTTTCAAATCTTTTTCTATTTTTTATACAAAAAAAAAGAAAAAAATAAAAGAACAAAGGAGACTTAAAATTGCTTAAAAGCCTTAAGGATATCTAAACTTGAATCAACAAAGGCATTATCTTTCATAGATATTATCAGGAACATCTTCACCTTCGTTCTGCTAATGCTATTAATATTGTCTCTAATTTTGCTGTCTATATTTTGTAATAATAAAAGAGATTCATTTTCCAAAATACGAAAAGAATTTAGCTTCTGCGTGGTATTAAAAAGCAAATATAATATTGAACCAATCTTTTTTATTATTGTTAAACTGATTGGGCTATTAAGAAAGGGGGTGAAAAATGTGAGACATGCCTATTTTATTTTTCTTAAAGGAACATAATCCTTATATTACAATTCTTACTTTGTTTTTAGATCCCTTTAATGCGTTGAATAATTAGCACATATTTAACCTAAGTTACGCTTTTCCTATTATAACAAATTAGCTCCTAAATCATATTAAAATTCTTAATAGATAATTATTGTCCTTCAGCAAAAATTATTGTTATTGTCTTTGAACCTATAAATATCTAATGTTGAATATTAGTAACCATATAAATACATACTAAAAAATAGGGATAACAAATTTGTTACTATTTAGATTTTGAAATAAAGTACGCTTCGTGTAATAAAAGATAAATACTAAATGTTTATTATTACTTTTGAATTATTACTGTACAAGTTAATAGCCACTGTAGATATATGTTGTTGATCTTATTCTATCAAATAAAATTTATAATATTGAATATGTACTTTTTAATTTACTACTATACTGCTTGATAGTTTTAACATAATGGATTCATTACTAAATTTCACGCCGTAAATTGCTAAATGGTGGTAGACTATTTTTTATTTTTTTATATTTTCATGATATAATTTCTATAGTTATGCAAATTATATATTTAAGAAAGATTTTTTTTCCTAAATTAGAAATTGCTATGTAGTATTTGCACACGAATACTTCCTTCATCAAGTTGATTCTAAGAGAGGTATAGGAATTCAAGAATAATTAAATACCTTAATGTGCTTGATAAATCTAAATTTGTTGGAATAGAACTTGAATAATTGAAGAGAATAAAAGGTTCCAATATACTATATAAATTGTCAAGTACTATCCTCTTTGATTGCAAAACTTACAGAGTGGATATACTCTAATATATTTGTTTCATGCATTGTACTCCAATTTAATGATACTTTAAACTTTCTTATTTTTTAAGTAAAATAGAGTACCAATGAGTTCATTGTAAAATGGTTCAGTAATTCTCAATTGAGAAAATGGACTTCTATTTAAAAATTGTAAGGTAGATGTGTTATTCATAAGACATAATTATTTAACTTTTATTTTATTGTTTAAACTATTAAACTAAATATATATCCTATATTTCCAACAAAATATATTTAAAGAAAATGCATAAATCACCTATGAGGAAATATTTTGCTAAATTCATACAAAATACAAAAAAATTCTTTGCCTTAGTTAAAATGTTTATACAGAAGTTATATAAGTAGAAAATCGAGTGAACTAAAAAAAGCAAACAATTAGTATTTTTAAATATACTTTACTTTTTAATTTATAGCAATAAAATCAAACAATTAGTATTTTGAAACGTGCAAAGAGTACGTACTTCTATATTAGTCTAAGAAATATGACTATCCATCGTTAGCCAATAATGTGGGTTGGCTTGGATTATTTAGTGTTGTGCCTAGGAGGGCAGCATGATTTGTAATGAGAAGAAGCTATTGTCATCCAGTTCCCTAACCTAATACAACACCACGGTTGGGCTATAGGGAACTGTAACATGGGGGGACGTCTAGTCCTTTTGTTGCCGCAAAGCTAGCTATTTGTACACAGTAGGCTCGAAGACCCCTAATTCTGGAAGGCAAAGTTTTGAAAACTGGACCGGGCATTGACCTGGGGGCCTATCCAGTTTGCTGTTCAACTGGTCGGTTCACTACTTTATTTTTTTATAGTGTGGTATAATTTAAAATTACTTAAAATATACTTCTATGAAATCCAAAAATTAGAAGAGAAACACTACTTTTTACAATTCTAGTCCTAATACCCAAAAATACTAATCAATTTTTCAATAAGAAAAATCAAACCTATACAAAAATAAGTTTGAATAAAAATGCTAAAAAAAAAAATTAATAGTTTAGCCTTTGGTGTGTTCAATGCTTTTCGATTTGGAGTTTGTTTTACAATTTTTTAAATTTTTTCTCTTTATTTAAATTATTTTATAATCTGAAATTTAAAAAACTAGTAAGGACCGGTTGAACCAGTTTTCTTCTGGTTCACGATTTTTACTGTTCTATTCGATTTTTAATAGAGCTCGGATATATAGATGGACTAGACCAATGGCCCTTTTGGTTTGCGGTACGACCGGTCGAACTGGCCAGTCCAGTCCGCTTTTCAAAACACTGCTGGAAGGCACTCGAGTCTGAACGTTGTGTAATAGATATACAAGGAAAGAGATGTTTTGGAATACCTTTCAATTAATCAAGAGTTATGCTCAGAAAAGAAAGCCCTTTCATTTTTGAATGAAGCCTTACAGACAAACTATAGAAGGAGACGGGCTTCAAACTTTCCAGAGTGAGTGCCATACATTACTGTAGCACACATAGGTCCCCAAGAAACTTTCTTTAAAAAGAAGCCACCGCATAATAGTGATGTTCGAAAACCTTGTGCTAGGATTTAATGCAGAAGTAACCTTGACAAAAGAAAGAAAGGTTCTTGGAGCTTCCCCATCCAAGCAAGGAGAAATCCTTCGGGAGAAGAATAGTTAGAAATTGCTATTTCATCTCTGTGAATAGGAGCGTCCGCTAAAAGAACTGGTGATCCCTAGCTTGATACTCAAACTCCGAAAGCCGACCTACCAATAGACATTTTGGGAGAAGACTCTTTCCCATCATCAGCCAATTAATATAAGCAGCAACCTTGAAGGTAAAATTGCCAATTCGGCCATTGTGTCGTCCAAAACACAAGTTTTTCCTTGTTGCGCAGCCCACAACTACGCCGATAACCGCTCTTGGTCACCATTTAGAAAAATACATAAAACTTATGTTTTGCATGTTGCAGCCAAATAGGGACCAAAATGGTTACAAATATATCGTTGAGGGACTAAATCAATTAAAATTAAAGTTGAGGACTATTTTGACTGTTTAATGAAGAAGTTAGAGGACTATTTAGGTGATTTACTCCCACAATGTACTCTTACTATATATGGTCAATAAGTTGAGTTTTTGAAGCTTAACTACTTCTCTTTCCTTTTTCTTTTTTTTTTTATCTATTTTTACTTTATAAAAATATTAATTCATATATATTCTCAGTAAAAACTATTATCGAAAAGTAAAATTGAAATTTTAATATGAAATTCCGACTTTGTTGACCAAAGGTAATTTCTAAAGCGCTAGATTCAATAACTTAATTAGCTTCCTGTGGAATATCCATTTTCAAAGTTTGACAAGATGACAGCAATAAATCAGAAAACAATCCAAGTATGTATTGGCTCATATTCTTCATAAATTCCAATGCTTTTTATTACTTGATCTTATTACATCTATTGAGAGTTCTATCAACACAGAACCTCGGATCAAATGAAAACCGTCACACTCCTAGCTCCTAAACAATTAAGAACCTAAAGCAAATCCTAACCTAACCTTAATAGGTTAAAAATCACCAAAATACTTCACCTTAGCAGCAAATTGCTAAAGCTCTTATTACATTGTTTGAGAAATTCTTCAAAAGAAATCCCATGTTCCTAATATAGTTTCCCTCATACCCATCAAAGTATTTAGGAAAGTAACTCAAAACTAATGAAAAAAAAGCAAGAAATAACTCTTATTTAATTCATTAATAACAACACTTGTGTCTTTCATTTCCTATTGTTGTTGTCACCAACTCCAAGTGTGTTCTTCACACCATCAATAGCACCCTGAGCCATGCTCTTCACTTGCTCACCAGTCTGAAACAAAAATTTTTAATAAATAAATGAATAACATGTCAATTAAACTTGAAGAAATTTTGATCTAGAAATTTGGTTTAAAAAATTTGTAAAAGTTGAAAACCTGCTGAAGGAATCCAGCACTCTGATCCGCTGCATGAGCAGTGTTTTCACGGGCTGTATTTGCTGAGTCCTTGCAAGATTCAACCCACTGCTCTGTCTTGGCCCTATATTTATAACAATTTATTGAAATGCAAAAGGCATTAATTTTAGCGTAAATGCAGTAAAAGAATGGCCGTGACTCATCTAAATCATGATAAATATAAAGGAAAAATAATGCTCAAGTGATAATAATATGTAATAGTAATGAGTACTAAATTAAAAAAGTCTTGGAATATACACAAATGTCTTTGTTTGGACAGTCATTATTTGAAATATGATTTAATTAAGTAGGGTAACAATTTTCTTAATAAAATGTACATGGCCTGAAAAGGTGCCTGAAACAAACAATCTCATATTGCTGTAAGCCTACAACAACAAGAGGGAAAGTGCAATTGGTAAAACTTAAATGAAACAGGCTTGAATACCTGAGTTTTGCCATGGGTTTGGCCTGCCTTGAACTGATTTTGAGCGCTCGACATTTTGCTTAAAGATAAAAAGAAATGGTATAAAAAGTTTAATTTCTTTGTTGTTAGAACTAAAAACTTTTATTGCACTTTTGCTTGAATAGTGGCAAAATACTAAGCTTAGTGAACTTATATACTACAAATTAAGTTGTCTTTGGTTTAGGAGGTAATGACACATGTTAATTAATGCTTAATTAGTTGTTTGGTACTGCATATTTTGCTCCATTTGACCTGGACAATAGGCTTATGCATGGGGCTGTTAGCAAGAACTTGAACAAGTATTGAGAATTTGCCTTCCTTTTAGGGATTTTTTTTTTTTTGGTAAATTAATTTCTAGAATTTTCCATCCAAAGTAGGAGGAAAATTTCTATTTGTCTTTTTTTTTTTTTTTTTTGACATGTAAAAGCGTCGATTGTTTTGACTCCTTTATTTTCTTTGTTTAATAAAGTAAATGTGTAATAATGAAATCACTTAACTCATTAAATTGGGGTCCGAAAATTCCAATTAGTCTATACCATTAGTACTTTCGATTCCCTTCCTGGAAAAAGAAAAGAAAAGTGCATTTTTTGTTTTCTATTAGTACAAATGTTTGGATTTTTTATTTTCAGAAAAATATTGCACGCTTATAAGTTGTGTGATGTCATATATTCTGCGTTTAGTCGTCAATTAATATCACTTTCTTTATAGCAAAGTAAAGAGCATAGCAAACTCCAAAAAAAAAACAAAAAAAAAAAATGTACAAGAGCAATCATTATCAGGATCAAAAGGTCCAATAATCTGTATCCAAATTTCAGTAGGATGACGCCGTTCTGATGGCAGTACCATAACCAACTGTTTTTTTTTTTTTTTTCTTTTTTTCAAAATAAAAAAATCAAATGTTAATTTCTTGTCTATATGAATTGAATCAATACATTTATGAAAATGATACAGTAACAATTACTAATGTGTAACTAAGTTTGTAAAATAAAAAATAAAATATGATCAAATATCTAAAATCGAGTTAGTAAATATTTAATATGATTTTAATACGTAAATTAGATTTGAGAAGTGATTTTAAGTGGATGATCTTATAAAATGACTTTTCATATCAATTATTACCATTTGTACTTTTGTGGTGACAAAAGAAGACTTGGACCGATAGTTCGAGTTTAGCATTAACAATGCCAAGTCTCAAACTCTCAAATACTATAGCTAATCTTGGATATGACGGTTGAAGTTGTTTGGTTCATATTATATTCGGAAGGTAGAACACAAGTTGGACTATCCATCTTTTGTAGTTACCTGTTTTAGATATGAAATTCCATAAAATAATAAACCAAATCTAAGTAAATCTTAGTTGCTATTTTTTAACAAGTAGAAGGCCTTTAGGGTCTTTTAACTTCTTGTCTGACCGTGTTTAGAAAAGGTTAAGACATGAAACAACATACAGAAAAAAAAAAAGAAAAAAGGGTTGGCATAAACCTTAAATCTAGAGGTGTACATTTGTTTAAAAAAAAGCACATAAAACCACTGGTATAAAGTAGGAGTAACTATAGAGTATCATATATTCATCAACAGAAACAGATTTATTATGTACTCTCGATCCTATCCCTATTCACTAAAACCTTCCAAGCAATATCCATCTCTTCCGTTCGATCAACTGTGATAGTTATTATTTTTTGTTGGGTAATAAAAAGTTAGGATGAGAGTTGGTCACCCCTCATTTTAGCGGAGGGCAAGCAACCAACACATTTTGTGCAATACTTACAGATAGCTCCACTAACTAGAATTAAGGATAACGAGAATTAAACTTGACTTTTATTGGAACAAGTTGTCTCATATTTATTGGTTAAACCAATTCCTGTGGACAATTGCATGTATTAGTTCTTCGATTCCCCCTCCAAGTATTTCAATCCTTTTTTTTTTTTTTTGTTATGATACTATTAATTAGCTAAGCTACTAAATTGAAGGAGGATGTTCACTTCACCAAGTCTGAATGAAAAGGAGAACAAAAATGATATAATATTTGTAATCCTTGTTCATTATCGTTTGTGCAAAACCAATTCCATATATGCATATTATGATTGAATTTTCAGTTAATTAATTGCTTATTCTTATTCTTACCAATCTCACTTACAATTCAGAATTGAAAGAACTTATAGGGCGAAAATTTTAAGCAAAGTTGTTTGGAATGATCTGGACTCTCATTTGTATTTCACGTTTGGTTTGCATTACCTAACACCCTTAACTGTACTCAATTTTCAATTTACACCTTAATTTTTTTGAAGTTTTGAATACTTTGTACTACCATGCTCAAATTTGTCTCACTTTAGTTATTTTTTTAATATCATTATCAAACTTAATAGAATTTTATTTTTACATCCAAAATATAGTGTTAACATTGTTATACATCTCGCTAAATTTGTTATACACATAAAAAAATTCTATTAGTTTTTGGAATAGTGTTAAAAATAGGTTGAAGTGGGATAAATTTGAAAGTTGAGGGATCAAAATATCCAAAACTAAAATAGAGAGTGCAAAATAAGGATTGAGTGTAAGGTAAAAATACAAAGTAAAATTAGTTTTTCAATATTCCGCAATTGCGAATGCAGATATGGTAATGTAGTAAACTTCAAATAAAAAAATGTGCTAGCAAAATTACTTGTACATTAAATTAGGGAAATTATTAAGTGAATTAGATTCATAGTAGGTAGCACAGATTATTTGATTTACAATCATCCATATCCCCTCAAACTACTAAAATAAGTCTCCTTATGGTGAGGTGGATAATGGCGGACCAAGCCATGTATGACATTTATCATGAACCCGATCTACCTAAAAATTTCTTCATTAAAGCATATGGAAATTGCTTTAGGATACTATAATATTGTGTATTGAATGGTTGAACAATACAATTTTAAAACACAATGATATAGTGTCGTAAGAAAACTATAAAATTCCTGTAAGTAAAAGTCCCTACCTGAAAAAATAATGTTATCCCATGTTCTACAGATAGACTTGTAAACTAAGCATAACCAAGGATTTTTCACTCAATTTGTATGTTCTTCTTTGTTCTCTTCTTGTCAGTTAGTACAGTTTGTTTTGTTTGCTGTTGTTTACTTGCTCTGTATCTGTTCAATGGCTTCTATAACTACTATTAATTGATTATCTTGTGTTTGTGCCCTTTCATCTAACTATATAAGGAACTTGTATTGCTTATTAGTGATTGTCTCCAAATCTCTGAAATATTTGATCATTTCTCATCCTACAATTGTAGTTGTTTCTAGTGTTAGATGAAAATTTTACATGTTAAAGTTGATTGTAAATTGGCAGTTTTATATAAATACCTTAGCAACTGGTTATATGCAATCACTAATTGAGCATTGAATATAAACAGTTACAACATCTTCAAATAGTGTAACAGTTGCTTTAACAGTCCCTTGGATGATGTTTAATGTCAAATGATACCTATATTTATATGATTAAATATTTTATTTCTTTTTGTATAGCTTATTATAAGTAATGTATTTCTATTACAATTTCATGTACCTTTGAACAATTTGTGCATATGAAAGATTCTTATATTTTGTTCTATTATTTGTTTGTATAACTGATCTTGTATAATTTTGGCAAGCATTATACAAAGGTTTTGATTTGTTCTCAACCATATCAACGCTTCCTAACTTGGTTAAAATAGTATAGTGCACCTTACAATTTTGAAATTTAAGAATTATTAATTGGATGCCTATGTTAAAAATTAATTTATATATATGTGTGTGCGTATACACATGCATGTATGTGTATGTTAATTTAACCTCTTTTAGCCATTGTCGGCTTTGTATGACATCCTCCAAATTTACTTGGGTAGCATGTTCGAACTTTTTTATCATAAATAATTTTTCTAGAGTCCTCTTATTTTTGTGGTTGAAAACTTGTATAAAACAAAGTTAGGTTATGTTTGTTGATTAGTTTGAGAAGTTATCTTACCTTTTCTGCAATTGGTGAGATTCTCGACAATCAGGGTTTATATCCATAATTAATATATCGGATATTTCCAACTGAACTTTTCCTGTATGAGCTGGTGGTAAAGGGGATGTGTGATAGTATGAGACTTTTTGCATGTGTGCAAGAGACTTAGGGGTGTGTGTATGGGTATGAGTTAATTAGGTTTAATCTTAATCTGATCATTAACAAGTCCTTACATGAATTAAATTGGAGGTCTTTTTATGTCTTTAATATGTTTTATTGACTGACTAAGCTGAAATATCATTTATTTTTTAAAAGAGAAAATTGTACAAATAGTCCCTCGAATATTCAGAAAATATTTTTGTCCTTTATCATAATTTTGATGGTATTTTGGTCAGAAAAGACCACCGGAATTGTTACAAGGGACCAGAAACATATGTTTAGATTTTCTGACGGACTATTCATCATTTTATATTCAAGGGACTGAAAAAATATTTTCTACATGTTCGAGGGTCTACTATATAATTTTTTTCTATGACTAATTATGAATACGTGACGTACATCTACACCCATTAGTTTAAAAAGTTCCCCATGACTATGATACTTTTGGTTATTTTATAGCTTTTGATCATTATTCTGTGGAGTAAATTTTATGAGACTCATACAAACAAATGTGTATTAATAGGGAAGGTAACTCTTATAACATAATTAGATATGTATAAGCATAAAGATTGAATAATTGGTGGAAATTTTAATTCAGCGGCTACATTTGTAATTTTTTTTTAAATATTGACACATTGCTTTTATATCGCAGACATTCCCTCCGTTTCATTTATCTGTTATTTTAGATGACTTGTCTTGTGTGAATTATTTTTCGCTTTAGAAAAGCAATGAAATATTACATGATATTTTTCTAACTTTTAACCTCAATGCCGTATTGATGGATAGAGGATTATATAGTTGGGGATATTGATGTAAAAAGGTAATTCAATCATTTTGAAATTTCTTTTTATAAAATTTATACAATTTAATAACTTTTTTAATTCTTGTGCTCCAAGTCAAAATGACAATTAAAATGAAATATAGGGGGATAAGTTTTTACTTAATTATATAGCTAGGGTCTGTTGAACCCCAGTTATGTTAATCATGTTTTGATGATGAACAAATCATACTAATGGTTTGATAACAAGTGTGCAGAAAAATAGGTAGGTTCGGACGCAAATGATCGTCCGAACAAAAACAACCACAAGAGCTTCGGACGATGGTAATCGTCCGACACAAAGAATTTGAAGCAAGTCTCGGACGAAGAACAGCGTCCGATCATATTTCCAGAAGACTTCGCTTCGATCGAACGCATCCTCGGACGTCCGAACGAATACCTTCAGAGAACGGACGCAGTGTCGGACGCAGGATTTAGCAGCGGCCGTCCGAACGGTCCAACGGCTAGTTTGTTCGGACGCATTCTTGCAGCATCGGCCATCCGAAAGGTCCAACGGCTAGTTTTCCAGCAAACAGAAAATAGCCGTTGGGAAGTTGTTGGAAGCAGATATTTGGCAACTATAAATACCCCTACGTCTGATTTAATGAAGACAAGACTTCTACATTGATTACAAATCATTCTTGAGCTATTTGGGAGAAATAGTTGGTACAAGTGTTGTAATAGTGTAGGTAGTGAGAAAAGAGCTTAGAAGTGTAAGAGTTCTTCAAGTGTAAGAGTGGAGAGATAACAATTGTAACAAAGGGAGGTTGTGAGTGTAAAACTCTTGGCTCTTGTCAACTAAAGGAAATCAGTGTGAGCAAGAGTGATCCTCATTTGTGTACAAGAGGTTATTGTCTCACCTACTTTGAAGAGACTTTTAGTGGCTGAACTTCAAGTTGTGAACTTGGTAGTTGCCTTGTAAGAAGCTCTTTGTAGTTGTAAGCTCCAAGCTTGAAAAGCTAGGGAGTTTGGTTTGATTCTCTTAATCTCAATATTCTTATTTGTTCTTTAAGCTTAAATTGTTGAATATCTATTGTATTCATTTGTGCTTAAGTTTTCATTTGGTGCACAAAGTTTGAATTCTATTAAGCACATAAAAAGGTTTATTTTTAGAGACAACCTAATTCACCCCCCCCCCTCTTAGGTTGCTTTTGGGGCCAACAGGGTCACAGTTAGCCAAGTTATATATACATTGTATTTTCCATGAAAAAAGATAGCGTAACAAAATATTTTATAACATTGGACGAACAACTAGTTTTCTACTCGGTTTTGCTTGATTATTACGCTAATTTCTTTCTCTATCCTTTTATATATTCTGAATTTCACCAAACCAAAGGAAATACAAGAGGAATAAATTAATACATAGAGCTCTCTTGAATAAATTAATACATAGAGCTCTCTTTCTTTTCTTCCTTTCTTTTTTAGAAAAAATTGTACAATAGTCTCTCGAATATTTAGAAAATATTTTTTTAGTTCCTCAAATATAAAATGATAAGTTTTAGCCCCTTAGAAAATCTAAATGTATAGTTTTGGTCCTTCTAACAATTCTGGTAGTCTTTTCAGACCAAAATAACATTGGAATTGTGATAAGGGACCAAAAACATATGTTGAAATTTGTTGAGGGATTAAAACTTATCATTTTATATTCAAGAGACTAGAAAAATGTTTTCTAAATGTTCGAGAGACTATTTGTGCGATATTTATTTTTTAAAATTCATTTTTGAATTTTGAATTTTAAAAAAGAAAGATAATGCACTTTTTATTTGATATCAACTATAATCTGTCAGTAAAAGTCAATTATTAGGCCAAAATTGTTTTAACATAATTTTTTGTTAACATTTATGTTATAGAATAATATTTACTAGTTTAGGAAGGAGAAAGTAAAAGATGTAGGGATGGATGTCCATCTTTATTTAAAATTTATATTATTGTGACTGAGGTTGATATACTGGATGATTGGTCTATGTGGCGTAAATATGGGCAGAAAATGGTCCGAGGCAATCTAAATCCCAATTACCTAGGAAGTTTATGGCTACACGTAGAGTTTGAAAGGAATTATTTGCTGGTTATGCTCTAAAACCAAAAGTCAGAATCACAACCATGGAGTCTTGTAGATTAAACTGGAATCACTAAATCAATGTTCTCACAGTATGTTATTCAAATAAAATAATTCATATATTGAATATGAAAATTTAAAGTAATAATTCAAATATTGAACATGAAATATTTGAAGTAATAATTCAAATATTGAACATGAAATATTTGAAGTAATAATTCAAATATTGAATATGAAATATTTATTAACATGAAGAAAACTTAAACCCAGTTCATCAACGAATGATTTTTCTTATCCTTGATTTTTTTGGCTACTATATAATCTAATCTCTTCTAGACATAAAATCATGGCTTTGATAGTTAAATTACAATTCATTGCAATTTAGCAATAGGAGTGATTTGTAAAGTAGACATTTTTGCTGTAAAAAAAGATTAATAACATGATTCAAATCTTAAAAATTGAAGAGTAATAATTTTGGTATCACATGTTTTGAAATTGACTTTAGAATAGTAAAATTAAATTATGATTTAATTGTTTGTTACCTTAAAGGATGGGCAGAAGCACAGACACGAAACTCTAATATTGATCTCTCTGATTCTGTTTGAGGTGGTTTTCGTTGGAATTAATTTTGAAAATTTGATTCTATTACTTTGTTTTTGAAGGGTTTTATTTTAATGATGGAAAAGCAATGATTGTTTATTTATATGCGTGAATGAAATAAAGTTTTGATTAGGTTATGTATTTGATTGATCTAATAAAGTATTGTTCGGTAGAATATTGATTAGGTTCTTTGAAAACAATGAACAAGTAGTAAAAACCCTTAATTATCCTAATTAACACCCACACACTCACAAGTATATGAGGTGAGTTTATATATAAGATGAGTAAGGATCGTTCCCATGAGGACTATTGGAACAATTACTAGGTTCATAAGCCTATTTATTAGTTAGATGAAATAATCAGGAGTTTTTGACTAAATGTAAACTAAATGTAATCACAAGAAATTAAAATAAAGACAAGAATGTAAAATTTTAACCCTACTGAAGGCAATTGAATATAATTAACTAAAACCCTAATTTAAATCTACCCTATGTGCAAGAATTTAATCAAGAATAAGAATTTAAATTAGCCTACTCTATAAAAGCAATTAAAAACGATCTGGTAAAACCCTAACTACTAAATTACTGAAGCAATTAAGAATTTAAAAAGCGATAAAACAAGAATGATAATTAAGGAAGAAGAAAGCAATAAGAACAAAATTTAAATTGCATATTTAGTGAAAAATAAATCAAACTCAATAATTGCAGAGAAAACGAATGTTGATGATCGTCAAGTCTTGAATCCTTGACAAGAAAACAAAATCCTAGCTTGAATGCTTGAGAAAATCTAACCCACGGCTAAATTATCATTCTAACTATTGATAACCTAAGAAACTAATGATGACTGATGAATATGATGATTTCCTCCCGTTCTCTTGGTATATTTATAGACATTTTTAAGGTTTTGGGGTTTCGGGACGATAAGTACAGGATTTTCCATGTAATCGGGCCTACGGGAGGACTTTTATTACAAAAGAATCTTGTGCAACCTATCCATTGATCAGCGCCTGGACGCTGCACTTTGTCACGCTTGGGCGCCAGGGGTAGAACCAAAACATGTAGTTTCTGGAGCCGGCGCCTAGGCATCGCAATTCTGTCGCACTTGAGCGCCAGGGACAAAAACAGTTTCAATATCCTCCTCAATTTTGACGACTATGCAGGCTAAATTTGGAAAAACTCGAAACATGAGACAGGATTGAGTTAAGTTGTATCTCTATGTCTTAACTTTAAAAAACATCTTAAATCACCCCAATTAGAGTTCGGACAAGAAAGTTATACTCAATCTACCAAAATATATGAGAATCATTCCTCATCGATGCACGAAATTCCAATTTTGCAATTTTCCTCCACTTTTGTGATCAATTTTGACTCTTTCTTCACTCAAACCTTAAAAACTTAAAATAAATCATTTTAGCTCATAATTAATCAATTCTTGCTCATTCATCACCAAAACGAGGTAAACGATACATAAAATATACGGCATTTACGAGCTTATCAACTACTCCACACTTAGTTTTTGATCGTTCTCGAGCAAAATATAGAAATATGTCACACACATACTCAACACATCTCATCAATTATCTACATAAATACCCAAGAACCAAACCATCATAAAAAAAATAGTAAAATGATAATAAACCCCCCATACATAAATTCTAGTGTATGTGTGTGCATAGCCATACAAAAATAATTTTTAAGACACTTATGAGGTCAAATCATGCAACCCTTTTAATTTTCTAAACACTCCATACCTTTCTCTTCTTACATTTATCTACTAAAGTAGAAAACTGACTCAACTTAAATTAGGTGGGATTTTTAACTTGTAACGTAAGGCTAGGATCTTGGCTAACAAAGAAAGGGAAAAGGGTAAACAAATAAGAGACAACTGACTCAACTTAAATTAGGTAGGACTTTTAACTTGTAACGAAAGACTAGGATTTTGGCTAACAAAGAAAGGGAAAAGGGTAAACGAATAAGAGACAACTGACTCAACTTAAATTAGGTAGGACTTTTAACTTGTAACGTAAGGCTAGGATCTTGGCTAACAAAGAAATGGAAAAGGGTAAACAAATAAGAAAAAGAGTTGTAAATTAATGTGCACCTCATTAACATAAAACTTCGTTTTGAACATTGAAACACCCATCCGTCAAAGAAGTAACTCCACACTTAATTAACCAAACACCTATAAAAATTTTGTGTAACAAGCAAAATAAAATCCTACTTTTTTTTTTCTTTTCAATTTCTACCCTTCTTGCCAACATCTTGTAAAAATATCTCCCCTTTTCTTTTTTTCTTTTTCTTCTTTTTTTTTTTCCTTAAAAATGAGTACCAGTGATAAGCACTACCCCCAAAAAATATTTACGCAGGTACCAATGATAGGTACTACCTGCTATTAGCAGTTCAATACAGGTGCTAGTGATGGGCACCACCTAAAATATACCAACGCAAGTGCCAATGATGGGCACCACCTGCTATATTCAACAAAAAAAAAATTTTAAACACCCCTGCACCTTAAATTGTACACCATTCAATCAAATATTCTCATTCAACTACCTTTCATCCTTATATCACCTTAAAATTTTATGAGACATTAAAGTTCTTAAGGGAGATTTAGAATAACTCAAATAGGTACATAAAAAATGAGTTAGAAAAAAAAAAAAGAATGGTGCTTCTATTCATTCAAAATAAATTAAGGCTCAAATAATGTTTTAGGGATAAATTTTATAGTAAAGGTTTTGCTTGAAAGGCTCAAACGTCCAAAGAAATCCCTACCCTTATCTTTAAATCAAATTAAATCATCTAAAATTTTGCTTCGAAAATGCAATAAAGTAAGTGTCTTGAGTGCAATATAAGTGAATCTACACAATTATCTCTTACAGCCAAAAAGCTACTACATTGTAAGGCAATTAGTGCTCAAAAATTAGAAATCATGCTAGGAAAGTATTAACACCAACTATCCTACTCATGACAACTTAGTTGAAAAATTATCAAATAGAAAATCAAAGAAATATGCTAAGCAATTTGTGAAAAAAATTTCCAAATATTTTGAAAACCTCTCAAATCAAAAGTTAATCTACAAATATGAAAGAAAAAATTGAACAAAATAAACAAACAACCCACCAAACAAATAGAAATGAAGAAAACTCCCCCACCCCACACTTAGAGTATAGCATTGTCCCCAATGCAAAATAAAGAGTCAAAAGGGAGAAATGGTAGCTTCTCTGTCAATGAAGAACGTTTGTAAATTAGTGTTGGGACCGTATATGTTGAACTAAATACACTAGAATCGAGGTGGAAAACATCAATCACTAAAACCAAAAACAAAACACAAAAACCCTTAAGACATTAAGAAAAACAATAAAACCAAGGAAAAAAAAACATAAGAAATAAAATTAAGAAAAAAACACGGGTTGCCTCCCATGTAGTGCCCATGTTTATAGTCTTAGACTCGTCTATTGCACTCCCACTCATGTAAAACATGCTAGGATGGATGGCCACCTCCTTCCTTTAGGCCTCCATGGAAAAAGTCTAATCCTGCTCCTCTTAAATGTCATTTCTTGATTCACGGCTTTTGCTTGAAGAAATTCACTTTTCCATGTAGTCACCAAAGCCAATGTCCATAGTAGCATGTCCAACTATTTTTTGAACCATTTTCTTTTCTTTTTGTGCTCTTTAAACTTTTGGACGTCACAACCTTTCTGATGTTTTGTACAACTTTCTTGATCCATTCTCACCCCACACACATCGTCAGGTGGTCTTGATTGTAAGTCTTCATTTGACATGTCAATAGAAGGATCAAGTGCATGATTAGAATATTTGTCTTCAAAAATAGGAAAATTATCATTATAATAAAAAACATCAATTTCAACCGACTCATTTTCAATTTGTAAAATAAATTTCCCCTTATTAACATCTATGAATGCATGTTCAGTTGATAAAAATGGTTTCCCAAGAATCAACGATATTTCATTGTCCTTGCCGATGTCTAACACGAAGAAATCAACGGGAAATACCAACTTCTCTACTTGCACACGTATATCCTCCAACAAGCCATATGGCTTCCTTTCAGTTAAGTTCGCTAATTGGAGTGTAACATTAGTCATTTTGGTGTTGGTGATTCTTAACTTATCATAAATGGATTTTGGCATAATATTGATACTAGCCCCTAAATCACAAAGTGAATGATGTAGCGTTGTTTCTCCAATATTCACCGGTATTTATAAGGAGCCGGGCGACGAAACCTCCTCCTCAGATAAAGATGTCTCCGACGCATAGTCTCCTAGCAAGCATGGCTTAAGGAAGTTTAGTAGGGGCATGCAGAAAAGGCATAACCGAGAGTAGTTCAAAACCCGAAAAAAAGGCCTAGTATAAAGGGTCCGAAAACCTAATGATCAGCTAAGATACTTTCCTGCATGCACTCCCACTTTTCTGTAGGTTGTATATTGACTTATGCGGCTTTCTTAATTGCCTTTACGTTGGGTTTTTCTTTTTTTTTTGGTGCCTTTGTATACGTAGAATAGAAAGAAGAGGCATTGTGCGCATTCTGAGCGTTGTTCCTCCAATATTAATCGGTATCGAGAAATTACCAGGATCTTTGAGCATAGGGGGTAATCTCTATTGAAAAATTGTACTATACGTGGCATCGAGATAAATTTTCTCACCATCATCTCATTTCCGCTTCCTTGCTAATAAATCCTTCATAAATCGGGCATAGTTGGGCATTTTGGTGAGCACATCAACCAAAGGAATGTTGACACTAACCTTGTTGAACATATTGATTATTGAATTGTTGAAATTGCTTGTCTTTTTCCTCCTTTCTATAATTATTGAGCCTTTGAGGGAATGAAATCTTTACCGAAGGATGCAAATGCAAAGGCTCCACTACGTGCTTCTTTTTCAACTCATTATTTTCATTCACTTTTGTCATCTTGTCATCATCACAACCAATTTCATTCTTCTCCTCAATCACCTTGAAGTTTTTTGTCTCTTCTTCTTTACCATCCTCTTGTTTTTCATTTGGCACAACCAACTCTTTTTCACTTCTTAGGGAGATAGCATTACATTGCTCTTTCGGGTTTGGGATTATATCACTCGGCAATGTCCAAATAGTCTCTCATTGTTTTGGCGAGCTATCTACCCCAATTGCATCTCAAGGTTCCTCGTGGTAGCTCGCAGATTCTCATACTCCCTTTACAACCTCTCAAAATCCTTTCTCAAATTATCATCATTGGATGTATCATGATTCACATGTGTGGGATAATTTAGATTTTAAAATAGTGGTCTTCCAAGGGGGTTGTGGAGGCTGGTATGAGTTGTTTTGATAAGGTGAAAAATTCTTGGAATTACTTTGATGTAATGGTAAATATTTTGAACTTTTGCTTGATTTGATCAGGAAAAATTTGGATGGTTTTGCCAAGACGGGTTATATGTGTTTCCATAATTGGTGGGCTGATTTCTTGAGGTGGGATTGTGATTAAAAATAAATTGAATATGCTCACCTTACAACACTGATGTTTCACAAAAGCTATTCTGGTGATTTTTTTCACAGAAATCACAATTCAAGATCCCTTGGTTTGTCGAACCAATGGAGTTCACTGAGCTTTTCAACATATTCTCTATAGCTTTAGTTAAGATTGAAATGGCACTCATCATCATGTTCTACTAAGATATGAAAGTATCCTAGCTAGGCATACCTCCTTGTTGGATGTTGGATTGATTCACTTGTTGTTGTTATCCAACTGCGGGAGTTATTGCTCCATGATACTAATGAGTAGATGCCATTCTTTCCAACAATTCAATACTANCTTGTGCTTTCTCCGGAGTCTTGTAGGGAAAAGAACCTCTCGCACTTGCATCAACTATCAATCTAGTCTCTGGAAATAGTCCATTATAGAAGGTTTGGACTTGCAACTATAGTGGCATAACATGATGCGGACACTTAATAACCCTTTGAAGCAGTCCCACGCTTCACCTAAACTCTCTCCAATGATTTGTCTGAACGATGTGATCTCGTTTTGAAGCTTAACGGTCCTAGTCGGTTGAAAGTGTTTGGCTAGGAACTCTTGAGCGAGTTGGTCCTAGGTTGTGAAAGTACGTTGTCTATATGACTAAAATCAAGACCTTGCTCTATCACGTAAAGAAAAAGAGAATGTTCTCATCCGAATACAATCGGGGTGGACTCCATTGTATCGGAATGTATCATTTGATTAAGTGTTCATAGTGATCTTCATTTGGTCCTCCTCCAAACATAACATGTGTTTGGAGCATTTATATAGTGCAGGCTTGATTTCGAAGTTATTTGCTTGCACAAATAGAGGGGCAACCGAGCAATGCTAGAACTCGCCCTCTCGAAATTAGGTATTGGCATAATCTCTAGGATGTCGGGACTTGCATTATCATTAACCAAGTTGCCATTGTTACCTGCCACCTCTCCTTGTTCATTAATAGCACAGTTTGGATTCTCCATTAGATTGTCACCTCGGTCTAAATCTTGTTGTCTACGATTTCTACTTATCGTCCGCTCAATTTCCAAGTCAATTGGATGAAGTGGTTGATCGGACGAACGAGTATCTACCATAAACTACAAGAAAAGAAAACCAAAGATCAAATATCGAAGACCAAATCCAAACAAACTCAAGAGAACAAGAAATAATTGTAAATAAATAAATAACAAAAGAAATAAAAAGTCTAATCTAGCAAGACTCACTACACCTAATATTGTTACCAAACAAAAATAGTCCCCGGCAACGGCGCCAAAAACTTGTTCGGTAGAATTTTGATTAGATTCTTTGAAAATAATGAACAAGTTGTAAAAAACCTTATTTTCTATTATCCTAATCAACTCCCACACACTCGCAAGTATATGAGGTGAGTTTGTATATAGGATGAGTAAGGATCGTTCTCATGAGGACTATTGGAACAATTACTAGGTTCACAAGTCTAATTACTAGGTTCACAAAATAATCAGGAGTTTTTGACTAAATTTAAACTAAATGTAATCAAAAGAAATTAAAATAAAGACAAGAATGTAAAATTCTAACCTACTGAAAGCAATTGAATATATTTAACTAAAACCCTAATTTAAATCTACCCTATGTGCAAGAATTTAATTTAGTCTACTCTATAAAAGCGATTAAAAACAATCTAATAAAACCCTAACTACTAAACTACGGAAGCAATTAAGAATTTTAAAATTGATAAAACAAGAATAATAATTAAGGAAGAAGAAAGCAATAAGAATAAAAATTAAATTGCATAAAAATAAATCAAACTCAATAATTGCAGAGAAAACGAATGTTGCTGATCGTCAAGTCTTGAATCCTTGGCAAGAGAACAAACAAAATCCTAGTTTGAATGTTTGAGAAAATCTAACTACGGCTAAATTATCATTCTAACTACTGAAAACCTAAGAAATTAATGATGGCTGATAATTATGATGATTTCCTCCCCTCCTCTTGGTATATTTATAGATATTATTAGAATTTTGGGGCTCCAAAATGATAAGTGCACGATTTTTCACATAACCGGGCCCATGAGAGGATTTTTCTTGCAAAATAAACAACCTTGTATAACCTATCCGTAGATCGGTGCCTAGGCACTGCATTTTTGTCACTCCTGGGTGCCAGCGACAGAACCAAAACATGCAGTTTCTGGTGCTGGTGCTGGTGCCTAGGCACTAAATCTGTTGCACCTTGGCACCAGGGATAAAAATAGTTTCAAGTTCCTCCTCGATTTTGATCACTATGTAAGCCGAATTTAAAAACACTCAAAACATGAAAATTGTAGCTCTATGTCTTAAATTTCCAAAACATCTTGATTCATCCCAATTGGATCTTGGACAAGAACTAAATGTTATGCTCAATCTATCTAACTGTATTAGAATCGTTCATCTCCGGTGCACAAACTTCCAATTTTGCAATTTTCCTCCACTTTTGCGATTACTTTTGATTCTTTCTTCACTCAAACCCTACAAAACTAAAAATAAATCATTTTAACTCATAATCAATTCTTGCTCATTCATCACAAAAAATGAGATAGACGATACATAAAATATACGACATTTACAAGCTTATTATCGGACAAATTAGAGTTGAACTCCTTATAGTTATATAATAATTTGTTTTTCAAGCAATTGTTATGGAATTTTAGTTTGCATGCTTGAATGAAATTCCAACTTGAATCATCTTCTATTGTCTTGAAAATTAGTTTAGTTTGCGAAAAACTATAATTCTTAGTTGTATGGTGAACAAAATTTTGCATAGTCCTTTTATTATGATGAGACTCCTTTATATTCATAGCCTGTAGTTCAAAATCATACTACACTATTAAGAATTAGAGTTTGAATAAGAGAAGAAGGTTTGAAAATAATTTAATTTATTAGAGAGTTGAAAATTTATAGAATTTTTGAAAAACAATAATTTCTTCTCTTATTTGTGATAAATATAAGAAAAATTATGCTTACTCTCGATATTGGAGTCATTTATAGAAGGGGTTAGAATTCATCATAATTGTATGAATTGTAGCTTGATTTTTTTCCTTTCTTTTGATTCACCAAATATTTGTAATATTAAATAATTTTTAAATTTAAAGTAATATGTTTTTATTGAAAGACCATTTGTTTCTATAATTGGTTCACTTTCTCAAGGTATCATTGTTATCTAGGACATTATGGATTATTGGTTGAGAATTGATGGCCTTTCTCAGAGGTCTCAGTGATGGGAGGTCACAAAAGCACACAAAACGCATAAAAATATTTACTTTGTGGTTGCTGGATTATTGAATTGCTTACTTCATTGTGACTTCATAAAACATTTGGGATTTAATTATCTTGAAATAAAAACTATGTCGGTAAAATGAGACATTTAGATAGGCTTGATTTATGTGTCTTCTTTTATAGGCACAAGGTGTATGGCTGGGTCTATGGACCAAACATTTAATACCATAAGGTCTATGGGTATGTCTGTAGACTAAATCTATCTAAATATTTACTCATAACATCTTAGTAAATAAGACAGTAATAGAAAAAAAAGGTACATATTAATATCATTTTCTAAATCATTAGAGATGAATGGCTTATAGTAAAAAAAATAACAATAATATATATTCAAATAGCTCACAAAGGAGATTACAGTATTGAAAGATGGGGTGCATCTAGATTTCAACTAATATCCTAAAGAACATCATACCAATAAAGTATTTAGAATTTACTATTTATCAATCTTTAAATGCTTAAAAGATTGTACCAGTGTACAAGTAACTATTTGAAATGTAAAATATATCCAAATAGATATTTGAAGAAAAATATTTTCCAACTTCTCCAACCTTGTTTGTTATAGATACCATCAATAGCAGCAACAACATTAGTAACAGTGTCACGAGAGGACAAACACCTAACAAATGTTTAGATGATGAAATCAATAATTAGGATTAATTACAAAAAAAATGAAAGCATTTTCTTGTATAATTTTATAATGCATATTACTTCTAGCCAGCACACTGGAATCCAGTCAATTTGACATGGTCTCATAATACATAGAGAGTAAATATCATTTCAAAGTAGTAGAGCCAGTTCAAGTTACAATGATTTCAACCAAAATAATTTTTTCATCAACTTTCAAGTTGTACCTTACACAAAGTTTGACTTTTTTAAGAAGTTGTATCCTATAGTATGCTAGTAGCCACCCAAAGAGTCTTTAGCTAACATGAAGAGCATTACCAATGAATTCAATGTTTCAAATTAAGAGGAAAGAAACTTGAGCTAATAGTAGTGCAAGTCAAACACATAACACAAACAAATAGACAGCAGTTGAACATCAGAAGCAAGGTTATTGAAATTTTCATGATGGTAGCGTAAGACAAAGAGTAATATTGTACTGCTTGGTACTTTTTAGTTGTTAGAAAAGTTTCAAACATTATAACTTTTTAACCCATTCCAACTTTTTAAAGTACACATAAGCACATCATAGAGGATAGAAAAAAATTACTCTAGGTGAATCATCTTGTCACTGATATATTTCTCTCACAAGTAAGCCAGAAAGAGCAAAAAGACAATAGGAACCTGTATAAGATTGATACAGGCTTTAAGGTGATCTTAGGACTGAATAATTCTCCCAAAAAAGGTACAAATTGACAATTTTAATCAAATAAAGTTTGAGTAGCATGGTCAGTTATGTTATTTTTTATCACCCACTATAGATTTAACAAATGTTCCAGGAAAAAAAACAAAACATATCTAAATTCAAACTTATAGTTTCAAAAATTAAAGGAGGAAAGGATATACATTCTGAAGTATAAAATTGAAGAATTCTATTATTTTGATTTCGCCTTTGTTGCTTTAGTACTAGCATATTTTTGGAAAGAAACGATAAAAAAAGTATTTCAACCAATGAAAAATACTAAAAAAAAAAAAGAGCAATTTGTGTGTGAAAGGCTTCCTTGGGTGAGAAGTTTGATTCAAGGTGGTGTTATGTTTGAATTGATAGTAGAGATTAAATTTCACCTAGCAATTAATAGTTAACTTGAGGATAAGTACAAAGAATACTATACATATCGTCTTGGTTTCCCATGAAAGATATTGAATGAAAAAAGTATGTAAATAGTACATGTAGTTTAAACTTGCTTGTATACAATAGTTTTGGTCCATCTATCTTTTCTAATTGATAATGCATATGGCATAATTAAGATTTTTGTAATTGAACTTAATGCTTCTCCAGACAGTGCAACATATAATTGGCTATGAGAAAATACTGATTGAGGCAAATAGACTCCAACATCTAGTATCATTTGTCCTTGTGCTTTGTTGATCATCATTGCGAAGCACAATCTTATGGGGAATTGTTTTCTCGTAAATTGGAATGGATATCTTTCATTTTTTGCTAGACATAATGGTATGCGAGGTAGACAGTTATGAGAACTTCTTTTCCAACTATTAACCTATAACTATCTCTACACAAATTACATTCTTCTTCAATTCTCTAAGTACCAATCCTATTGCATTGCATATACCATCTGATGAACCCAAATTTCATAATAAAATTATAGGACAATTCTCCTTCATGACTAACTTGTTAGGTGGCAGCTTATTTGGAGTTAAAGAGTTCAGGAATTCTTATTGGTAGTAATTGTGAGTGCTATTGCTTCATCAAAATTGGTATAAGTTCTTGCTTCTCCTGGAAATATACAATCATCTTTTCATTTATCTTGTCAACGCATTCATTCCTTGTAGCAAGTATTGCTCAACGTGTGATGTAACTGACTGAATTAGCATTTTTCATTAATGATGGGAAGATTGTATCAATTAGGCATTTTTCTAAAGACTCATGTTTATCATATTTGATAGGCATTTCTTTTGGAATCTGAATATTTGTTCATTGTTAGTCGATTCTTCACCGTTGCCAACTTTTAAAAGAACCAATTCGCTGAAGTACGGATTTGTTCTTGCTCTCATATCTATTGTCAAAGTAAATCTTTCATTTTTTGTTCATAGATATGATTTTACCAAATTTACTTCAATTGTTTGTTGAATCGTTGCTTTTGGTACGACTAGAACTTGCCTAAAATCACCCAAAAAGCCAATGACTTTTCCACCAAATTGTGTCTTGTCATTCACATTATCTATTAAACTTCTATCCAGTGTCTCAATTGCTCTTCATTTTTCTATTGGTACCTCATCTGATATAATTAATAATACTTTGCGAAGGAGTTCTGCAAGGTTATTTTGCTTTGAAATTGTGCACACACTTATTTCATTTGCATTTATGAGAATTTTAAATCTATAATAAGCATTCTATCACCAAATATTATTGTACTGCTACACCAGATGTTGTTACTACAATAGCTATTAGACCTTTCGATCTCAAATTGGTTAATAAGGCATAATACAAATACATTTTACCAGTTCCTCCAGGGTCGTCAATAAAATCAAACACTGCACCATTTCCTGATAAACTTGTTCTAATGTTTTCTAGAATGCTAATTCTTGCTGATTGTTCAAGTTATGCTCTGTATATTTCTCTTGGTCTGGCATTTTCTTGACTAGATGAAGCAATGGAAATTGTTGGTAAATCATAAAATTTTTTGCCTTTTCCCATACTTTTCAATAATAAATTCACAAATTTCAATGTTGTTAAGATGTCTATTTCAGTTGTACTTCCAACATACCTTCTAAAGTCTTCTGACATTGATGAGAAAAAGTTACCCCATAATTTTTTCACATTTGTTGGTTGATAATAAACCAAAATAGTTGCAAATAGTTTTCGCAATGCATGTCACATTTGAAATGTAACTACCTCATCCAAGTATTTCTATATACTTTGATCTGACTCGAGCAATCCTCTTCTTTGAGCAACTTTCTTGAAACTTGAACATTAGAATCTACTTATTGCTAACAAATTCTTAGATAATTTTGGACATTTAACATGGTTTAGCACTGTCTGTAATCTTAGGTAATATCTTTCACCCTCATTTGGATTAGTACTATTTATACTGCAAAAGACATCTCTTTTTTTGTTTTTTTTTTGGTTCCAACATCTCAACTTCCTGTCCCAAATAGTGTTATGGAAATTCTAAATAAAAATACTTCCTTGCTTCCTTATTTTTTCTACACATACCAAAGTATTCAATAAGTGTCGTTATGGAGATATGATCACAATAAATAACATCTATCAAGTGTTGATTCTTCCAATATGTGACACACTGCATGTTAGGAAGATGGAATTGCAAATTAATGACAGCAATATATATCTTACTTAAGTGAAATCCATGCATTCTCTACTTTACTTCTTGAGCCGATATCCATCTTGCATCTTGAAAATTTTGAATTTCATCAACTACAGTTTGACCATCATTATGTGCAATGTATATAGCAACTCTGTCATCCCCTTTGTCAATATAATTGTAAAGTTATTTAATTGCTTGCTCTCCAAGTGTATCTTAGCATTGAGAGATATGATAGTTGTACCTAAATAGAAGACATGGATTAAATGGGACGACCCAACGATTATTAAGCTCTAATTTTCATTATTTTACTGTTATATTTGAGTTTCTTCTTTTGTAAATGGGATATCCATCCTCTTCTTGTATTGTTTTCTCATAGAATACTTGTGAACAGTGGAATTTGCATTCTCCATTCACCATGCAAGAGTTTTTCTTATTTTATTTTTCACAAGTCTACGCATTATAAGCTTAGTAATCAATTAATATAAGATCGGGTTCTTTTTTCTATCAAGAAGTTCAACATAGGAAAACCTTCAATTTTATATATAGTAGTCAATATATTCAGAATTTTATATGACAAGTATGGGTTAATTCTTATTTTATAAAATTTGACAGCATAAAAATTCAGCAAAGACAAACCTGTCAAATTGATTTGGAGTTGTCAATTTATACTCAAACTTCAACATGATGAGCATGTGAGCATGGGGTAATCTATTTTCTGAAATTTGATTTGAATTTGCTATAAACGTGTACAACTACTTTTCCAAAAATCTCTTTCTTGAACAATTGATCCTTTAAATTTTGCAATTTGGCTCGAAAAACTCCTTAAGTTAAATATGGTCCATCTTGAGGACTTTTTTTTTTTCATATGTTCATCTATCTTTTTCTATTTAGTATTGCATATCATTGTAATGAAAATATCTGGTTTCCCAAATCGCTACACTAATGCCATAGCATCAAGATATCTCTAGCGCATGTTTTTTGGTCCACTGACAAAAGATCCTGGAAGTACAACTCGCTAACCAATTTCACTTGCTCTAGTTTCTCCAGCCATTACACTGTCAACATTTCCTTGATACAGTGTAGTTCTCATTTCATATCTATAGTGAATGGTACAACAATCTTTAAGCATAAAAAAGAATAGATTGGCTTGCTATTCTTATCTGGAGCTTATTAAGCATAATATTTTCGGTTTGAGACTTTCTTATTGCTTTCTTCTTCAGCATTTGCAAAGTGAAATTATTTATTAGATGTGTATAAGAGGAAAATAGACATGACAAAAAAATGACTTTGTTAAGAAATTAATAAATATACCTTGTGTTCCAACGGTTAAAACATTATGTGCACATGTAAAGGCTGATACGTTTGCTTGATTTTGCTCCACTAGAGTGCTGCATTTTGCTGGATCGATTTTTTGAATATTTTGATGCCAACCAGTAGCTCCATTTGGAAAAAGGAGAGGATATTGAAGGGAATTATAACAACCAAATTAATGTTTGATTCTATGTTTCTAGCCAGAATGAGAATGCAACACGATGTCCCTTTCAAATGGTATACTAGTATTATATCCCTCTATCCATATCGCAGCAACTTGATTAGTTGTTAAACAATTATAAACACATTGATCTAAATTCACATTTTTTGCAATATGAATTTTAATGGTGTTTAATGAAGGAAATTATCTCAAACTCTTAAAAACTTTGCATAAGGATTCTGATCAACTATTCTCATAAGTTGTTTTACTATAATTTCATTCAGATTCACATCTCCATGAATTCATGATTCTCATATGGTTTTTTAATTCATTTTCAATGTCACGAAAATAAAGCTAGAAAAATACATGTCCATTTTCATTAGGCATAAAATCTAGAAGATTATGATAGACTTGTTTGTCAACTCAAAATGTATAAACTCCACTTCTTCCTGATGCAAGATTCTTATCTAATTTTACCCCAAATGATGCAAATGAGAACATCCTATTATATGCTTGAATGCTTTTCAAAAATAATTCTAACTCCTCTACTGTAGTAATAAATAACTCCAATAATTCTTGGAGAACTTCAACAGGAGTTAGATTAATCTTGCCATTATCACAATAAAATGATGGACATTCATACTCAAACTTGATAGCATTGCAATGTACATAGCTTTGTATCTTTTTCAGTTCATGCAACTCAAATTCATACAATCCATCGTCTACTACAAAACTGATGTAAAAAGAATAAAGATATTATTAGCAATTAGTAACCTCATTTTATAATATTGTCTTATGTATATTGAAATGTCCTTCATATATACAAGTTTTATTTATTTTGATATACCTTCTGTGTCTCATAGAGTCATTTGAGATTTCAACAACTATTTGCTTTTTTTTATTTCTCATTTTCTTGACATTGTCAATGTAACCTCTTCTTTGCTCATCAGTTAATCTAGCATATTTACTTTTCTTACATTGTGTAGATCCTGGACTTTTGTCTGCATTTTCTCCATATTTCTGTAATTTTTCTTTTGCTTCAGTTTTCTATGACTGCTTAGTTATGTTTTTATCATTCAACTTGAGTAAATTTTGCATACTTTGTTCTCATGACTTCCAACTTATGCTTTCGCATTGATTTGCAATATGCATATAGTAATTGAATTAAACTTAGTAAACACTTATTCTCAACAATAAGAAGGTAAATTACTAAAACTTATTCTCAGTAAAGTTTTTTCTAAACTTTTGGCTAACAAGTTGGTAACTTTGCTTCCTTCATTGATTTCTCCGGAGCAATCAAGCATCGTCAAGGGTAGAGTTTACAAAAATTGGCAGACAATGTTTTGGTGGCTTAAGAGCTGGGGCTTTCACTTGAAAAGAAAACACGTGGTCACAATGTAATTATAAAGTTGGACGTGATAAAGGCATTTGACCGTGTTTCCTGGAAATTCCTTCAAGCTATTCTACTACGGCTTGGCTTCCACACTCATTTCATTCACTTGATTGTGAATAATTTGTCATGTAGTTGGTTCTCATCACTAATCAATAGGTGCCCTAGTGGTTTTTTCAAGCGACTAGGAGTATCAAGCGACCCCCTCTCCCCATTCTTGTTCATATTAGGTGTAGAAGCATTATCCAGAGGGTTAAAGAATTTGATATAGGATGATAGTCTTGTTCCATAGGTAGTGCCTAGGAGTTATTTGCTAATTTCTCACTTGTTATATGCCGATGACATGATTTTATTTTCAAAGGGTGATCGATGCAAGATTAAGAAGCTCACGGAATTTTTGAAGTTATTTGAGCTAGGGTTCGGCCAACAAATTAGCACTGCCCATGAAGAGCTCCATATTTTTTTCGAACAAATGTTCTCATTTCAAACGGTCATTGGAATCTTCGACTAAAATTATGTGTAAGCCATTACCGTTTCTATACTTGGGGTATCAGCTTTTCAAGAGAAGGAAAAGAAATAATATTTTCAATTTCTTATTGACAAAATCCGAGCTAAGCTTTCGAGATGGCATCAACATCTTCTTACTTTGGGTGGGAGATTTATCCTCCTCAAACATGTATTGACCTCTATTCTAATCAATATTTTTGTAGTCATGGAACCACCAAAAGGTACTCTTCAAACTCTAGAAATTTTTTTTGCTAATTTCTTCTGGGGTTCGTTGGATAATGGTGCTTGCAAGCATTGGACTAGTTGGCATTCAATTTGTCATTCGACGGTAGATAACGGATTGGGGCTATGGAGTCTTGCTGATATTTATTTAGCTTTTTTCCCTCAAATTGTGGTGGACATACTACATATCAGACAACCTATTTGCTGAATTTATGCGTATGTCAAGATCTTCATCTTCTATTGCTGGAATTTCATCGAATGTTCGGAAGAGGATGCAACGTATTAAGTCTATCACTGATCAAACTTTTCAATTGCTAGTTCGTGGAGGTGATAGAAATTTTTGGTTTTCGAATTGGACTGATAAGGGTTTTCTTAAGGATGATATAAATGAGATTGCATTGCCAACAATCAAAATTTGTGAGATCTATTCAAATGCAAATAAATAGGACTTAGATGCTATTCAACAACAATTACCGATGACTATCCAGCAGAAAATTGATGCTCAGTGTTTTTTCTTGTTGCACGTACCTGATACATATGTCTGGAAAAACTTTCAACTTTGGGTATTTTCTCGGTCACGCATGCTCTTGAAATCCTTTGGCCATCACATGCAGCTCTAGTTTCTCGCAAGCTGGTGTGGGATATGCAGCTACCATAGAAAGTCTCCATATTTATGTGGCAGTTGCTAAATAGTTTCCTTTCATTTCCTGAAACATTAATGGACTTGGGAGATTTCCATATGCCTTCCAAATGCTATTTTTGTAATTCTTTAGACTACATTGATCATTTTTTTTGTAGTTTTCCATGTTGCTAGCTTGATTTGGACAAGGATAGGGTCTTTATTTGGAATTCCAGCCCTTGCCAATGCTTACATCTTATACAAATGTCAAACATGAAGGCTATAAAATAACTCGGTGGATTGGGATTGCATTCGCAATGTGCTATCACTCACTTGTTGGCAATTATGGCTAGCACGTAATGAGTTTCTTTATGAGGGTAAGGCTTTTTCTCCAACCTTGATCATATACAAAGTCAACCCAATGCTGGTGGAAATGGGTATTTGATGGTCTTTCCAACATTCTTTCAACTCACAATCTTCAACCAAGGTCATTGCAGTTAAATGGACTCGTCCAACTTCTGGTTACAAGTTAAATATTGATGGTTCTTGTCTTGGCAATCCTGGAGCAGCTGGGGGTGGAAGAGTGCTACATGGGTTGCAAGGACAAATAATTTTTGGAAAATTAATTTCACAAAATTCTTTGGTACTAAAACAAGTCTTGAAGCAAAGGATCTCGCCCTTCTCAAAGTTTTAAGATTTGTCATCATCAACAACATTTTCAATTTATTGTGGAAATGGACTCTTTGGTTTTATAAAAATTCATTGTAGAGCTTTCAAACATCACTTGACGACTACATCGATTATTTGTGAAGCTAGATACTTACTCTCTACCTTGCATGCCATAATTAACCATATTTATAGAGAGCCTAATATAGTGGCTGACTTACTTGTATATAAAGGCAGCTCTAATATTGGCCTTAATTTTTTATTTTTTTGTGTGGATTGAATGTCCCTATAGATATTCTATTTATTTGGAAATCTGATAGACTGGGTATACCCTCTTGTCGATTAATCAATAGATAGGTTGTAATTTTTCATTGGCTTAGTAAAATTTTTCTCCCTTAGGGTTTTTTTTTTAAAAAAAAAAGGTAAATTACCAAGTAATTATTTTGTTAAATAATTATCCAGCTAAAAAGTACATTTAAAAATATATAATAGCTAGTTTTATCTATTCAAGAATGTCATAATTATTATTCTAATGAACTAAAACCTTTCTGAAACTAATGAATACTTGGAGAAAGAGAAATCAAATAGTCAAAAAAGGCAAGAATAAAAAGAAAACACAACTAGCTTTATTCAAAGTTTGATAAGTAAACTTGAGGTAATATAAAACTAATAGAATGGAAAACCAATTATGCTATAATGGTACTACTCTACCTATAGATGTTTAGTAACTTGTGTTTTCATCTTTTATCCTTTACTATCATTATATGTACTCTTTTTCATATAATGGTATTCATCAATATATGAATAATATAGAGATTTTTCGAGCATTTATTTATTAGTTTTTGCTTTTCTTTGCTTGTTGCATTGTTTAGCGTTTATTTGAGGTGATTGTTATTATATATATATATATATATATATATATATTTGCATTCTTACTTGATCAAAACTACTATGTACTCTATAGCAAGTTGAACTAACATTTTTAAACATTTGTGCCACATTAAGTACAATTAGGTTAGTAATTGTTATATTATACTTATCAATTGTATCAAGATGCTTAGATTCACTACAGTCATATGACTTTAATTCTTTAGCATAAGGTTAGATGTACTTTTTTCTGACTTTAAAATACTATTGAATGATCCATTTTTACTATCCAAACCATTTGAGGGAACTTCAAATATCAAAAAGATGCATAAAGGTAATTGTAATGAGATATCTTTTAACATGTGATGTGATAGAATCAATTTGCTTCATGTTATCCTTATATGCATTTAACATTCTCTGTGCAATGGATAAGTTCTTTGAATATCTATTCAATATGATTATAAATATTAAGACATATACTAATATTTTGTTGTGTTGCTGCATATACTTCAACAAATTTGAAAGTGTTTTTCTTTCTCAGTTTCCTTTCTAAAAATAACGTAGTTGCTTTTTAAAGCTTAAATAGAAATATTCTTCAGGGATTTTTCTTAGAAAATATCATCCAAACAAAAATCTGGTAATTATTTTAATTTGTTATATAATGTTAAAGGATATATGAGTTTATGAAAAGTCCTTCTTATTACTCTTATTAAAAATGCATTAGATTTGTTATAGGAATAAGATTCAAAATTTTTCACTGCTTTTTGGAATTATGTTTTTTTGTGTGTTGGTATTGTAAGGTTGCCATATTTTGTTATTTGTTTTACTGAATAACTGATCCATGAATAATTACAATTAAATTCGTAAGTTTAGTGGTAAAAAAAATAGTGATAATTTGGATTTGTATATTATGTACCAAAAAAGGTAAAGAGAGTAGTGTATGAATTCCATTAGACTATTAACTCTTACAGTTAGATAGATGGCTTAAATTTTATATCGATAAGCTTTAAGCATCCATGCTAGGAACAGTAGTAAATAATAAGCAATCAGTCCCTTCGTGCAAAAGGCCCAAAAAAAATCCTTCTATATATTAGTTCTTATGTTTTAAAAATTCGCTTTAGTTGATATTACATATATATTTTCATTAATGCATTTAACTTTGGGGAAACTATGTATGAATTCTATTGGACTATTAACTCTTATAGTTAGATAAACAGATTAAATTTTACAGGGATTTGTTTTAGGCATCTACTCTAATAATAACAATAAACAATAAGTAATCAGTCTCTTCGTGCTAAAGGCCCAAAAAAATCCTAGCATGTATTTTAGTTCTTATGTTTCAAAAATTACTTTACTTGGTATTACGTGTATATTTCCATTGTATAATGCATAATGATTTCCATTATAATGTTCCAAACGACAATTGACATGATGGTGATCTAGTGGTGAGATTAAAAAGTTAGAGACTAGCCAAAAAGAATAAGCTTATAGGACTTATTACTTTTTGAGGACTGATCAAAATGCAATAAAAAAATGAAGAGGAAGGCAAGGGACACCAATAGCTAAATGAAAAAAAAGTACTTAAGGAAAATGAGGCGGCAACAAGGTCAATTATAAAAAGAGCATGGGAAGATGCAAAAGAGGTAAGACAACTTGAAGAAATTTAAACTTTACATTATACGAATGAGCCCAACTATGTTATTGTGTTGGAATGACAACTTTTTTTTGGCAAAAGCACATGTTCTACCAACTATCAATTGTGGACTGAATTATTGCTGAATTATGTAATTGTAGTTCAAGTTCACATCCAAAGTTGGGAATTCTAGATTAATGTTAGGCCACAGCTATTCAGGAATTTAATCGAACAGTTGGGAGCAGAAAATGAAAAAAAAACTTTTTACATTAGTTAATAATATTTTTATATCGAGCTCATAAAATATTAAAAACTCTAAAGAACACAAGTATTGATTTGCATGTTCATTTAACTAAAGAACACAAAAGAAGTGAACATCATCAAATTTTATTATAAATATATGAAATAGAATCTGATTCAGACATACCAATAGAAACAGAACAAGAAGGTGATCACTTGTGGTTGATGATATGGTGTAATCTTAAATTCTCAATTTGAAAGAAAACAGTGAGACAGCCAAGTTCTTGATGGACGATGGACAACCAATTTATTTAGTCGGAACTAAGGGTTAGGATATTAGTGGTATAGTTTAAGTGTGTTTCTACTAATTCTTATTAATACAAACTATATAAGAAACTCTAAAATATAATAAGTATGGGTAAAGTAGATTTTCTCGTTTCATTATATTTCTGGTTTTGTCATTTAATTGATTATATTATTATATTTCCGGATTCATCCTTTAATTAATGATTGAAAAATGTTTATCTATAATGTTTGCTTTATGAATAATTTGGGTAATTCAAGAAAGGAAGAAATACCCAGTGGTAAAAATATACTCACACTTTTATAATAGTGTGTATATATATGTGTGTGTGTGTGTATATATATATATATATAACTTTGGATTTCTTATTATTAGGTATTAACTATTCTATTAGTTTATAAAAAAAAAATTAATGGATGGAGATTAAAGAGAGTATACCAATTTGTTTAATAGCTTTATCTCTGTCTTATGAAGGAAATTTAGCATGAAAATTTTGTTTATTGTGATGTCAATTATATTTTTTAAAAATTGCTAGATGTAATGATGTCTCAGTTAAATAACAGGGATTCTCTTATTTGAGCTTTTCTGGCTTGTTTCTATAGAAGAAAAACAAACTAACATAAATCTTGAAAAATCCTCTATTTTCTTTAATAGGAACACTTTTGTTGATTTAAGGACTGAAATTTGCCATATTCTAGGGATGTTGCTGATAAGGAAACACTTAAATATTTGGGTCTTCCTATATCTATAAAGAGATCTAAAAAATGGGTGTTTTCTTTTATTAAATATAGATTGATCAGTAAAATTAGTGTGTGAAAAAAGAAGTTTTTAAGTCCTGTTTGGAGAAAGGTTTTAATTAAATCTGTCCTCATGTCTTTTCCTATTTATGTGTGCCTTGTTTTAAACTACCTTTTGGTTTTTATAAAAAGTTGAGCAATATTGTTTCTTATTTTTGGTGGAGTGGTGAGTTATCATAATAAACATAAGAGTTATTGATTGAGTTGGTCTAAGTTGATTGAAATTAAAGAATTTGAAGGTTTGGACTCTAGGGATTTTCAATATTTTAATACTTTTCTGTTGGATAAACAATATGGATATTTTTACTAGGGCAAATGTGTTGGTTTGTTGTGTGCTTAAAAATAAATATTTATCTCATGTTTCTATTTTTTGTTCTTCAATTCCTTCTTCTTTTTCTTCCTTGGAAAAGTTTGATGTCTATTAAGGAACTTATATCTGATTGCTCAAGATTTTTTTTTTTTTTTTTTTTGTAGGGAATGGAGAATTTATAAGGATTTGAGATGATAATTGTTTGCTATTTTTATTGAGCTTGTAACTTTTAGACTTGTTGGCTATACTCTAACTTTGGTTTCTTATCTCTTTAATTCTGCTAAAGATGTTTGGATCATCATTTTGTTAAAAATCTGTTTTTCTAAGGAAGATGTTGTTGTAATTCTTCAAATTCTTTTGTTTGTTATGGGATTTAAAGAGAAGGGATAGAAGAGTTTGGCATTATTCTCAAGGTAGGGAGTATACTGTTAAAACTAGTTACTATTAGGCTAAGTTAAAGTTTAAGAATAGTGAGAGATCTAATAAGAATGGGGCTTAAAGTAGTGATTTTGCATATCATAAGTCAGTTTGAAAAAATCTTTGGAAATTATCAGTTAAAAATAAAGTCAAACATTTCATTTGGAAGTGTTTGTACGGTAGTGTTACTATTAAAGGTGCTATTTCTTTGAAATTTCATATAGAGGATGATAGATGTCCTAGACATGACAAACATAGCAAACTTTAGAACATCTGTTTTTCCAATATTTGTATTCTTAGTTTGTTTCCAAGTTATTCCCAGTTTCTTGGTCTAATCTTCAGCATCTTTAGTGTGTTTTTGGTTTTGGTGAAAAACGGATAATTTCTTGAATTAAGACTATTTTTCAAATTTATCATGCATTAGTGGTCTTCATTTTTTTTTTATTATTATTATTTTTACAAGTTTATCTCACGTATAAGTTTCACATTTCTAAAATGTGAAACTTGACAAGAATTGCATTTCGAAAATATAAGTTTCACATTTCTAAAATGTGAAACTTGACAAGAATTGCATTTCGAATATGATAAACCACTTTTAAATTACATAATTTGAAAAAAACAAAACAAAACAAAACATTACAGAGGTTAAGCATTTTGAAAATGCGATTCTTATTAGTTTCGCATTTTAGAAATGCGAAACTCACACTTGAGAACTTGTGAAAAGAAAGGATCCTGATGCGCGATATATTTAAAAAAGGATTCTAATTCTGAAAATTGGCCGTGAAAAAACATTTAAAATTTGCCCAATGCTGATGATTCATCTAAACATATTTGTTTAACTTTCTTCTTTGTTCTTTGGCATTTGTGGAAGTCAAGGAATAGGTGGTTTTTGATCATTCCTGGATTCTAGAAATTAATGTTGTTAATGCAGCTCAGTTTGAATGATTGAAATACTAAAATGTTGAACACAGAGATCTTCTCTTCAGACTGATAGAGTTTCTGTGGCTAAACTTAGGTGGCAATGTTTGCAAAATGACATTATCATATTAACACATATGCAGCTATTATGCATCAGGGAAGGAAATCTGGTTTGGGTCTGTTGCAAGAAACTACAATGGTAGGATTAAAAGAGCTTGGACGTACAATCAATTGTCCTGGCATTGTTCATGTCAAACTTAATTATAGAAGTATTTACAATTCATTTTGCTCTTCTTCAAACTTATAAATTTTTTTAAGGAACATATTCATGTTGAATAGGATGCTTTAGGTGTGATTAATATGCTTCTTCAGAATAAGGCTAATGATGTTTCTACTGAAATAATTTGGACATATATTATCTTTTTGGGCTAATAACACTTTACTCCTCTAAACTAGGAGGTGATTATGCTTTACCACCTTGAACATAAAAAATAGGCACTTTGTCCCCCATATCACTAGTCAATTATTACTTTTTCGACTTTGTCAAAATAACATGTTGAGTTTATGGACAAAAATAACCTTTAGAGTTAATAACACTTTGCCCCCTAAGTAGTGGTGATTTCATTTTATCCCTTAAAACTAAAACATATACGTATTTGCATAAATTCACGGAATCTAAAATTTTGCCATATTTTTATGTAAATTCATGAAATATAAAATTATGCCATTTCCAAATATTAATGCCTAACATTTCTTCTTTCATAATTATAATTTCCAAATTTATTTTTCTTTGTTGGAAAGAATATGGGAGCCTTAAAATGATAGACCCTGTATAAACAACTAAATAAAATAAAAATATGGCAGAATTTTAGATCCTGAAATCCATTCCATGAATTTAATGGCATTTCTACAAAATTTAAAAGTTTTTTCAGTGCCTAAATATTTTTAGTTTGTTTTTAATATAGTTAAAAATGTTTTTAAATTTTTGCAATCTTTGAAACCCAATTAGTATATATGTTTGAATTTTGACAATTTTTTTTACAAATGCACGCTTTTGAAAGTGTATTTCCCATTAGATTTTTTTAGTGAAAATTTTAGATAAATTTCCTTATTCACTAAAATTTTTGTACAAAAATGTTAATTTTTTGATTTTATTGTCGAACTCTAATATTTGTTTGCATTGGTCACACATTTCCCAAAGTGGCATCTTTGGTGAATTTCTTTATTGGTAAATTTTGTTTTTGTAAGTTTTTTATGTGAAATTTTTTTTCATATAACTTCTATAATTTTTAGATGTCCCCATATATTTTATATTTTTTATATGTTTTGTCAAAGTAAAACAAATTGTATTTTTGGTAAAAAATAAAATAAAATATGTGATACATGTTTGCTCCCACCTCAGTTTAGTATTGGTAATTCAACCGTTGCACTAAATTGTTTTTATAGGATTGATGCATTTAAGTTAATTGTTTTCAAGAGGGTAAAATGTATTTGATATTGTTTTAAGGGGCAAAGTGGAATTACCCCTACTTGGGGGCAAAGTGGAATTACCCCTTTAAGGGGTACTTTTACTATCCATAAATATGTTAATTTTACAAAGTTAAAAAAGTAATGATTAACTAGTTGACATATATTAACTTCTTCTCTTTTTTTTCCCTAGCAAAGAGTTTTGATGTGTGTAAATTTTCTTATGTACTTGGGCATGGATGCTTAAGAAGTTTTCACTAAAATTGTGTTTGGATGGGTGAATTCGAATTAAAAAAAAAAGATTTGAAATAAATGAATTTAAATTTGATAGATTTTAAATGACATGAAATTTAGATGAATTTCAAATCAACTCATTTCACTATTAAAATTACACTCTCACTTACTTGTAAATTTCAAATCTACAACTAAATCAAATAATTTATTTGAATTACTTATTATAAAATTGAATTTCAAATCAAATCCATCTAAATTTCTCTATTCAAACACATCGTAAATGTATTAGATCCTATGGAATGATCTTGTATTTATTCTTTATGGTTTCTTACCCAAGCACAAGTTGGCCAACCTTTCTTAATTACATATTAAAAAAAAAAAAAAAAAGATAGAATTGATAGTAACGAACCCAAATATAAAATACCTTAATCGAAATTTTGCAAAAATTAAGTACTCAAATATAGGTCTCATAATTTTATCATAATCAAACATCATAAGAGTTTTAGGTATTGTCCACGTTCAAATTTACAAAACGACATTTACGCTCATTTAACAATATTGGATAACTCAAATTATATTCCATAACCAAACAGCCCCTTATTTTGCCCACGCTCCAACCTTCATTTAGCTCCCTCGCCGCCTTCTTCTGCTTCGTCCTCCCTGTTTTATTTTTCTCCCCACAAATTTTCTTCCCATTTTACCCTTCTCTCGAATTCCTCATACAACACCATCTTTCCCGTAAATTCGATCAAAATTCAAGGTTACTTCCGACAATTCAACAAAATCCATATCTATTTAATTTAATCCCCCTAGAATTTTTCCAGAGCATGCAAAAGTTTCTCCGGGGAGGAGAATAAGATAATGTCTATCATCGTCGTTGACGATATGGCCGGAAAATTCAAATTCGCATCCAAATTCTACTCCTCCTCCGACATCGTCGTCATCGCTGAATCCGCAACAGATGCTGCCGGAGGCGGCTGCGGCTGCGGCTGCGGCTTGCGCCTCCCATTCCCTAAATTCTAAAAATAGGTTAAATTATAAACCCTAATTTTATGTGAATTTTGGCTATTAAGTTGGTTTTTACTGAGTAGATCTGAATTTTGACCCGTTCTGGAAGTTATTTTCGGGTTTTTGAGCTGAATTTTGCGTTTTTGATGAATGTTTTATTGTAATTCGGGGAAATTTTGATGCTTGATCTGAGGTATCAGATTGAATTGTTAGACGTGTTCCGTTTATTCAATTGTTGTCCTGAACATTGAAATGCTAATTGACTATCTGGTCGAGATGTCAGAAGAAAATTAATTTTTTTGGCTTTCAGTTTTGGTGAATTATAGTTCTTGTTTTGAAATTCAGATGATTCGTGTTGTTTTATGTTAAATGAAATGTTGAAGTTAACTGGTGAGTTTTAGGTAAAAGAAATTTATTATCACGTTTAATTGGTTTACCAATAAGCTCATGAATGTAGTTTCATTGTTTGTTTTTGCACTTAGAGATGATTATGGTGATTGTCTAATAGTTTAGGCAGTTAGGTTAATGACTTAACTAATTGTGGTTTTGTATTGGCTTAAAAAGTTCAACTGAAGTAGCTCGAAAAATGAGTATTAGCTTTTCTTGGTTAAGGTTTTATGTGCTATAACATGTTGAATATTGATATTGTAATTATGCTGGAAAGATGGCGCTAAAAATTTTAAACCATTTTGCCTTTAGTGGATTTCATGTGTGCAATTGTCATTATGTTTCAAAAGTTTTAGCCATTGTACTATTTGGGTATTTGGAAATAGTCGACATTTGTCTTTACCTTCGCATGTCCTACTTATAGAGCAGAGCACCTAAACTTGTATCATAAAAGCATGACACGTGTCCTTGTAGGCTGAATTTGTTTCAGTTTCCTGGATTTTGAGTAGGTTCTTTTCTGTGATTTGGAGTTGGTTTCGAAGGGCGAGTGTCATACATTGGTTGTGAATGTGTTGGTCTTGCATGATAAGAAGTAATGTTGCTTGATTCCACCGGTATCTAAGCTGACTTGCATAGTTGCAATTTAGTGGTTGTGTTTGTTCTGATTTGGAACTTGGTAGGGTTGCCAAATGTATTCGGTTTATAAAGCTTAGCGTTTATACTGATTAGTGCCTGTTTTGGAGTATGAGGCCTTGCATTTATGGATTTAATTGATAAGATGCTCTGGATTTACATCTTCATCACTAATAGATTCTTGTAGTCTTCTGTACCAATTTCTTTTAAAAGATTACAAGTAGACTTATTTTGTTGTTATGAGAAGTTACACTGGTTTGCTTTGGCTGTGACAAACGATTGTTGACTTGGTTGGATTGAACATGTACCAGTTGTTATAATGTATTTCGGTTATTGGCACGGAGGGAGGTGTCCCCTAGAATGCAAACATTCTTCTAAAAAGTTTTGGGGAGAGGCTTCTGCACGTCACGTGGATTCCTTTGGTATAAAAAGTGATGCAGAAATCGATGCAAGACGAGGTCTAATATCATGGTAAATATCATGTTTTACATGACTTCCTGGTTACTTCTCTTTCTAATGGATCTAAATGATCATGCTTCTTTCTGGGTTCTATAAATGAGCAGATTAGAAATCTCCAAAACTGCCACAGTTACCATTTCTGAAATTTATTTCCATTTTCAATGGTTCCAGGGTGGAGGCTGAGTCATTGCAACATTTAATGGCCGACTATTGTCCTCTTCTGCCTCCCCCGAGGTCTACTATTGCAGCAGCCTTCAGTCCTGATGGGAAAACACTTGCTTCTACCCAGTTAAATCTCTCTCTCTCTCTCTTTCTGTTTGTCTGTGAGTCATTCATGGATTAACATATGTGTACATGCCCCTGGACCATTGCAGGATTGTTAACATGATCATATGTGGATGAAAAAGACAATCTAAATTGTGGTTTAAGTTTGTTCCCCTTTTACTGTTCTACAAAGTAATAATTTGATGGTCCTTCTTTTGTTGTTTTCTTGCTGGTAGTGGGGACCATACTGTAAAGATAGTTGATTGCCAGACTGGGAAATGTTTAAAGGTGTTGAGTGGTCATCGGAGGACACCATGGGTGGTAAGGCTTTCTATTGGAACACCTTACATCTGAATCAGTGATTGGAATTAGTTACAAATACCTTAAGTAGATTGTATGGATGTCATTTGGCTAACTTTTAACTATCAAAAATCTCAAGAGAAAAAAAAAAAGTGAAAGTGTAAATTTGAAGAAAGTGAAAAGTTTCAAACTCCTTCGGTGCTGTGATGTTTATTGGAACTTTTGACATGGATAATGTATCTGCTAAATTGTTAACTTGATACACTTTATCTGTCTATAGTCTCTGCTAAAGACTGCGTATTTAAGATTTAACCTTGAATCTTATGTATGATTTATCTGAGTGCATACATACTTATAGATGGACCTCTGATTGTGTAGCTATTTTGTTTTTCTCTTTTTACATGATCATCTGACATGCTGATGGAACTTTTGTAGGTTAGATTCCATCCACTGTATCCTGATCTTCTGGCCAGTGGAAGTTTGGACCATGAAGTTCGATTATGGGATGCAAAAAGTGCTGAATGTATAAGGTCATGTGATTTTTGTAAGTGTATTTAATGCTACCAGGTTTTAGCAATTGTATACCTGCTTCATATCTTTGTTTGGGTTGTGTAACTACTGAAATTTTTTCCCTGCAGACCGTCCTATAGCTTCTATTGCATTCCATGCTCAGGGGGAATTTCTGGCCGTAGCTTCAGGCCACAAGGTTTGGATTCTGGACCACATTAGATTGAGTTTGATATTGGATTCTTAGATTGACCTTGAACTTCTGGCAGCTTTACATATGGCACTACAACAGGCGGGCAGAGTCACCCTCACCAACAATTATACTTAAGACACGCCGTTCCCTGAGGCCACGCTGTGCATTTTCACCCTTATGCCGCTCCATTTCTTCTCACTGCGGAGGTAACATCTTGGAGACTTGATGTTGTTAACTTTTCTTTTTAATGAATTAACCATGGTCTTACTCTTTTTCTAGGTTAATGACCTTGATTCATCTGATTCCTCAATGACACTTGCGACTTCCCCTGGTTACTTGAGCTACCCTCCTCCTACTGTTTATTTGGCAGATGCTCATTCAAATTCTCGGTCTGATCTGCCTAATGAGTTACCTCTCTTATCTTTACCATTCTTGATATGGCCTTTGATTGGTAGAAGTGATGGGAGAACACCTTTGCAGCAAGCTCATACAGATGTGGGTTTTGATAGTGCACAACAAAGAGTGGATCCATCTAACTCTGTGCGGCTTCTCACATATTCAACTCCAACGGGTCAATATGAAGTTTTGCTATCTCCTATGGAACCCAATAGTTCTCCAGAAGAGCAACAACCAAATTCTTTGGTGGGGGAGACAGGGACTGCCATGTTTCTCAGCCTGTGGTGGATGCAATGGAGACTGATATGCAGCCCGAGGAGGGAAACAATCACTTCTTCCCTTTCAGTGACCCAGCATATTGGGAGCTTCCATTTCTGCAAGGGTGGTTGATTGGACAAAGCCAAGCTGGCCTCCGTGCAATGCATTCACAAAATGCTGGTGCCAATGAGAGTATGTCTTCTTCTAATAATATAGAGATTCCTGCTCCAGTAAGTTCCTCTGTGTCAAATGATGCTGCTCATTCAAGAGTTGGTGGAAGATCTGGGTCACGGCACCGCTCCTCTCGCCCAGGTGTACCTGCAGCTGGATCTGGTGATGGTTCTACTTTGAACAGTATTGTACAGGATGTGGGCAACACCAACCCTCTTATGAGCCAAGTCCAGCCCGAGGTGACCACTTCAATGGCAGCAGCAGCAGCAGCGGCAGCAGCAGCAACTGCAGAGTTACCATGCACTGTAAAGCTTAGGATATGGTCTCATGATGTTAAGGCTCATCCTTGTGCACCCCTTGATGCAGAAAGATGTCGCTTAACTATACCCCATGCGGTCCTGTGTAGGTATGCATGCCTTCATCCTTGTTGACATAATCTGCTTTAGAAATTACTGTTATATCCTAGTTCTGCCTACTTCAACAGAAAAAGAAAGAAAAAGAACTGCCTAGTTTCTTTCTTTGGACAATTGTTAGCAGAAAAACTAGTACTCTACAATTATGGAAATTGTTCGTTAGCAATCTCCTAAGTTTATTATAATTATTAAGATTGTCTGTATTTTCTTAAATCTTGACGTTTAAATAGAATTGTGAAGTATATGAGCTACATTTTTCTGAATGCTTAAATGCCCTATACATGTTCTTTCCAGTGAAATGGGAGCCCATTTTTCACCATGTGGTAGATTTTTAGCGACCTGTGTTGCTTGTGTCCAACCAAACATGGAAGCTGATCCTGCATTTCCCGGGCAAGTTCATCATGACGCCACAGGAGTTGCTACATCCCCACCCACCAGACATCCAATAGCAGCCCACAAAGTGATGTATGAGCTGCGAGTATATTCGCTTGAGGGGGCAACGTATGTCCTGAACATGACTCATAATCCATTTTGTAATCGCTCTCGCTTTGACAATTAGTTTATCTTACTCAGGCCGTTGCCATTTTTTTTTTTTTTGGTAGATTTGGTTCAGTGCTTGCATCACGGTCCATTAGAGCTGCTCATTGTTTAACTTCAATTCAGGTCAGTCTTATTGCTGATACTGTAGGCATGTTGTCTTCATGGCTTTATGTGTTTATTGCTGGTACTCTTTGGTATATATACTGTGTTCATCACTGAACAAACTAAATGTCATGTACACCAACTCCCCACCTCAATGTATTATGTATTGTACCAAAGAGTGGGTCAAATATCTAAGCCAATGTAGTGTGTACTGTCGCAGAGAATAAATTTAGGAAGGAAAGGAAAAGTAAAACAGTAATTATGTCCTGGCTTGATGTCCCTGGAGTTGGACTATGCTTTTGTGCTGATATAACTAGTTTTGAACATTATTTACCTAACGTAAATGGTATCAATATGATTCTTTGTTCCTTAAATGAAATTGATAACTAAATTAATTGAATGTCAATAAGACCATCTGCTAGTGCTATCTCTCTCTCTCCCTTTTTTTTGGGGGGGAATCCCATAAGGGGGAGGGAAGGGAAGCAAAACTTAAAGGAGAAAAAGAATTATGGGATTGCAGTCCATTGTGCATATGGGCTGAAAGAGTTACAGTTGAATAATCGGATGGTCTTAAATTGAAGCTGATAAAGTTGAAAAGGGGACAGTGATTTATTTCTGGTTTTCCTAATGTATGCAGAGATGGCAATTGATTTGAGAGCCTAAATCAAACAACAGCCAAGCATTTTTACCACTAAGTGGCGGCGTCATGATTTGAGAACCTAAATCAATAAAGAAAAAACATAATGTAAAAGTTCAACTAATTACAAACCATGATTTTAAACTCCTGTTGGAGAAGGTGATATCACTCTAATTGAACTCACTCGCATGTTGTTTTCTATTAGCAAAACTCATACTCGCATTTTATACTAGCTGGTGGTGAGAATTGAACTCAAGGCCTTTGCGTATGTTCATACTATGGTGTGTTACCACCTCATTCAATGACTTAAGCTGTCACTTGAGGTGAAAGGAGTTGTTGTGATAAGTCAACAGGGGAAATTCTAACATGGACCACTTTATCAACCAGCCACATCATTCATCCAGAAGATGTGGCTAATTCAGAACCGAGGGGTCCATGGTACAGTACCTCGAACTGGTCCACTTAAGAATTCCCCAGTCAATGTCATCATTATCAACATGGTTTGTGAGGATTTGAGAACTTATGCATTTCATGGTTGTTAAGTACTTCATTGAAAAATAGTTTACAGTTTCTGTTGCTTGTGCAAGACACTTCTGATTGTAGGACTTCACAAGAAATGTTTATTTGTCATGTCAAGTAAAAGAATAAATGGAACTGACCATCTTTCTTCTTATGATCTAAGACACTTTTATTTCTTGTAATTGCAGTTCTCCCCTACGTCAGAGCATCTTTTGCTTGCCTATGGCCGTCGTCATAGTTCACTACTCAAAAGTGTTGTGATTGATGGAGAGGTGACAGTACCAATTTATACAATCCTGGAGGTATATTTGATATTTTGATATTTAGACTTCTTATACTCGCTTCTTGGAAAATTAACCTTTTCAAATAACATGTAGTGCTGCTTTCAGTCAATCTCTGTTGCTTTATTACCCATTTGTTATTGTCTAAACCTGTGCACATTATTGACATTTGCTCATTAGTTAGTACTTTGCTAGTTGATCTCTTTTCCTGTACATCCAGGTTTAACGATATCTAATATATCTCCAGTCGTTATGATTTTGGTTGGACAATTCAATTAGTTTGGCAGGATCCTTGATTTCATTCATTGATTATTACATTGCCTGGACTAAGCAAACTGGAACCTTCAACAGGCATCAAACATTCAAAAGAAATATCAATGGCTTGGTGTTCTAATGATTTTGATATTAGTTAACCCCAGTTCCAAACCAAGCAAAAAAAGCAAATATCTTGAAAGAAAAGGAAATAGGAAATTAGATGGTAGTTTACCGAGCAATTTATGCACCACTTTGGTATTTTCTTTGGAAATCATTATTTGCTTGGTCTCCTTGCGCAGGGTTTTGGACTTAAAATGTGTAAAGCTTAGTCCTGATGTTTTGAATCCTACCACAGCTTCTTTTTCTCATGAAAATATGTTAGTGGTTTAAACTGGAGTGATGTGATTTCCCAGTTTTATTTTTGCGTGCTAAGTTGGAAAGATGGGATGCATCTATATGTCATCAGTTGTCCACCAAGGGTGACAATCAGTCCCCAGCACCATGAATTTTAAGGAAATTATAACCTAAGCTAGAATAACGTGCGTAAAACAATAGTCATAACAAGAATCTGAAAATGGATGCTTGTAGGCTCTGATACAAAAAGTAAAGGCATGTAAGCCTCACTGTTTGTATTCCTTGTAGTGGCTTAAGGTTATAGCATGTTATCAAATGGTATATCATTTTTTATGTACATTGTGTGATTGTATGGCGTTGAATGAGGTTATTATAATTTGGTTATTTGAAATCATTATCCTTTCCGTTTGGAAATCTTGTATCCCATCTCAGATATATGCTTATTCTAGTCTTTGATAATATCATATAGATGATTGCTTTAGTTTACATTAGTAGATTTATGTCCAGAAGCCTCCTAAGTTACCAATGCTGAATATTGGCATCCTTAATTCTGCTTTTTGTTGACCAGGTATACAGAGTTTCTGACATGGAACTTGTAAGAGTTCTTCCCAGTGCGGAGGATGAGGTGAATGTGGCTTGTTTTCATCCTTCAGTTGGTGGTGGTCTTGTCTATGGAACCAAGGTAATCTACAGGAACTTGTCATGAATATTTGTATGTTTTAGGTTTCCAATTAAGCTGACCCTCTATTAACGTTCTTCTCAAAATCACAGAGTGGAAACCTAAGAAGGCAAGCTAAGGATCCTTCAATACAATAACCCTAATGGTTTGAATCCTGCTGCAACATCTTTTTCTCATGAAAACATGTTACAGGTATAAATTGGAACGAAATATTATCAAATTTATATTTTTTTACATGCTATATTTTATTATGCGACTTTTCTTGGTGGTCAAATCTTGTTCGAAAATAAATGTTTCAAAGGATCTCCTATGTACGTGAGAAAGTTATTGTACATAAACTGGGAGGAAGCTATTTGTTATGTTAGGTGAGGCATAGCATTTGTCATTTTTTGGAATCAAGAATTAACCGAGATGTGGATGGTCAATGGTGTATTCTGGATTTTTGGATAACTAAATAGTGAATCTCTTTGGTAGTAATGTTGAGGATTTAAATTGGAAGATTTTGTTTTGTTCTTTAATGTTCCATCCATGTTAAGTTTATTTCCCAAAATTACCCGGACACAGGCTCTGGAAGTGGGAATCCCACTGAATGTGAGATGCGAAGCCCAAAGATGTTCATACCTCGTTAAGGTCGTATCGGTAGACTGTCAAAGACAAAAGAGCTGAGGCCCTTGCCTCTGTTTACCTGAGATTGAACTGCCAATATGCTGTTGTTAAAGCACACTAACTGGAGTTAGATGACAAGATAACAAGTGGCTTCCCCCTTTCCCTGACCCTGTTTTTTCATTTCCACATAAGATTCCTTGGTCTGGGGCATTCATCGATTGGGCATTTAAGACACTTAATTTGTTGACCAGCAGAAAATATTTAGCCTTTTAGAGATATGATTTGGCAAACTTAAATTATCTTCACCTGATAGCTAATTCAAGATGAGTACTAGAAGTGTCAATTTTGACCCAGCTTGCCTTCGGATCATTTTGTGTTACTAGCTTCTAATAATTTTATAGGTTTTAGGTTTAATGGAATGCTTAATTTTTAATTTTCTTTCTTATTCATTACAGGTTCCAACATATGCTTTAGAAGGCTAAGCACAACCCACATATTAGAGGTACACGTATTACTAAATCATTTATTGTTTTCACCAATTTTCTGATGTCAATTTCCCTGGTCATCTTGACAATATGTTCTATTTATTACATTTTGTCATTTGATAGGCCTTTTTCAATATGTCTTTATATCTTTTAGATATTATTTCTTTTCGAAAGACAGGTCAACATGATGGTTCATATTTAGTGGTCTGTATTTGATTAGCTCGATAGTTGAGATTGTCAAGCATAGATTACATTTTATGCTGTTTGGTCAAGCTGTGTTATTTATGTCTACGAGACTAAGAGAGTAAGTTATATGTTGTCAATCTTGTAATTTAGTAGGTACAGACCCCCTCCCCGTATTATTTCTTTTGGTCATTAAGAAAAGTGAAGGCACTGAAGGGCAAACAAGGAAGCATTTGTTTCTTTTGAAAAGAGCTCTTCACTTTTTGTGCAATCTTTTATTGAAGTCCATAATCAGGTCTGAGTTTTTTTGACATTCTTTTCCTGTTGTCCTAGGGTTTGATAGGACAAATACAGAATGGAGGTTCCTCTTAGATGTGGAGCATTAGGTTGCCCTAGGGTGTTGATTGAATGCTTCTTTACGTGTAGAGTTAGGAATGCGAAAGAAGGTTATATACTCTCTATCTTCTGTTGTATACATCACTTCTGCTAGAAACTGAGCCATCAGAAAAGGAGACTCGACTCCCTCAGAGCTAACTGGATGTGGAATTTCCGCTGCTGGATTGCTAATGAAGCTTTCAGAGATGTTACCAAGTTCTCTATTTCCAGTGCAAGAGCACGGAAGTACTGGATCAAATTCAGCATTTTAAAACTATTTAGATAACAAGTAGGAAAATTCAGGTATCTGGCAGCTCTTGCTTTGGATGCCTTGGTGTAAATTAGAAATTGAATCATATTGCAAAAGTTTCATGATAAAGTAATATATTTTCTGATTTTTTTTTTTTTAAAGATAGTGTTTACTTTGCTCTTTCCTTTGGAGTTGGCAGTGTGCAGTGTGCCCAATATAAGTTGCATCTTGGCATTGCCAAGCATGTGTAACCCATTGCTTGGGCTTGCAGTATTGAATTATGGATAAATCCAAGATTGAGATACAACTTTTTGCTAGTACAACTTGTAGCTTTGTTAGTTTACTAAACTCTTAAAGTGTATATGTAAGGCTCCGTGGATGCTTTTCTGGGGGTGTTTATGTAAAGATTTTAATGTTTTCTGATGAATGTGAATGTGAATGTGAATGTGAATGTGAATGTGAATGTGAAATAAGAGCGCTGTTGAGAAACATGTTTGAAAATTTACAATTCTGACAAACCGCACACTATCTTAGCATATACAATGGATTCTAGCAATCAAATATGATGATACTCGGGATATTGCTATTGTGGAATGTGATGTAATGTCCAGTGAAATTGTTAGAAACCTCAGATTAGGTTACTGATATTATCTATACCGATAGAAGCTTTGGCCTTGGTTTAACTGAACTGATCTAGGAATTCATTAGAATGTCAATGCATGAAATTGTGGTATTGAGATGTTTGATTTAGTTTTCATGTTGAGATAAACAGATATCAAACTTGTTTAACATTGCTACATTATGGATTATTTGAGACCGCACCATTTTAGAATAGCACATCATATTCGTGGTGTCTTGTGAAGTGGACGCTAATTCTTTCTCATGTTCTTCGGTGTACTTGATGTTTTGCCTGTGTAAACGAGCCAGAAGCGATCCTATGTTCCCCTCATCCTTCCATATTTACTAACACTCGTACCTGATACATACCCGTGAGGGTTGAAAGGTTAGACAAAAGCTTTCAAGATTGTGATGAAATGAGCAGGCAATGATGAAATTGGATAAAGTGACTGAAATTGAATCCCATATCCATTTCATTTCATTTCATTTCATTTTCGTATAATTATCGAAATCAATAAATCAACAGCCTGAAAATCGAAAGAAGCTCTAAAATACACACTACTTTTCATTGGAAGCTCTTAAAGGAAAAGGCTAGACTTAGGTAGATCGTTGAAAGGTCAAAAATGTAGTTATCACGTGTGTGAAAATTTTTTTTCTACTCACTTTACATCATGGAGTAAGTATTATAAGGTGTTGGATTATTAAAAAGTAGGGAAGTTTTACTATTTTTTTAGTCATTTCAACAACTATTATATCTATTTCACATTATAAAGTGAGTAGCTAAGTGAGTAGTTAAGACTTATGCTCACTTTTTTTGTTTCATGTCCTACTAAACGTTGGTTCTAATAAAGTTACTATTATTTAAAAAAAAAAAAAAATCAATTACTTGATGGTTGTGAGGCAGACATGTGAGAGAAGGCTAGGGAGCTGGTGGTGGATGTTGGTGCCTTGGTGATAGTTGGTGATAGTAATGAACACATTATTACCTTGCTTCTAATCTAAGCACAAATGGCATTCCCTAATAATTCATCAAGTGACCACTTTTGATGACACATCAATGTTTGCTACAATTTGAAGAAACATCATTGGTGCACACACAACATATAGGTCCAACAAACATATCTTTAAAATGCTTCCAATTGTTCATCTAATCTGTACAACTCCATTACCCCAAACCATGCTTCATTTCCTCTTAGGACTCCTATTGGTCTCCCTCCAACTACATTCTGCGTTTTCCTCGCATTGTACAACTGTAACTAACACCAAAACTTTCGAAAAATGTATGACATTACCAACCCAAGATGCCTCTATAGCTTGGACATTTCATGCACACAATTCCACTCTTGAACTCGTCTTTTTTGGTACTTTTATATCTCCTTCAGGTTGGGTTGGGTGGGGTATAAACACTAATTCAGCGGAAATGACCGGAACACGTGCCTTAATCGCCTTCCCAGACCCGAACTCCGGCCAGTTAGTCCTTCTACCCTACATTCTAGACCCCACAGTGAAGCTCCAAAAAAATCCACTCTTATCACGGCCACTTGACGTCCATCTCCTCTCCTCTTCAGCAACCCTATATGGTGGCCGAATGGCCAATGTACATAATGGTGCTACAATTCAAATACATGCAACGTCATGAAGCTTGTACCAAATAGAACCAAAATCCATCATGTTTGGAACAGAGGATTATACGTCCAAGGTTATTCTCCAACCATCCACCCCACTACTATTAATGACCTTTCATCTACAGAAACTGTTGATGTTTTATCAGGCATTTCAACAAAAGGCAACAATAACAATATTTACACACTTAAAATTATTCATGGGGTCATAAATGCTATCGCTTGGGGACTTTTTCTGCCTATTGGTGCCATCACTGCAAGATATCTTCGACACATAGAATCAGTAGGGCCTGCATGGTTCTATGCTCATGCAGGGATACAACTTTTCGCGATTTTCATTGGAACTATTGGTTTTGCTATTGGAATTAGGCTTGGAGAATTGTCTCCTGGAAGAGTTTATAGCCTCCATAGAAAACTCGGGTTCGCGATATTGTGCTTGGGTTGGCTTCAGACTCTTGCTCTAATGTTTAGGCCTAAACTTACAGATAAGTTCAGGAAGTATTGGAAATCATACCATCATTTTGTTGGTTATGCTTGTGTGGTTATAGGGGTTGTTAATGTTTTTCAAGGATTTGATGTCATGGGAGAGAGTCAATCTTATGCTAAGTTGGCATATTGTTTAGGCCTCTCTACATTGGTTGGTATTTGTGTAGGATTGGAAGTGAATTCTTGGGTCATTTTTTGCAGAAAAGCCAAAGAAGAAAAGCTGAGAAAAGAAGGGTTCATCAGTGGATGTTCAGACAAAGTAAGTGGTTCAAGCAGAGGCTAATGATGAAGTGTGACAGACTGTTTAAGCATCAATGAAATGAAAAGTCCAGTTAAACTTATGAGTTTTTCTTGTATTTCTTTGCTTCTCGTTGATGAAATTGTAGCTTCTCACTTTCCAAAAAAGAAAAGGAATTACAAATCAATCACAAAGTTTTGTAGCTTTGCAGTTATGTACGCGGACAATTGGCTTTTCGTTAATGAAATACAAATTAAGACTGTAAAAAAGCTTCAGTATATTCTTGGTATTGTTTCCTCTTCATTAACACCATGCCAGATTAATTTACTCCTAGTCCAAGCTCAAACTAAGAAAGCCAACATGTGGATGTCACATATATACCATAAAATCTATTGACAAGTTTCTGCAGCTGCAACAGCAAACAAGAGATTGAAGGAATTGCATTAGCATTGCATACAAAATGTTATGGTTATAAAAAATTTGATGGGGAGTGAAGGACAACAGAATGTATGGTAGGGCCCTGCTGTAAGCTTTTCAGTTATTAGTTGAAAGATATCCACTGAGTAATTTGGACAATAGACAAATAAAAATTTATATACCCAAGGTCTCAGGATGCTATTACAGCATGTGATCCCCCTTTTCTGAGATAATTAATCAGAAATGAGCTCCTAATGTTTGGGAACTTGCCAATAAATTTTAAGGATTTCGCATATATGAATTTAGAGCTCAAGGCAGGAAATGGTATTCATTCCACTGGTTCTCATGGAAGGGGGCTTGTGGGGCTAAGAATTTCACCTTATGTAGAAATATGCCCAAGAAGACTTTTTTCTTCGAGGCCCTCAGGTCTATTCTCCTAAGTTTAGATCATGCAGGGGTTATAGACTTATAGTGACTGAGGTTAAAAAAAAAGCCCTTTGCAAAGTGCACATTGATGAAAGAATTTGAGTATGTTCAAGGGCTTACACCGCCAATTCACACAAGCTGCATGCTAAACCATAAGTTGAAGATATACTCAGAATCCTCGGTCAAATAATTGTATTAATAAACTGTATAATGCATTATTATCATCATAAGGGACAAATGCATCCGCACAATATGTAAGCTCTTTTTTTTTTTTTTCTCTATGGCAGCTTTTATAGTCTGAATTTCATCAACAACACTTGAATCTTAACTCACTGGATTGATTTCCCCCTTCACCATGATATCTCAGGCATCCTTGGCTAGTTTAAACTTTGATGGATAAAATAAGTCTCCTATATGACAGCACATATATATATCTAATGGAATCTGCAAATAGAATTGAAGGTTGGCTTCTGATACCTGAGTTAGGTGATTAAAATCAAAGAGCTTGTACGGAACAAATTCAGTTATTGTGAATAATTCTGGAAATCAGAGCTTGATCTACCAGTTACTGAAAGATATTCAACTGCAGAATATACTGGGGAAAACAAAAGTTTTATTTTTATTTTTTATTTTTTTTATTTCTGTGTTGGTAACATACAAATGAATCAGTACATTGGTAGATCATCTTAAGAAATAACCTACAAACATGAAAGCTGACAGGAAATATTACATTTGAACTATACCATGCTACACATGAAAAGATTTCAGCCCAAAACTACGTAGAATATACTGATATCTTCATGAACCCTCTTTACAGACAAAATTCTTGATGTATAATGGTACAGAAAAGATGGAATGCAGAAGATGTAAATGTTGATTTAGACATTCTGAACTGAAACTGAATGATGGCTCTCAAAGAAAATCATGTCATAGTGCCTCTAAGTTAGTAACAAGTCTCCAGCTCAAAAAGTGGAGCAGTCAATTTGTAATAGCAGTTGTTTCCACTCAGAAGAATCTGATAGCTTTTGCCACAGGGACACTTGAAATGCAGAATCAGACACTCCCCATTTCTCTCCACCCACACTGCTTCTTCACATGGTCCTTCTTCACTTTCAGTCACCACTTGACTCACTTCAGACTCATCCTGTCAAATTCAGAATACAGAAACAGAACTTATCAGAACTAAAAATTAAATTTTGCATTCAATAATTCCTGCTAAAGAAGAGGCAGAACAAAGAAACATAAAGGGCATTATCCAAAAAAGTACCCAGAGGAAAGATCAGAGAAATGGAAAAAGATCATAAACTTTGATTTAGAAATTCATCAAGGCTGGATAAGAAAACCAAGGAAAAGAAATTGACCAGCAAAAGGCAAGATCAAATTTCAAGAAATATCAAGAAAAGTAAGGAGAAAAAAAGGGAAAAATTCTGAAAAAGAAGAGAGGAACTTAATGAAGTTAGAATCGAATTTTGATACCTTGGGAAGATTGTCATTATCTTCAGAATCAGAACCACTTTCTTCTTCACCTTCCTTTATGACTTCATTCCACCATTGGCTCATTCCTCTCAGCTTATCCTTCATTCTTTTCAGCTTCTGCAATATTAAGTTATTCACAAAAGAAGATTAATAAAAATAAAAAAACATGGGCTTATATTCATCAAGAAAATTTGGGAAAAAAATCAAGCCTCTCCAAGAAAACCTTAGTATTGGGACTTTCATTCTTGAGATTCTGACCAGCATCTCCAAAACTAGGCGACCCCATCACTTTTATTGCTGCCGGAGGCAGTGGTGGGGTGGTGTTTGCCACCACCGGGTAAGAAGCTGAAGTGGGATCAGACATTGATCGGTAAAGAGGCTGAGATGGCGGATTAGCCGCAGAATTGACTGCAGAACTCTCAGGAAACTGATGATTCAAGAAACTGCCCATAGAAACTGAAGGAGCTTCAAAGAGATTGTTGGCTCCGAGAGAGTTGATTGGAGATTATCAGAAATAGTCCGGCGAAGAACAGGGGATGATGATGTTGCTATAGCGTTGGAGAATGTGGGTGGAAGAGAGAGTTTACTGAAGCCAAGAATGCGGTGGTCGCTGGAAAAACTAGTGGCGGAAGATGGTAAAAGGGCGGCTCTTTTTGAAGAGGGTTCTTGGAGGGGAGACGAAGATGAAGGGGATTGTCTCTTGGTTGAGGTACATTTTGGGCATTGAGGGTCCATGGAGGGGAAGGTGGAGGAGGAGAAGAGGGGGGCGGCTGTGGTGGTGGGACAGTGGTTGCCGCCGTTGAGGTGGAGCATGGCTAGAAGATTAAGAATGTTGGCGTTAATCTCAGTGTTTTCTTGTTGTTGATGGGAGAAATCAGGTTCTTGAATTTGATGATTAATAATCATTTTTCTTGAATTTGATGATTAATAATCATTCTCGCAGCTCTGTTTTGGCTTTAGAAGATAACCTAACTGTCTATAACCGTTTTTTGAAAGGCGGAAGCGCGGTAATCAATATCTGTAAAGGTGAGGTCCAATTGAAATTTAGAAAAACTCTATAGTGCCCATAATTAAACCATTGTGATTTGACTGCTTAATATAAATGTACAAGCTTTCGAATAATGAAGGAATAGTTCACAAAGGGATGGTAGAATTTTTTCTGACATTTTTGTTATTGAGTTAGAAATGAAAGGAAAAAAAAACACTGAAAGCTTTGTTGCTACAGATAGATTCCTTTAAATAATTATTATTTAAGATATTGTCTGAAAATTTATTTAGAGAAATTATTGTGGTAATCTTTTAATATAATATATGTGAGATGAAATGTATTAAAAATTTTATTTAATAAATGATTGTAAAATATTATTTTGATAATAATAATAACAACAACAACAAGCCAAATGGAGCCATTGAATGATACTTCATCCGTCCATCCCTTTTTTCCTTCAATTGTTTCAGTCTTATTCAAAAGGTTCGAGTTCATGGAGATACTTTATTCTACATTTAAAGTAATTAGTGATTTGAAAGAGGCACATTTTATGTATATGCAATTTAAAAATAATTGATATTAATAAACAAATTAGAAAAAAAAAAAAAAAAAGTTAGCATGTTCCGGTTTAATTAAAACTAACTCATAAAAAATTGCAGTTGCTTCTTGAGGGAAAATCTTCTAACAAATATATCCAGAATTTTAGTCACTCCAAACAATTTGCAGAGCAATGAATCTAATATTGCTATGTTATTTGTAAAATAATAATAAAAGAAACGATTGATCATCTATCTAGTTATGCTTATATACTAGCACTAGCACATAATCAAAGTCTTAACCTGTAGTTTTAAGCAATAAACAAGAATTGGATTGTCTTGGAATCATGTTAACAATGAAGACATCTAATTAAGAAAATTAATCAACTTCAGTTACAAATGAACAAATTCTGAAATAATCATTACATCCGAATCTAGCTAGCTCCCTAGAGTACTATTTAGTTACACTAACTAAATTGAGAACTCTAAATGCAGTATATACTAATTCTTGGGAAAACCCAAAATGGTGCTACTTCAAATCTTCCCGTAATATCAAGCTCAAAAATTGAACCAATGTTCTCATCTTTCAATCTGAACAAGCCAAAATCATGACCTCCATACGAGTAATCTTCATGCAACCGATCCAAATAATCATCAGTGAAGTAAATTGAATTCGCCTCGAGTTCTTGAAAATCCTTGGCAGATACTGAAATCCCATGATTTCCACCCACAAACATCACTCGATCCTTCAAAGATTTCACTTGTTCTAACTTCCTTTCAATCATATCTACCTTATAAACCTGAAATTTGAACGTCTTATAGGGACAAATTTCATCAGTTAAATCTCCCTCACAAAGAAGCTCTCCTTTATTATTAACAAATTCTCCAATGTACCTCACAATGAACAAAATCTCTCCCAATGATGGCACCAAATACCACTGAGTTGAATATACATCTCTTTGAAAACACACGTTCGGAGAATAACTACATTGAATACACATCTTTTTGACAGTGTATAGTAGGAAAACAAGAATCTGAAAAATCCCATACCTCAATGTTAACCCCTCCTCTCAATGTATATAGTAACATATTATACCATACAATATCATAATAACCTTCACAGTCACTAAATCCCTTCCATTCATCGTCTCCAAAGCCGCAAAACGCGAGATTTTCGCGCAAACCATATATGATAATGACCTTGTAATCGTCGTCCAATGACGGATTAGAAGTCAAAATTGCTTTCCGAATAATCGTGGGTGAGTGAAACAAAGAGAATTTAGGCCCAAAACTTTTAGGCGCTGGAATGGTGGCTTTTCCAGGAAGTATTTTACAGGTTCTTGAAAAAATATTCAACAAATAAAGCCCTGATGAATTCTCGGCAACTAGCCATCCATGTGAGGAGCCTAACACACGAAAGCCTTCATATGCCAACAACAAATCTTCATGTTTTTCAACAACCAAGTTGAGATCGTGGATTGTTTTGTCCTTAACACTGAATGCGCCGAGTCGAACATGCATTCTTCTCTATGATCAGTTTCTTGATTTGAAGGAAGAATGAGAAGTGGCCCTGGTGAGAATCTTTCTGTAGCAGCCAGCCATGATCTGCAAACGGCTTTAAAACGTAAGATATCTACGTAAGAGAGCTTGTCTACTATTAATTCAAGAAGTTCTTGATTGAGTTCGGACCAATTTGGTCTTGATGATTTTTTGTTATCCATCATCAATCAATCTTTTTGATGATTTCTTGGAGAATACCTGAGAATTCTTCGAGAATGAAAGGTTTTGTCGAAGAGAAAATTAAAGTCTGATTTGTGAGGATACGAGGGATTAAAATAATGAATGAGAAGTGTTAAGAGTTCGGTAGTTATATATAAGTTTTACTTTCCTTATCCATAAAGGAAACGGAGTTACTATATCGGTAATAGGATTAATCAACGTCATGCTGTTTCCTTGATGGCATCTTTGGTTCTAAACCAATGAGGAAAAGGAATTAAAGGAAATGGAAAGTGAATTATTTTGGAAACACTAATTCCTTCTCTTGTTAGGAAAAGGGAAAATGATCATTCCTAAGCAAATAATTTACATTTGTTTGGAATGTGGATTTTGCAAAGAAATGGAAACGGAAAATAATAAATAAAAAAGAGAAGTAATAGTTAAATTTCTTGAAAATTCAACCTCTTTTATTATTGAAAAATCACTTTTTTTGTTAAAAGGAAATAGAAGGTCAGTTAATACCACGACAATTGCAACGCTACTAAACCTTTATGTAATCTATTATCTATCTATTTATCAAATCATAAAAAAAGGAATTAGCAGCAGCGGCTAAAGCCTCATTTCTACATGTGGAAGAGTCACCATTTCCAAAAGGTATCTATTACTATTATATATATGCGAGTTGTTTTTCTTTTTTTTGTGATGACTAAAATACCCGCCCTTAATAAAATATAATTACCAATTCTCAATAGAAAACATATATAAGTGTTTCTTCCTTTTTTTATAATGTCTAAAATACCCGCCCTTAATGTTAAATATAATTTCCAATACCTAATAGGAAAACATATTTAAGTGTTTCTCTACTTTTTGTAATGTCTAAAATACCCACACCCTTAATGAAATATAATTTTCAATTTCGAAAAGGAAAACATAATTAAATTACTCATTATCTATTCTACCTATTTTTTAGAATACAACCACTTATTTTGGCATAAATACATAATAAGATGAAAGATTTTTACTTGTATAAAATATTTATTATAATTAAAATTTTAAAAATAAAAAAAATTGAATCATGTAATTTCTAATTCCCAATAAGAAAACATAATTAATGAAATTACTCATAATCTATTCTACCTATTGTTTAGGATACAACCATTTATTTCGACATAAATACATAATAAGATGGAAGACTTTTATTTGTATAAAAATATTTTTTAACTATCTATATTTATTATAATTAAAATTTCAAAAATTAAAAAATGAATCTAACTAAAATGTAAAGACTAAATTAATCAAACAAAAATTATGGCGTAATGCATAAGAAATTAAACAGATTAAACTAATATATTTTCCATATTACGAATAGGTATAATATAGTATATTAACTTCACTATAAAAAATTGAAATAATAATTTGTTCTTTTGTCTTACTTAAAATGCATCGAATGTTCATGAAAACTTCATTATCTAATTCTAAAATGCATGAAATGCTAATGAAATAAATTATTTCCTCTTTAACTTATTATGAAATTTTGACTTAAATACATAATAAAAATGTATATAATTCTAAGAGTGGAAAAAATCGTTTATATTTAAGCAAAGAATAAAATCAAAATATTACATTTTGTAACTGTTATATATGTTCAAATTGTTTCTATTTTTTATTGATAATAAAACAATCTTTATAACTATTATAAATATTCCAAATTCACTACAATTATTATTTTTTATCTAATTGTTGATTCAAGTATGCTCTATTTGGGAAATTTAATTTGATCATTTCCCCTACGTGTTTTATATATAAGGTTAATTACACTTCATCCCTTTTTTGGTGTCATTGATATATTAATACCTAACATTATCTATTGATCAGTAAAGTCATTCTATTATATCAACTAAACATGTTGATCATTTTACCCCTATTATGTTCTAATATTTTTTTAATTTAATTTTGTCTTATGAATAAGTTTTTTATAAAGAGAATATTTGATTCATATAGAATTTGATGAAAAGATGCATTAAAGTTGAATTTGGCATTTTTGTTGGCCTTTTGGCAAGGATTAATTGAAGAAGATGACAAATCTAGCCGATATCATTTTTCAAGTACAACTTTCCTTAACTGACGGTTAACTGTAATGGTTTCACGACTCTTGATTATAGTCTTCTTTAACTTGAAATTTTGATTAACAAGATAGATGTATACATGAGTATAGAATTCTTGAGTATGTTCCAATTTAAAAATCACAAAATTAATAATCATACAAATAAATAATCAAAATTTATATAAAGTGAAAAAATAGTAGAATATATAACACTATTTTCTTTAGATTTATTTTAAGTCTGTATTACGATTAATTTAGATTTATTTTTTCTGTCATACATGAAGAAAAGAAAATTAACCAAGTAACAAAAGTAAAATTTAGGAACAAAATAAAAAACTCACAATCTTTCATTGAGATAAAAGTATTTGTTAATTTTATATATCTTTAATAGTATTTCTATTACCAAATCTTTATCTTTAATAACATCAATTTATAGAATATTAGTTTAAATGAATTATTGATGAGTTAGAAAATAAGTTTCAACCCATGATACAATGCATATACCTAAAATATTCTGAAATAATGATTGTAACAATACTCTAAATATTTGCAGGTATATAATGAGTTTAATGTCAAATTCAGAAACTATAATACCGGTTGTTATAGTATATGCTAACACAACAAAGAAATATTGGTTTGAACTAACTATTGATAATGTAAAAAATATTAAACCAATTGTATGATTCATGCTCAAAATAGTTTAGAATAATTATTGCAAGACTTATAAGACTTTATGTAATCTAATCTTATACAATGTATGAATTGTAGGAATGACAATATAAAAAAAAAAAAAAACGGGTAAGTAATCTAAAATAATTACAGATATAAATTGATTTTACATGTCGATTTGGAAATTATAATGTAATTTTTCACTATTTAACAAAATAATAAAGACGTATATTAAATATCTTGGTATATAATAAAAGAAATAATTGAAAAAGTATAAAAAAATAAAAAATAAATAAGTCCATACACTTTTATTAGCCTTCATTTTGTTTATATATTTAATAAATGTAAATTTAATTTCATACTAAAATATTATATCAAAATAAAATTTTGGAGTTAACCATATTCGATACCATTCAAGATTAATGGAAGAGTGTAGAAAATCAATATTATTATAAGGTTAAGAAACTTGAAAAATACCAATATATTCTCTATCTGGATACATAATTAATTTACAAAATATACTAAAAATTAATTAGACTAGAAATTATAGAAATTATATGTTATGTTATTTTGGATGTTTTTTATACTTAGAATTAAATTTTTTTTATTTGAGTTCTGTGCATTTAGAGTAATATAGATGATTTTTTTAAAATTAATTTTCTATACATTTCAGAGTAAGATAAAAGAATAAATTTTTATTTTCACCCTTCGATTATGTTGTTATTATACTACATAATACCTATCCATATTGTACAAAATATATTAGTGTGTTTGTTAGTTTTCTTATACCGAAAATATAATTTTTGTTTGACATCTTTGTTCCTTATATTTAGGTTTATTTTTCTTATTTTTTGAAATTTTATTTAATCATTTTTATAATTATTACTATATATTATTTAATCTTCCATAAATATTTTCATTAATAAAAGAGTTTTGACACGCTTTATCTATTAAATGATGTTTGATATTTGATGGTGATGTTATCCTTTACAAACGATAAAGAATAGATAGATATATCTCAAAAAAATTCAATATTATAGAAAAAAGTTTTTGTCTATATATAATTGATTAAGTTATTGGTGGTGTCGCTATTAGGAAATTATAACCTATGAACGTAAAAGAAAAATAAAAACTATTTTATGTCATTAAAGATGAATAAAGAGTTTAGAACTTTAATTAAGTATTAAAATAAATGTTATCATAATTTTAAAAGGTAATATAACAATATATTCTTTATATGTATATATATTTTACATAATATGTTAGGAAAAAATTAATTGTGATGAAAAATATATATAAAATCTCACTTAAAATAATAACATCTAATTTTAGTTATATTTAGAACTACAATTTCATTAGTATTTCGTGTATTGTAGAGTAAGATAAAAGATTGTTTTATTTAACATTCATTACATTTTATAGCAAGATAAAAGAACAATTTATTATTTCAGTTTTTATAATAATTTAATATACTATTTAATACCTATTTATAATACAGAGAATATAGTAGTTGAGCTGTTTAGTTACCCTATTCATAAGACATAATTTTTATTTGGTTTATATATATTTTTTACATTTTAATTAGATTCATTTTCTTTTGTTATTTTTTGAAATTTTTATTAATCATTTTTTGTAATTACTATCTATATATCATTCGATTACCTATTAATATTTTCATTGCTAATAGAATTTCAAAATACTTCATCTATATAATGTTTGATAATTAATAATGATATTATCTTTTCTTGTAATGATAAAGAATATGCACTTATATTTAAAAAGTTCAATACTATGAAAAATATCTTAATCTTTAATTGTTTAATTAATTGGTGGTGACACTATATGAAAATTATAATTTAGGCACCTAGAAGAGAAATATATAAAAAAAAATGCATATTATCATACGTTGTTCTCATAATAGAAAATTTGTTTAATTTTTAAGAAAAAATAAGAAATTTATATATAATTTGGTTACAAATAACAAAAAACATTGAAAAATAAAATAAAATAAAAGATACGTGTAAATAATTATAATGAAAAAGAGCAAAGATATTAAAAATATATTTAAAACATATAAATTTTGTATAAAAAACTCAACAGTTAAAATTTGAGCTTCATACTTGATTATCATTCACTGATTAAATATTTATTTTTTAAAAAATAAATTTTTTTAATAAATTAAAAGTGTTACACGTACGAAATACGTACTTTTTTTGTGTAAACAATAGCTAATTATTAATAATTCAAATTCCACTTTTTCAAAAGAAATTTGGATGCATAAATTAAGACACCTATTCGGACGCAGAAGGAATCGATCAAATGGAGATTGAGTATTTGGAAGTGTTGGGATATTTTAAAAGGTCATGCACATAAATGATGGAAATATCATAATTGAGATCCTGCGATTCCAGTTTTAATGATGTTGAAAAGCATAAGCCAAAGCTCTGAATTGGGTCATTGGAGCTAATTTGAGCTTAACTAAACTTAATTAGAACTCAATGATTAATCCTTTTAGAAAATTCATTGACAGTTTAGTAATCATTTTTGGTTGGCAAACATCTCTGCTTTTCCAATTCTCTTTTTCTTTTTTTTTTGAAGTTATTTAGATTCTGGTTTCAGATGTGATTAATCTAGTACATTCAGTTCGGCATCAAATGCAGGCGCAATGAAAGATTGAAAGGTCGAATTACCGACCAAAATAATAGACTAACATAGTTAATACAAATTCAGTAAGGTACCAAGTTTAATTGTTCCCGTGTTTACACGCAAAGCCTGCCTCAGTTGAAGAAAATCATCCTGTTAGTCCAGATTCCAACCATTTACAGAACAAATATAACACCGGAAAGCAAGAGAGTGAAAAGTGATTCAGAACCTCCCTAGTTTAGTAGGGCTGACTCCATTAAGTGCACAAACAACATAACAACTTGCTCCCTCCAAAACATGCTACAGATGAGGCCAGTCATGCTAAGGTAATGCTACTAAGGTAATGCAAACAATCCGAAACAGAGTATGAACACTTGTGTTAAAAGTGAATATGAAGAACCATAGAAAGATAGAAGTACTAAGCCAAAAAGAAACAAGCACGCAAAGGCAAAATGAATAAACCCGATGCATTAATAAGTACAACAAAGAAATAATTTATTATGGCCTTTGTTCCAGAAATCCCATTACATCATACACTCTATTCTCACTGAATGACATATATTAAGAGTTTCACTCTTCTTCATCAAACAAGTTACAAAAATAATATATAATCATCATTCGACTGAAGACAAGACTTCCCCAATACATTTGATGCCTTGACAAAATGCACACAAGTATCGATATACTGACCTACATCGAACAAGATTAAGACAACAAAAACAAACCAATGATTGATTCACAGATTGATACTTTGTTCAACTGCTATCTTCAGTCAATATGGTTAAAGAAGAAATTCTCTAAAACCTTCATGAACTTACCACTATGAAAGTAGTACGACATCCTAAAACCAACAGACCAAATCAATTCACCAAAAAAATTACCTTAATTCAACCAAGTTAATGCAAAAACCAACAGACCAAATCAATTCACCAAAAAAATTACCTTAATTCAACCAAGTTAATGCAAATAATCTCAAGATACAAAAAACAGAAAAATTGACAAGGAACCTAACTCCCATATTAACATTTTGTTGAGTAGGACAAGATCCAAGTAAGAAGTACAACAACAGATACAAATACAAAATAAGAAAACAAATCTAGGACTTTGAATTATTAACATGAAATATCAATACAACCTCTCCAACAATTCCGTACTCCAATCCTGTATCAATGCTGAAATTCTAAATCATCTCCCACACATAAACCCTTCATTATTGATCTCTAAATTGAGCTACTTTCTTCACACACCCAAAAAAAATAAAAAATTATAATAATAATTAAGAGCCTGCTTGTGTAATTATTCCTTTTCAATTCTTAAAAATAAATACCAAATTTCCTCACAAAAATAAAAAAGAAAACCCCAAATCACTCACACAGCCAGACACAGAAACACACACATGTAATAACAGAAAAAAAAAAAAAAACTAATACACAGTTAATTTTCTACGTAGAGTAGACGCAGGTTATTCGCCTCATTCAAACATAATTCCCCCAAATTCGAATAACAAACTAAAAAATAGAAATACGATAAAAAAATCCAACAAATTCCAGCAACGAACTATTCAACCATACATAAAAATTCTGCAAATCCAACCTCCACAAAATCACTATTCCATCAAAAATCTCATAACAAGAAACATATTTGTAGGTAATTAGGGTTCAGAAAATCGAAAAATAGAAACCCTAGGGGAGGGGATTGAAGGAGTTATGGGATACTAGAAATTGACGACTAGTTGATGTCGGAGTCATCGAAGTCGTCTTGGAAAGAATTGAAGAAATCAGCGTCCGCGAGACGGTGGTGTTCCAAGGCGGCGAGAGGGCCTTCTCCGCCGCCGAAGAAATCTAGGGTTTCAGCATCGTCCACGTCCATTGCGACTGTTGTTCCGTGCTCCTCCAGCTCCGCGAAGAAATCGATCGGCATTGGCTTCATTTTTTTTTTTTTTTTCCTCTCTGATTTTTCTGATTTTTTTAATTTTTCTGACTAATTGTTTGGGTTGAATGATGATGAGTGGGGATTTATAAGGGGGAGATATTAAAAGATTTTGGGAAATATTTAAATAGATCTGATTTTTAGTTTTATTTGTAAATTTTGTAATGTAAATTAAATTTTATGAAATATATGACATAAAAATTTTATAAGATTTAATTTTGACCGTAAATTTACAAGTGAAATAAAAAATTAGGTCTATAATAGTATTTTCCAAAGGTTTTTGAAATTTCAGTGGATTTCCTGAAGGTCGCTAATAATTTACACGAGGGGCCTAAGGTTCTAGAAATTTAATTAGTTACACATAATTTGATTATCTTTCATAAATTACACTATACCTCTACGTGTTTACGAGGCCTCCGTCTGCCATAGCTACAGTGCTTCCATTCTTAAGAAATTTTTATTTATAAGAAATTTTACAGTTTTTTTTGAAAATTATTCTCTTAATTTTAAAATTTATATAATACAAACTATTAAAATATATAATATTATATTGTATAATCACTTAAAATATAAAAATAGAATTTTTTAAAAAGAATTATAAAAATTTCCTCTACTATTAAACCTTCCTCATTTTGGATGGAGGATTGTAGATTTGTTACGCTTGCACTTTTGATGATGTGCTTCTTTTATCTAATATTATATAATATTATATTTTAATGAGTTGGGTTGATTGCTAACTATTAGTAAACTATGCTGAAGGTTTATTTTCTAATTGAGCCTAAAGTAACACCTTATTCAAATCGCATAATACAATGTAGGAGGATCTCAAAATTAAGGTTATTTTGGAGTGGAAAAGAAGGATACACGAAAAAAAGAAACGGCAAAAAGTTAAAGTAATTAAAAAATAAAGAATCGAAACACCCAAATATATTAGAAAAAAGTTGTATCAAGGTAGAAGAAATACTCAAATTCTCAACAATTGTGTAATTTTAACCATTCGATAAAATGTATATCGCCTGACATTGTGTAAACTTTTTGACACGAATTTTACATTTTTTTTACTGAATACAACCAATTGAATATGTGCATCTTGTTTGAACTTGTGTATCCAATCAATTTGAGACTACTACTAATTGAAATTGAAAGAATACTCTCGTGTTGTTACAATAAAAAGTGCAAAGAAGAGAAAAATTATAAGTTCTAGTATAAGCATACACAAATGGTGGGAAAAAAAAATAAATAACAAACAGAACATTTATAAAAAATTTCTGGTCCCTTTACACTATGAAAAAGGTGTTTTCATCCCTCTTCAAGTTAAGTGAAGGATTACATTACAAACTGATGCTATATTTTGCTCGAAAATTCAAGTAGTCCAATCTTCCCTTATACTTGAAAAATTATGAATTATTCTTACAAAAAAGATAGAGTTTGCTCCAAATATTGGCTTAATATTTGCTCAAAAAATTTAACTTTCAATATGAACCCTATTTTACGTGTAGACAAATATAATTTTCATGTATCAAAAAGACAAGACAATGAAAATTTTTCATTTATCCCTAGACAAATTGGTTCAAAGTTTGGAGATTAAATTAATTACAAATAAATAGGTAGAGAACTTGACCAACTGTATCAAAATTAAAATTAAAATTGACAAATTATTGTTAATAATTCTAGTACTTAAAAGGGTAGGGGGACTCCTGTGATATTTTTTTTTTGAAAAGATAACTAGATAAATGTGTAGGGGAGGAGACAAAATCTTATTACTACCATAAAAAAATTCTTATATGAATTGGTAAGTGAAATAAATTTCTTAGATCACATTCATACAAATTATTTTAATTTATTAAAATAAAATTATTCAAAAAATATAAATAAATATAAATTAAAAAAATCTATCTCACCTTTACCAAATCTGTTCATAAAAATTTACCCACTATCATAACTACCCTTTTCCCAGAGCTTGAGGATGTTAACGACTAATGAAGACCGCTAAGACTTGGGGTCTCCTTCCACTCCAACAGCATCATTCACTTCTCATCCTCCTCCACCACCGCCACCACCACCACCACCGTGAACGAGCACCATGGAATTGGCAGCCACCGTTCCAGCTCACATCCACCACCTCCACTGTACTCCACTGGTATTTGCAGGTCTAGCATGTGGGATCCCAATGCAGAGTCCTTCAGAACCCGCAAATTCAATTACGATTTTGATGATGAAGAAGAAGATGATAATGATGACAGTTTGGAACAATGGGTTGAGGTTCTTGATGATTATATTGAAAGTATTTGGATTTTTAAGGTATCTCTTTAATTTGCTCTTCTTTTCTTTCTATCATCTCAACCTTCCACAACACAGACTCACATAATTAATGATTCTTGTGATTAAATTGGAAGGTTTTCATAATTGTTTTCAAATGATGGAGTTTGAGGAATTACTAATGTTTTCTTGTAGTTATGATGTTTTAACCGGAACTGTTAGTAAAATGTGTCTTTTTTAAGTACTTGATATCTGGTAAGTACTTGTGCTGGTTTTCTTGATTTTTGATGTAGCTATTGTGAACAATAATTTAAGAATTGAGGTTTAGGAGGTGTTTGGTTTATGTGTATGAGGGGAAGTAACGGGAATAAGGTTAATGATACCATAATATAAATGTTGATTAATCATTATGAGAATGAAAATGTTAAAAAATACTTACTATCATTCTTCATTTGTGACTTGGGTTTTAAATTGATTATCTTAATCCATCCCTTGTTCAAACCAATCAAGATAGGGGAAATGACATATGTTCTCGTAGAGTTTATGATTTTCATTCTGATTCCGATTCCGAATACAAACCAATCATCTCCTTAACCCTTAATTACTAACTTAATGATCACTGGCTAACTCTGATTCTTTTTGTAGCAAATGCGATAGTTGTTTACCACAGCTGTCTAATGTACAAATACAGATGAGCAACATAGAGCTTCTAGTTAGTTGAGATTTTTTATCAAGAGATGAGAGTCACACCTGAGAAGTTTTGGTCTAGAATTGATGCATTCGAGACAACTATAGATTCTTTAAAAGCCTTTGACTGATGTATGCATATGCACATGAGCTGGAAAGTCGAAAGTTGGGAAATATGAAATCAACAATAAGCGGAATTACATTAGATTGTTTATTATGGAAATAATTGGTGGTTTACTCACGCCCCATATAAAGATCAGTAGGATAAGTTCTAGTCACATCTTCCTAGATACGCTGTTTAGTTTCTTCTCTGTTCAAATGAATAGGTACTCAACTGCTTCCACTCTTATAACACGCACTAAAAATAACTGAATGAGTGATATAATTCTCTCTAAGTTGTCGGCTAAATTTCTTCATACTTCCGGGATTGTCACTTGACCAAGACAACTTATCCTCTAAATTCTTTGGCTTAGTTGTTTATCTTAGATGTAGAGGCTGCTTGCTTGCTTAGTTTTGCATTGATTTTATAGTTTCTACTTGCCAGGTAATGGAAGGCCTAGGATTTGCTAATTAAACTTCCAAGCATAACAATTTGCTGAACAATCATCTAACTTGGTGAAGCACTTTGATTTTTGTATATTTATTGCCATGGTTACTTGGTTAGGCTAATGACTTCCTGAGCTGTGCAATTGGTGCGCCTATGGTTAGATGGTACAATTAGTACTAAAGTAATTGTTAAAGAAAAAGTAAAAATGGAGAAAAGGAAGAAATTAATACTAACTCCATTTTTCCTGATCGAAGTTTTCTCTAATTTCCTGCTTTTTTTTTTTGCCAAACACATTTTCAGAATAAAGAACCAAATTTATCAGGGGATTTGAATTCATGGCACTTGTTCAATGATGATTATTATAACCTAGAATTTTGAACTACTTTTGGTACTTTATAATTGTTTTTCAGCTTTTGGTTTTCATATTGTACTTATGCACTGTGCTATATGTATTACTCTCAAACTATACCATCTCTTGGATTCTGCATTTAGCAACATGACAATTTTCTGTAGACCAAATAAGCATCTACCTTCTTGTCAATTCAAGCTTCCTTTAACTAGCCACTAGATTACATTCAGTCATAACTAAATTCTGGACTTGGAAGAAACAAGAATTGGAATAGAGACCAGATGTTCCTGCTCCACTTCACCATGTATGTACAACGAATAAATGTCAGTTCAAGGTCTTGGCTTGAAAACAATCTAGGCCTTTATCCAATGCAAATGTTAAGATGGATGTGTGGGTATACTAGGATGGATAAGATCAACAATGAACATATTCAAGAAAATATTGGAGTAGCACCTATCGTTGAGAAGACAAGAGAAACACGTTTAGTGTGGTTAGGTCATGTGGAAGAGTTGCTTTTAAAGAGAGTAGTCAACACAAAAGAGGTAGGGGAAGGCCGAAAAAGACTTGGTGGGTAACCTGTAAAAAAGATATACATCATTTAGGAATCAATGTGGATATGTTCATAATAGGGCACAATGGCGTAAAAATGATTCATGCAGTCGACCCTATTTAGTGAGAATAAGGCTTGGTTTGTTTGTTATTGAACAAACTTTACAATGTGGAATAATTGGTAAAAAATTACATTTCCATGCCATAAAAAAAGAAGGAATTGAATTGTATCTACTGTAGCCATCATTTTGTAACCTTTTCATGTGTATAATTCTACTGAGTTTTTTGTCTTTAGAGTTTTGACAACTCGTAGGTCAAACAGTGTTTAGCTGGAATATCAGAGGAAAGAATAATATATGCTACATTTGCAGGTATCAAATCCCACATGTTCAAAGTAATTGAATGGTGATATTTTAACATTTCTTGCATGTAAAATGTAATTAAGTGGCATAAGTTTGATTATGCATGTATGCTATGTCATGTATATTCAACTGTATTTAAGCATATTCTTCCGATGTTTTATCCAGTTAATGTCCAGTTAATACTTCAATTTGAGTGCGTTGCATTGTACTACCAAACAAATTTACGTACTTCTTGGTTCCAAGTGAAAAGGAAACTGGTCTAAGGTCTTATTTCTAAGAATTTCTTCTTGGCCAGTGCAGGTCTTTAGATCATTTGGTTGGGCACTTCCCTTCATCCTTGTTTCACTACTGCTAGCAACTGGTCTGAAAGCATTTCTTATGGCTTTAGCACTTCCCCTTGGGCTGTCTATGCTTTTTCTTTTGCATTCCAAAGGATGTGGGGTGGGAAGGAAAAGAGACCAAAGCGCCAGACCAAGACTAACAGTAGATCACGTGCCCGCGTCTCTAGAAGTGTGAAGTAGGGAAAAGATAAAAGAGTAGGGACTCAATGGAACAAGAAAGCAAAGCTGAGATATCAATCATGGGTTCCGGGAGAACATCGATTTGATAATTCAACCGATCCAGTTAATAATGCACCAACTTTTGGTGGATGGGATGAGCCAGACAGCGGGAGTGAGTTTGTTGATATAGGGTCTTCAAGTAGTTCAAGTCAAAGGGTTGGCAAATCACAGAAGTCGCCTTCAAAGAACAGTAGGTTGAGTACTAGAATCCGGAAAAGTGATACGCCTTTGTTATTGAGATTGCTCGTTGCGGTTTTCCCATTTTTGGGTTCATGGACTAAGATGCTCTAGTTATTCAAAGAAAAACTTGAAACTGCAGCTTTTCTTGGTGTCATTTCCCACATAGGATTTGCACTTTGGTCACTGAAACCTGGGAGGGACAATTTACAAGTTCAGTACAATATATACACATAGATATGTTCATGGATTTATATGGTGCAATCTCTTAGCTGAAGCCTTGAATTTGCAGGATCCAGAATTGAACCAACGTCAATCCATCCATGAGCAGTTGGCACTTCGTGTAAATATTAGTGGTATCTTACTGGGAAAAGAATAAGTCAGCTCTGCAGAAACTGGAACTGAAGTCTTTTTTTTTTTTTTTTTTTTTAAATACCCATCTAAAAAAAAAACCTATCTCTCATGACTTATACTAATAAGTTATAAAGAAAGGTTATTAATAAACTGAAATCTGACCTCAAATAACTATGGCATAATAAGGCTTTTCTAGACACCATATTCTGGCAAATGACATCTCTCAAGTAGCCTTTGGGCTTGAAACTCTTGAGATTATAGATTCAACCATACCACCAAAAAAAAAAAAAAATCTGAAGATCAGAATTGGATAACAAATGCAGTTCCAGTAATACTGTATTACCCGTATGAATTCGTACTATTGAAGAAAATAAGAATCAGTAGTTGCTTTTACTTGATGTATATTCACTATGAAAATTACAGCTACATTTCATTGTTTAGAGGGCCTCAAAAAAAATTTAAGAAAAAAAAAAAAAAAAAAACTGATGCATTCATATCAATTTACTTGCAAAAACTCCATGCAAGCAAACCAAGGATAATGCTTCAAGGGGATTAGAGCATGAGAAGATATGCTGAAAATTTGAAGTACATCAGTTGACAATTCAATGGACTCAATCTATTCCCCTTTCTATAGGTACAAAGGACTACTCTAAATGGAAAATGTCATTAGATTCTGTCAACTTGAGAATAACTCAACTCTGTTCAGATAGCAAGCAGAGGCAGGTTCCTGAAGGCAGCCGCAAAAACTCTCATCATCTTTAGTAAATGTTGCAGGAAGACGATGCTCTGGGATTACGCCAACCTAGATTGAAGAAAAACAAATCATTAGTCAATATGTATTAATTAACTTATAACTGGCATTTTCTTTTACATGAAGATATGGACTGTGTGCTGTGATAGAGACCTTGTCTATATCTGCGTGAGCGGAAGTCTCGTAAAGAGCAACGGTTACAGCCAAGTCAGAGCCATCAGACAGTGTAAAAGAAATGAAATGATAAGTATTTTAATAGGAAACAAGAGTTTTTTTGTAAAATTTAAAAATATCAAAATCTGTATAATTTGAGGCGTGTATATCACTTTTTTTTTTTTAGGTTTTGATTGCCCCACTATATTCAATAGCTAGCTTTGGGGTGAATAGAAACCTACCTTTAGGATATAACAAATTCTTGAATATTTCTAATAGCAAAAATTAAAAATCTTCCCAAGAACAATGTATAAGAAGAAATAGATTTTAATGATAAAATGTTATGTTGAATTAGTGGGTATAACTCTCTTTTATAGAGGGTAAAGATCAGAAGAATCCATTATAATACACTTTTTCAATCTATGAAACGCACCTCTTGAACCAAAGAAGTTACAACTCTCCCTATTTTACCCGTTTTTCAATTTCAAACGGTCCACGGTAGGTGGGATGGATCCCTTAATCCATATCTATCCACATCACCCTGAAGATGTTTGTTTTTGATGAGTTAAAGTGATGTTGATAAATATAGACTAATGAATCCATCCCACTTTCCGTGAATAGGGTCCATTTAAAAATTTTCCCAACCTGGCGTTGTGCTACAAGTTCCTGAGGCCTTGGACAAATGTTGGTGGGCATGGCGATGGGAGGGAGGAGGTTCTCCATGTCTTTCTACTTTTAGTGGAACTTTGTTTTTGGGGCTGGAGAGTAGGAATGGCAATTTCGGATACTACATGACAACATGATACAAATACAGTATGAAATTAATAAATTTAAATACGACTCGAATTTAATTGAGTTGTTATCAAATCGACTTGTTAATGACTTGCAGTTAAACGAGTTGTATTGTACCAATCCACGATTTGGCCTGATAATCCATTAATATATAGGATTGCACCCCGACACAACCCGTTAATTAACTTGGACATTTATGAAAATTTGATACAATAACTTACCAACTAAACTATAATATATACTTTCCTATCATATATACAAGTTGAAAACTCGTACTATGCATGAGAAAGATGAATATGTATTTAGTGTTTAGAATAAAATGACATAGTGAGCAATAGTGATGGGGCAATTTTTTGCTATGCACAAAAAATTCTATATGTGTATTATTAGCTTCTGTATTACTATCTTTATATTGTTAGTTATACTTTTTAATTAACTAAGATATTCAAAGTAACTATTCAAAAAGTTTTTGCTTGAAATTATTGTAAAACTTTTATAAATTGAACACAAAGATTATTATAATTTTGCAAATATCAATTTAAAATTCATGAAAATCCACTAAATAATATAGAACACTTGAAAAGTTAGTGGTTTCTAAAAAAGTATTAAAAAAATGAACATCGGATTATAGTTTTTAGAGTCCATAATGTACAAATATAATAAATTGTGTATAAGGTAAATTTTATAGTGCATTTTTTCTTTCTTTTCAGTAGGAAATGTTGCATATCAATAAGATTTCGAGTCCATTACAATATGGAAAATTTCATTTCTTGAATGTCTACCCACTATTCCTGTTGACGTGCTTATCTTGAATTTCTATATTGTTTGTTTAATCTATTCGAATAAAAAATGTAAAATGGTGAGAAATAAAATAAACAACTATACATCAAGCATGGAGGAATCATCAAATAATCTAAAATAAAAATATAAAGATGTAGAAGGAAGACATAAATAACTATCATAATTACTATCTTCAATGCTTGCTAGTAAATTTAGCGTTTAAAAAAAAGTATAATATTTCGATACATAGGAGATTTGTTATGGTGACATTCTAAGGAGCACGTTCAAGTATCAAGAATTTGAGTGATTAATTTGACTTAGTGAAATGAGCGATAATGTCTTGAAAAACTTTCACTTCAAGTACAAGTACATTAATCAATGAAAGAAAACCTTCACAAATACAGATAACTAACAGTTTCTAGGAATAACCCAAATTCTAACAAATTAATCAAATGAGAACAAAATAGTCTCATAATCATTAGCTAGTAATGCTCTTTTGGCTGCCTTCATATTATGCACGATGAATCTCATGGGTAGTACATAGGCTTCAGTTTAGTAAGCATACCATAGCAAATCATTATAACATGTGAAAAAAATGCAAAAAGAAAAATAATGAGAATAGGAAAAAAAATAGACCTTTTAAAGATATCATTGGGGTCATTCCACCAATTTTTTCCTTTCTTCACCTGCCCAACATTATTTTGAACTCATAAAAAATAATAAGCATTCATAAAAAAGATTCAAGCTTTAAAACAACAAAAAATAATACTCGAATAAAATTGAAATTGGAACTCCAATATTGTTCATTCCACAAAATCCAAAAGCAAACAATATAAATTAAAATGTCGAAAACGTAAAAGAAAAAGAAAGATTAAAGATTATTGGGTCAGGAAATAGAATTTGGGATGAAAATATAAGAGACAGGGAAAAAAAATTACCTTAATCTCCAAAGTTGTGCTGTTAACCGATATCACAGAGGCAACGCTCATCTGCAGTCCCACCATCAAATGCGTCAGCATGTGAAGTGGTAGAGAAGAGGCAAAAGGCATAGAATACATTTTGGAGTGAAAGAAATTGAGAGTTTCTGTATATTATGTCAAAATAGAGAAAATTTAAGCATAAGAATTATAAAAATGCTAAATCCAAAGAGAGAGAAAAAAGTATTGAGGGATAAACAAGAAGGGGTAGATTTCCTTCATCTCTTTTATCTGATACTTTATAAGTTGAGAACTGTTTTGAATTTGAGAAGAGATAGTGGGAAACTTTTTGAATTTGAGAAGAGATAAAGGGTAAGGGAAAACCTAGACAAGGTCAAGATTTTTTAAATTTGAGAAGAGATGAAGAGTGCAATTGAACAGATTTGAGCAGAAGACAGGAAAAGAGAGTAAAAGACGAAGGACGGAAATGGGAGGGTTGAGAGAGTTGGTTTTCTGGAAAGAAAATATTCTCATTTTTGAATTTTTGGTAATTGAGATTTGGTTTTTGTTGATTGATTGAGTTTGATTGTTGAAAGTGTTAGAAAATACAAATGGATGATTTTGGTTATTTTCTTGAAATTTATGTGTTAACTTCTTTTTGTAATTGCTGATTATTATAGATTAATTCGGTTGTGGAATTATATTCTACTACACATACTGATATGTTCGAGATTGTTGCGGTGAAGATTGTAAGTTTTTATTTCGCACTTGGTAGCTGTAATTAGTTTGTCATTTTGAATTTAATTCATTCGCTCTGTGATGTCATTTTTTAATTTGAATTTTTGTTCAATTCTAATGAGTACAGAAAATTGCCATCCACCTTCTGCCTATCATATTTTTGAGAAAAAGAAACTTAGTTATTTTCCTACTAATTTATAAATTTTCAAAATTTAGACTCAGAAGTTTCTTTCCCTAATCCATATGAAGTTTAGAAATGATAAGTTAAGTAATCAAAAAGAGTTCATCTCTAGACAATATTGAAGTTTATAGCTTTACTTCACATATTACATTGTGTTAACTGACACTTGATTTTCCTTATTTTCTTAAATAAGAAGACAGAGCACCATAACTCTTATAATTTTCAGGAGCATATGACATTGTTAAGAAAGTATGCATGTGTCAAAGTTATTGCAATATGATGAACATTTTAGTGATTCAAAGCACCCACAACTCCTATGCTTATTTATTCTTTTGTCTCATTCACAACTTATGAAGTTAAAGAATTTTAGTGATTCAAATTTGAATTCAAACCCTACATATATGTCCTCTAATATTTCTTGCTCAATATTCTTAACAACTCGCCTTTATTATGTTTGTTGGGATTTGAATAAAGTTTCTTTTCTCTTTTATTCATGATGCCAAGTTGTTACTGTGTCAATGGACCTTATTCTGTTTATTCATTTTTTTTTTCTCTTTTGGATTTTAATAATGTTTTGATGTTTTGTTCGAATGATTATGTAGGTAATAAGACATAATCCACCATTGAGCTCAAAATTTTCTCACGGTGTTCAGTTTCATATTTGCATCGACCATCATATATAATTGACGAGTGACTCCTTTCTCAAGGAGTACAACCTACAATGGTAATAATTGTTAGTACGATGTCCCAAACCTCGATTGCTTAATTTGGTTTTTTTCTCTTCCTTTCTCTATATCTTATATGACTTAACATGTTCATGTATTGGTGTACGAATTTGATGCAATTGAAACAAAGTTCCTTTTTTGTTGGTCAAATTCATGATTTGTTGCTATAGGTGGCTAGGTGGTGCAACTGCATAGCTTTTTTTTTTCATTTTTAATCTAATTTTTCATAGAACTAACATTTTATTCTTTTATAACTTTTTCATAGTCATAGAACTAACATTTTATTCTTTTATAAATTATTCGTAGTGGTTTCTTGAATTAGATAAAGCAATTATGGAAAGACGGAATGTTGGTCTTGAGAGTTTTTCTTCGAAGATTCTTGAAATATTTTTAAATGGGACAATTTATAACCTAGATGTTTTTTTTTTGTTTATAACTTTGAAGTGTTTGAGTTGAATTCTGTCAATTCTTACATGTCTTATGCATATTGTTTCAGATGAAATGGAAGCCTATATTGTACCCTATGGCAGAATGTTTTGCTGTTGTGTTGATTTTGTCCTCCCAAACATGGGAGTTAATATTGGTTTTCAGTGACAAGTTCATCATGATGCCAATTGGGCAAGCTGATCTTTTTCCTTTTTGTTTTGTGATTTTGATGTGGGATTGAAATTAATTACGAATTTGAGTTGGAAAGAGGTGGATGAAGAGCTATAAAAAGAAGTATATGGAGGATTGTCAGATTATTGTTACTTTCAAAGGAAAGAGGAAAATTCTTCTATTGTTTAGCTTATGATGGAAAACAACCAAAATAGTTCCTAAACTTTTTTCATAAAATGGCATTGGTCCCTAAATTTTAATTTGCACTGCTTTAGTCTCTGAACTTTTTTCTTTGCACCATAATATTGTGTCCCTGAATGGTGGGTTAGCCCAAAACTTCGGTAGCCTCTAACTTTGACCGGTAAGAGTAGGGGAAAAAAAAAATTTACATGGACTACTACATAAAAATTTTAGAAATGTGTTTGTTATTTTTAACTTTTGTAAAAAATACAAAAAAGTTGGAAAATTGAAAAAAATTAATAAATTTCTTTTTAAAAAAATTTTCCATTTCCACCATACCTTTACCTCCACCTACCAACTCAATACCTCCCTTCTCTACCTTGACAGCCACCACCTATTCACCTCCACAACCACCACCTTTTTACCTCCCTCCCTTTACCCTAGCCTCCTCAAATTCAATCTCTTCACCAGTCCCCTTCTTCCCTCTCCTCTAATTTCTTTCTACCCTTTCCTTTTATTACAAAGTCTCCATTCTTCTCCTCTACCTCCCATTCCTTTCTTTGCCTCTAATCCCCCTTTTTCTACCTTTCTCGGCCTCTCGCTCTCCCTCTCCCTTTCCCTTTCCCTTCTCCTGCCTTTTCCTCATTGTATCTCCTTCTCCTTTGCCTCTCCTGGTTTGATAGATATGTCTTCTAGTGAAGTCTTGGTTCCCATTTCTTATATGAAAACCACCATGAAATTATGGATATGAGATTTTGAGTTTTATGAAAATGGTGATGTCTTGAATTATTCCATTGGTTTTATGGATAGGATTATGGATTTGATTCTGGATGTATAAATCTGATTACGTCTTCGAATTATGGATCTGATTCCTCTTTCTTTTTTGCCAATCTAATATGATATTTTGGCCTGTGAAATATGAATTTTGAATGATACTATTGATATTGTTGTTTGATTTTTCGTTTGATTTGGACTTGTTTAGGGTTTTGGTTTGTTCTAGACATTTTGCTTGGATGATTTTTGTACTTTAAAGTTTTTTATTTTTAATTTTTTTTGGTGGAGAATTTCAAAAACCGACCTTTCACGGGTTTATCAGTTTTACCGATTCACCGGGTCTTAGCTGTTTTTATCAATTTTAGACTTTAATACTTGATCAGCTGGACTAGAGCCAAGTCCAGTTCGCGGTTAAACCGTTTGAACCGGCCGGTGCAGTTCAGGTTCAAAAACATTGGCCAAAACCAAGCATAGTATACAAAATTTTCAGTACACATTTATGTATATTATCGCATTATCATAGTAAGATTTTTTTTGATACTATTAATATATACTTTTGAAATATTTGTACTTGTACCTATCTTATAAACTTTAAATTATACTATATTTTTGGTCTTGCGTTGAGCATGAGCGTGCTCAGATTTTAGCAAACTAAATTATATTCTGTGTAAAATTTTAACAGTAAATTGTAGTATACTTTGTTCTGGGAGATTATGAAATAAATTACTTGGATGCAAGATATCAAAACGAAGAAAGTTGAATTAAGCGATTGTTATATTATGGTTTGGGACAAATAGTAGATATAAAAGATGCTTTATTTGATAGTTTAAGTGGTGGCGTTATTGTTAGAGCAAGTTATATCCTAATAGAGTAAATTTACACTTTTAGCCAAACAAAACTACCCCTATAGTAAAAAAAAAAAAAAAAAAAAAAAAATTTACTGGTTTGTCACTAACCCTTATTCCTACCTGTTACCTATCAAATCCGCGCTTAGCCACTAATTTAAGGGATCACATAACTGTCAACATACACCACTGTCTCTGTTAGTTTATGCCCTAAACCCAATGTGTTTTAGTGACAATTACACTTTTATATTTATGCATATTTTGTAATATGACATTCTTTATCTATTTGATATGATAAATCTTTCTACTAAAATATATGATGGAAAAATCAGACATAGTTATGATGATAAGATTCTCTATATAATTATATTTTATTCGTAAATATCCCTAGTCATAGTGTTTGACACGAGTTGATTAGCACAAAGTTGTATATGGATGCCTATTGAGAATAAGTGTATTGGACTGACCCGCTAAGATTATTATTCGAATGTCAGTGGATAAATCTCTTTGTGATAGTAGTGTATTGATCCTTGGACTTGAAGTCATGATTTTATGTATAAATATTGGTTGTGGATTACTATACTGTGGCTCTATTAGTTATTATTCATAAGGAGTTGCATATATTGTAGAATTTGGGTGTAGTGTGAATCATGAAAAGATAAGATATGATCAATATAGGATTTACCACTTCATATAATAGGAGAGTATATCCCAGTATGGCCACTTTTTAAAGGAAAACACTTTACAAAGCCATATTTCAAAGCCACTTTCCAAACTAGTTCACGTAGCAAGATTTTATCAAATCACGATCCCCTCTGATTTTACATCCTCAGCCGGATTTCTTTTCTTCTTTTTGAATCTAGTGACACATTAGGGACTTTTGTCACTTTGTACAGATGCACTGCTTCTAGAAAAATGACTCGGAAATCTTTGTGCAAAGTGACAATAGAATTAAGAGTGTCTTAACTTCTATTTCAAGTGAGTTATATTTTGGAAGGAGGAAATTGATTTGTTCAATAAGAGTTAGCATTATATCTATACTCTTGAACTAATTGGGATATAGAGATGTGGTGGAAGGATAATAATTACACAGGAAATGAATCACTAATAGGTGAAGTCGAACAACTTGATATATCTCAACACTTGGGTGGTCATGATACTTTGCTAGAAGTCAATCTTGATATATAAGTGTAAATTAATTAATTAGTGAATTAATGATAAATTAGTTTAATTTATTTAATTCAAATTCTTTTAGGACTCTAATCCTATTTAATTTAGGATTATAAATTATACTTATTACTAATGTGGTTGGGAAGCTAAAAGATCGCACACTTTAATATAATTAATTCTGGATTAAATTGATATTTGCTAAGTATGAGGAACTTATGAGTTAATTTGTGAGATAATTATTTTTTAAGACTTAATTATAATAATCATCAATCTTAGGGGCTAATTCGATATTTTATGCAAGTTCCTAGAGTTGTTGTAGAGAAAAAAATAAAATAAAAAAAACTCACATTTTCTTGGTTTCCAACGTGAGATTTTGTTTAGTTTATTTTATTTTATCTTGTGTTCACTTTTAGTGACAGTTTGGGTTTTGTCACTATAAGTGCTTAATAAGTTAAGCTAATTTTAGTAACACTTAATTTTATATGTTCAAATGAAAGGTTTTTCTAAATTTGATTTTTGAAACCACCAATTAATTTTTTACAAATGTTACTTAAAATTAATTGTTCATATTTATAAACTTTCTTTATTTTAATTTGATTAAAAATTAGAAATTATAAAACCTTTGAGAATATTTATTTAATTTTAATGGGAGTAGAAATAGAAATTTTGTTTAAATTTTAGAAATTTAGCCTTTTTCAATGAGATTGGAATTTAATAAATGTTCAAAATTTTTGGAAATTCTTTCAAATGTAATTTTTGAAATTTTATTATTTAAATTGTTTATTTTCTAATGAGATTGGAAAATAATATTTTTCATAAAATATTTTCATAAATTCAAGAATGATAATTTTAATGAGATTGGGATTATGATGTATAGTGATTGATGATTAGATGTTAAATGCGGTTTTTGTGCTTTTATTTAATATTAAATTATATAATTGCATGATGGATGATTATGAATTTAAGACCAATGTGATTATGTGTGATTTACTTGGTTCAAATTCCATGGTTATAAAATTTTAAATAGGGCCTGTGTGTCCTGACTGTCTCTACTATTCTAGATGTAATTATTTTATCATCTCAATCTCCTCGAATGTAACTCAAGATTCCTTGATCAATCATGTAATGTACATAGAGGTAAGTTAAGGATAGAATTGAATATCTAAAATATTTAGATTGAATTACATTTGTAATATACAAGATGATGGAGATGACACAAAGGTGCAATCATGAAAGAAATTTTCAAGAGTTGAAGATTACCCTTAGGATTTGACCACCTAATTTTCTTTGTGAATCAAGAAAACCAATTTAGTAAAAGTCTACAGTCATCCATAGTTTTATGCATGTTTTATTTGTTATATGTTGATGTGATAATATTGCATGCAATTTGATGAGACTTAATAAATAACTTTAAACGGAAAATCGCTCAAATGAATATTAATTCAATAAATAAGTTATATTTCATTATTATAGCAACAAACGAGTGTTAGTTTTAGATATAAATTGTTGGGCTAATCCAAAGTTATACTCTACGCTGAACATGTTTAAAATATGAGATGAGATCTGTAAATAATAGGTATAACTTAACGGAAGCATATAATTTGTTAGGCACACTCAAGATTGTTTGTCTTTGAGGTAAAGGTTAGGAGTCACAAAAGATGTGCTATCAAGAGTTGATACCTAACTATCTAGGAATTACAAAGTGTTGTAATAGGTAAGAGTTATTTACCTTTTGAAATTGTTTTGGTTTGTTGGGTATACCTAAGATTAAAATAATTAGATAAGATCCTAACCTTTAGGGGTTCTATGAGAGCTCTTGAATCAATATGCTAGAGTTATTGATTTGAATTAAAATAGTGGGAGAAAAATCAAATTAAATGAAGTCCATATTATATTTTGATTTTGTTTGTGCATATATAGCAAATTCTTTTTCTATTTTATTTAAGTGTTGTAGAATATGAGTAGTAATGTCAATCTGTGTCCTATTTTAAATGATAACAAACTCACTGGGTCAAGTTTTCTAGATTGGCAATACAACTCGAGAATTGTTCTCAAGCATGAGAAAATTGGTTATGTACTTGATTAGCCTATTCCTAATGAGCCAGCAAATGATGTTGATCAAATAGTTTAGAATACTTATTTTAAGCACATGAAGGACAACGATATTGCCACTTATATCATATTAGCTGCTATGAATTCTGAATTGCAGAGGTAGCATGAAGATATGGATGCTTGTTCTATGATTTTTGATTTCAAAGAGTTGTTTGATACATAGTCAAAGAATAAGAGGTATGAGACCTCTAAGGAGTTCTTTTGTTGTAAAATGGCAAAGGATACTTCAGTAATTGTTCATGTACTGAAGATGATTGGATTGATTGAAAAATTAGAACGATTGGGATTTGTGCAAAATCATCTATAAGTTAAATGTTGACTTGATCTTGCAATCTCTACCTGAAAGTTTTTCACAATTCATGATGAACTACAACATGAACAAGTTAACAACTCTTTCTGAACCATTGAATATGCTTAAGACTATTGAAACAACTATAAAAAAGGAAATGAATCAAGTGTTCGTTATTGATTCTTCCAATAGGAAGAAAAAAAATCGAAGGTTGGTTTTAAGAAAGCTAAATCTTGGGTGAAACCAACACTTGTGATAAAAAGGACAAGCCTAAGGGCATTTATTTTCGCCGTGGACAAGATAGACACCGGAAAAGAAACTACAAGGATTACTTGGATACCTTGAAACAAAAAAGGCTTGGTGAAGCTTTTACTTCAGGTACGTTTATGATTGAAATCAATATTTTTATTTCCAAATTAGATTATTGGGTATTAGATACCGGATTTGCATCTTATATTTGTAAAAATATGCATGGTCTAAATAGAAGTAGAATATTGGCTAAGAAGAAATAGATCTACGCGTTATAGGAAATGAAGCAAGTGTTGCTGCTTTACTCGTAGGGGCTTATTATCATTCTTTGCCTAGTGGTTTTGTTTTAGAACTTAAAGACTGTCATTATATTCCATCTCTTATAAGAAATATTGTTTCTATTTTGTATTTAGACATTGATGGTTTTGTCATTATGTAAAAGAATAAATATTGTTCTTTTCACGTGATGGCATTTTGTAGGAAATTGCTACTATGATTAATGGTCTTTATGTTCTAGATATGAAAATTTTAATTCTCAACATAAATCCTAAAAGATCTAAAATTAATAATGTGAAACAATCTTTCTTTTGGCATTGTAGACTTGGTCATATAAATGAGAAAATCATTACCAAATTACATAATAATGTTTGTTTGGGATCATTTGATTATGAATCATATGATAAGTGTGAGTCTTGTTTACTTGATGAAATAACCAAATCACCTTTTACAGGAAAGGGTGATAGATGTAGTGAATTGCTAGGGCTAATACATACTGATTTGATTTGTGATCCTATGTCAATCCATAGCAGAAGAGATTTTTCATACTTCATTACCTTTACGGATGACCATTCCAGAAATGGTTATGTATGCTTAATGAAGTATAAGTATGAAAACTTTGAAAAGTTCAAGGAATTTAGGAATGAAATTGAAAAATAACTTGGTAAAAGTATTAAAATACTTCGATCTGATCAAGGTAGGGAATACTTAAATCAAGAGTTTCAAGATTATCTTAAGGAGAATGCGATTCTACCTCAATGGATTCCTCCTTACGCACCACAGCTAAATAGTGTATTTGAGAGATGTTATCAAACTCTATTAGATATGGTTCAATCCATGATGAGTCTTGCAGACCTTCCCAAATTGTTTTGGCTTCATGCTCTTAATACTTCCACTCATTTACTGAATTGTGTTCTATCAAAAGTTGTTGATTCCACTCCGTATGAGATATGGTTTGGAAAGAAACCAAAATTTTCATATTTGAAAACTTGGGGCTGCCCTGCTTATATGGAAGAGGGTAGAGTCTGACAAAATTAAAACTAAATCAGATAGATGTCTATTTGTGAGATATCCAAAGAAGACATATGGATACTATTTTTATGATCTCATTGAGCAAAAAGTGTTTGTTTCAAAACATGCGGTCTTTTTAGAAAAATAGTTTATTTATAAAAGGGCAAGTGGGAGCAAAATAGATCTTGAAGAAGTTCAGGAAATATAATTCGGTATTGATCAACAAGTGAAACAAAAACTTCAATCACATAATGATATGATAGAAAATAAAATTAATGATACACAAATTCTTAGTACGACTACTAGGATATGTCGTGTCCTGAAAAATATGAGTTTCTTGTAAGTGAGCACAAGGATGTATTAATCATTACGAATGATGAACCTACATCTTATGAAAAGTATTATCTGATAAAGATTCTCAGAAGTGGTTACAAACCATGAAATCTGAGATGGATTCCATGTATGACAATAAGGTCTGGATCTTAAACGACCCACCTGAAGGGATTCTAAACCTATAGGGTGCAAGTAGGTCTTTAAGAGAAAGACTGACATGGATAGTAATGTGATTATCTATAAGGCGAGATTTGTTGCAAAGGGTTATGTACAAAGATAGGGAGTCGACTTTGATGAAACTTTCTCTCTAGTTGTAATGCTAAAATCTATTTGGATTTTGCTTGCTATTAGCTAGATATTATGATTATGAGATTTGAAAAATAGATGTAAAAATTACATTTCTTAATAGAAATTTGTAGGAGGGGGTGTATATGATGCAACCTGAAGGGTTTATATCCACAAATTCTAATAAAGTATACAAGTTACAAAGGTCTATTTATGGACTAAAGTAACTTTCTCGGAGTTGAAACATCTGTTCTGATGAGACAATCAAAGAATTTGATTTTATAAAAAATTAGGATGAACCTTGTGTGTACAAGAAGGTTAGTTGGAGTACTATTATTTTCTTGATACTTTATGTGGATAATATAATGTTGATAGAAAACGACAAACCTATGCTATACTCAAAATGTAAAGGTACGACTGTCCAGTAATTTTTTCATGAAAGATTTAAGAGACGCAACCTACATTTTAGGAATGAGGATCTATAGAGATAGATCTAAGACGTTACTTGGTCTTACTCAATCAACATACTTAGATAGGATGCTAAAGAGGTTTAGCATGGATCAATTAAAAAATGCTTACTTACCAATGTCTCATGGTGTATACCTTTTTAAAGACATGTGTCCTAAGACAGATGTCGAAAGAGATAGCATGAAAAAGATCCCATATGCTTTGGCTATAGGTTCTATAATGTATGTTATGTTATGTACTAGACCTGGTCTCTCCAATGCTCTAAGTGTTATGAGCAAGTTTCAATCTAACTCAGAGAATGACTACTGGATAACAATCAAGAATATTCTTAATTACTTAAGAATGATTAAAAATTTATTGTTGATTTATGGTGGGTAAAAGTTGATAGTTCGCGAAAACACAGATACTAGCTTTCAATCTAACAAAGATGATAGTAGAAAATCACAATCTAAATATGTATTTACTTTTAATGGTGGTGCAGTCAGTTGGAAGAGTTCCCAAAAAGATACAATGGCTGATTCTACAACAGAAGTCGAATACATTACAACTTCAGAAGCAGCAAAGGATACAGTTTATATCAAGAAGTTTGTGATTAAACTTGGAGTGGTTAGTGATCCTATACTCTTATATTATAATAACAATGGAGTTACTACACAAGTAAAGGAACCCAGGTCTTTTTTAGTGACCCAAACATATATTACGGTGCTATTATTTGATTAGAGAAATTGCTAATAGAAATGAAGTAAAGATATAGAAGATCCCCACAGATGATAACATTCACTAAAGTCTTGTCCCACCAGAAACATGAGAGTCATGTTAACTCATTCAATCTTAAACACATGAATAATTGACTTTAGTACAGGTGGGAGTTTGTTAGTGTATACTCTAAAATCAATATATTTTAGCGATAAATTACACTTTTATATTGTGCATATTTTGTAATATGTGCATTCTTTATCTATTTGATGTAATAAAGTCTTTCGAATAAAATATATGATGGAAAAATCATATATAGTTATGATGATGAGATTCTCTAGTAATTATATTTTATTTGTAAATATCCCTAATTATTGTGTTTGACACAAATAGATTAGCACATAATTCTATGTGGATGTTTATTGAGACTAAGTACATAAGATTGATCCGCTAAGAGTTTTCCACAAGGATTATTATTCGAATGCTAGTGATTATTTTTTGTGATAGTAGTGTATTGATTATCGAACTTGAGCTCATGAGTTTATCTTGATCGTGGATTATTATACTTTGGCTTTATTAGTTGTTACTCTTAAGGAGTCGCACATACTATACAGTTCAGGTATAGTGTGAATCATAAAAAGATAAAATATGAATAATATAGGATTCACCACTCCTTATAATAGGAGAGTATATTCTAGATGGCCACTTCTTGAAATACAATTCGAAAATCTTTGCGCAAAGTGAAATATAACTTATTTAAGAGTATCTTAAATGCTATTTTAGATGAGTTATATTTTGAAAAGAAGTAAATTGATTAGTTCAATAAGGGTTGCATTATATCTGTTCTCTTGAACTAATCAGGATATAGTGTGGTGAAAGGATAATAATTATACGAGAACTAAATCACTGATAGGTGAAGTTGAATCACTTGACATGTCTCAAGACGTGGGCGGTCATGATGTTTTGCTAGAAGCCAATCTTGATCTATAAGTGTAAATTAATCAATTAGTGAATTTATGATAAATTACAATTGTTAATTTATCTAATCCAAATTATTTTAGGATTATAATTTATCTAATTCTAATTAATTTAGAATATACTATACTTATTACCAATGTGATTGGGAACCTAAAGGTTACACACTTTAAAATGATTAATTCAGGATTAAATTGATAAGTATGAGATATTTATAGATTACTTTATGAGATAAATTAACGTTTAGGATTTAATTATAATAAGTCATAAATCTTAAGGTTAATCACATGTTATTTCATATAAGTTCCTAGGGCTGATGTTGTGTATTGTCTATATATATATATATATATAGTATATATATATATAAATATCTTGATTTAAGCCTATTGCCATGGGTGATTCTTAATCATGGGAAAAGCATTAAGCTGTGAATCATCACGAGAAAATTCGATTAAAAAAATGTTTGAAATGTTTTGGAAAAATATTTGAAAATGTTTGAAAAGCTGGCATTCTGTAGTTTGGGTCAATTAATCTTGTGAAAATCCTGAATTAATTATCTGTGTGAGTACCATAGAGGTTGAGCATTTGTACAATTTGTAGATCGATATCCTTATCTGATTAGAGATTTTATGACAATTTTTAAAGATATAATCTTTATACTTTTCTTATAATATGCATAAATTAATTAAGATAATCCGTGTAAGAAGTAAAAATCTTTAAATTCTGCTACATATTGTATGATTTACTTTCTTATACTCTTCTCTCTTGTCGATTTGGTTCCTTCTGTGTCAATTTACATTTTCTCTCTTGGCTAATGAGAATGAGCAGTTAGTTTGTTAAACTGCATGTCAGTTACTAAGTGGATGTACTGTTGTTCAATTTTGCTGGTTCTTTGTTTTCTCTCCCAACTTATTGCTACAGTAACTAGTGGTAGTTCAAATTATCCCCATCCCACCTGTAACTTGCCATATTTCTTGGTCATGAGCAAATTTCTTTTTTTTCCTTTTTCATATCTTCTTGCTATCAAAACTACACAACCCATTTTCTTTTCTTGGGGTTAACCGACAAAGAAAAAGGAAAGAGATTCCTTCTATGATTGGCAAAGAAAAGGGAAAACATTTTCTTCTCTTCTCACTGTTCAAACTACAGTTGCCGACAACTCCTTTTCTCTTTGATGACTACCAAAGAGAGAGAGAAAAGAATTAAAAAGGAAAAATGATGGAGTTTTTTTTTCCTTGCGTCTCTTTGCTAATTAAACAACAATATGACCCATTGTGACTGTCAAAGAATTCGATTGATGTCACTCTCGTGGAGGATAAAATAAGCTCATTAATCCAACAAGTTGTAACTTCTTACAAATCCAAACAATGAATAGCTGAAATTGAAGAGCAAAAAATGTCATTTTCATCATAAAATGAATCTAAAATAAAGAAAACAATTGTTTACTTTCTAATTTTGTGAGGACAAGAATAACATTGCAAAAGATTGAGAGTTGACTTGACTTTTGACTTGCGTGTCGACAAGGAGGGATATGGAGTGAAGTTATAGAAGGTAGAATTGGTAGGAGGATTTGAGGAGAATCAAATTTGTGTATGCTGATAGTGATGGCAATGGAGTGAAAATGGTGGATACGTGATGAATTTGGTGGGTAATGTATAGGAATAAGAGTAAAGCTGCAGTTAACACTTAACAGTAAACTTCTTTTACTGGGCACATTTTTGTCTAAAAGTTTTAATTTATTCTGATGGGATATAATCTGCTTTGGCAATAACGTCTAGCTAGTTTTTGGGAGCTAAGGATTTTGTACAGTGTAAATTATTGTTAAATAGAAGTTACGTTGAAAGATTTATATTAGTATCTATACCTTACATCTAAATCCAGTTACCTAAAATGTGCTATTAATGGCACATCTATTTTTCTTTTTTTAAAGTGGCAACATTTTAATCTAACATATTTTACAAAAAATACAAGTGGAGACTTAATTGGGCACTATTAAGGAACTAGAGGAAAAAAGAACCGTCCAAATCAGGCAAGAATGCTTTGGCACTTGCCAAGATTTCTACAAGATTTGAGATTTAAAACTCAGAACTTATAACAAAGAATGTCTTACGAGGCATTCCCTGACCAACTCCAAGTGGAGTTGATTAATGGCATGTCTATTTGATTACTAGGGTTTAATCACTAGAGGTTTTGATGTTCAATGAAACATTAGGAAAATGGCAGGATAACAATTCGCAAGATTGGGTTAAGCTACACAACCATCCACCATCCATTAGAAACTAACTCAACTTGTTACCAGTACGGCCGGTTACTCCTTAAGTTTATTTCTCTTGAAAAAAAACTCCCAACTCTATTACGAATCAAGTTATAAATCCTTGGCAAAATTTATTATGGTCATTGAGCAACTACTTGGCATCTTAGTTGTTGCTCAAAAACTAATGAAAAACTCTCATTTGGACAAAATATGGCCCCTTAATTTGTAATAAAGTGGCTACTATGTACAAATGGCTCCCTCCCATTAGTTATTGAGTAACTATTAAGATGCCACTATTTGTTCAGTGACAACCATAAACCTTGGCATAAATCCTTACCCATTTCTCTATTCCCAATCTCTTTCTATCTTCACACGATCACACCTCCATCCCTGCCACTCCTCAATCGAGAGTCGAACTGCTCTCTAATACAGATTTCATGCACTCCACCGAGAAGTTCTGTCACGGTGAGACTTAAGAGCAAGAATCAATTAATTCGGAAAATTTAGTTGATTCATGATTGTTAGAAATCCAATACAATTAATTTGGAGATCAGCCTCAAGATTTCTCTAAATTTCTTTTTTGTCAATATTAATGAATTTGAGAAAAATTACGAGTCAAGAGAAAGCTTTATGCAATTAATTTGAAGACTAGCATTGATTTCATTCATGAGGGTAAATTTTTATTTTTAGTTTGATATTCTATTAAATATCATTTTTTTTAATTTTTTTCTACAATAGATTAACTTTCTTGATATCATTTTACCCTTTCTATTTGTGGGGTTTTTTAGGATAAATTAGCTAAATACATTTTTTTTATGGAGTTTTGACTGATGCTTTCTTGAATTTGCTGATAAAAGTGGTTGATATTTACTTTCAATCCATTTTTTTTTTCTTTTATTACAATTGAAAATCACTTGGATTCACTTAGTAGATGATGCGAGATAAGTCTACAAGGTGGAAGCTCGGAAGTAGAGGCATTGACACCGGCCTATTTTAACTTTTACTCATTTATATTTAGGTTCTTTATTTTAACTTTTTCTTATTTTAGTTATATTTTTTTTTCTTTTGCAAAATATATTATCCATCGTCTCTCTATATGAAGATAGCAAAAGTGGATTGTCAATTTTTAATTTCTCATTGGTTTGATGTTTGTTTCTTTTTGTTGAAAGAAGGGAAAGAGGATGATTGGATAGTGAGTAAGGACTTTATTTTCTTCATATTATCAATAATTTTTAAATTAGAAAAAATGGATTATATATAAATTAAGGACTTTATCACTCTAAAATCTTAGGAAAATTCTACAGTCCCTTTTACGGAACCATTCCCATGTACTTTAAATACTTGTACAATATAACACTATGTGCTTAAAAAGCTTGTACTGTACAAGCTTTTAAAGCCAAGAGAATGGTTCCCTAAAAGGGACTGTAGAATTCTCTAAAATCTTATGCTTGATCGTTATTTTACTAATTATTGATATTAAATATAGGCATTCGTCTTCCCGTACATAGTACAGAATATTCAGCTAGTTTTATAAATTCATAAAGGGTGTGATATTCAACTCTTTCTCCACTTTTCCTCTTAAGCAAAACCCTTGACCATTCCTTGTCAGAGTCCATGAAGATACGCCACATGTCACCATTTTAGTTATTTACTATTTATTTTTAATTAACTAAAATTTTTACATCCTACAAACTATATAAGTTTTCAATATTCAAAAAAGATAACTTAGTTTTATCTTCATAACCATCAAGAGTTTATGATCAAGAAAAAATAAATATAAAGTAATTAAAGACTATGACATAACTTAGTTTTATCTTCATAACCATCAAGTATTTATGATTAAGAAAAAATAAATATAAAGTAATTAAAGACTATGACTTAATCATTTAAAGTTTTATGCCATTTATCCTTTTACTTAAATATATTCATATTCCCGTGTATAGCATGTGTTTTACAACCAGTAATTACAAAACTGAGAAGTTTCACTTAAGAATGAATACCTAATCTGTCATATTTCAGTTTTTTTTATTGAAGGAGATTTAAAAGCATCATAATTTAAGAAGTGCAGTAATGATATAAAAATACCAGGTAATTGTAGTTATACCAAGGAAACAAAAGCATCAACATTTTTGTTTGGTAATCCTATAAACTTCTAAATTTTTTAAATTTAGATGGATATTTTTTAGTGTTAAGATCAAAATCCCGAGTATTTGCGTATATTACTTAACGAACCCTTGAAGACAATAACGAATATAAATAAAGAAAAATATAATAATAAAAGGGACGCACAAATTTATATAGTTTGATCAAATTGACCTACGTCCATGGACGAAGGGGAAAATTCACTAATTTAAGAGGAATACAAATTGGAAAGACCTCCACAAAACAGGTTATAGGAACCAATATAACAAAAGTACAAAAGAGATCAAATAAGACAAAAGGCAGGATGGTCATAAAGGCCCTGAAATCCGACTAAAGCTCTCTTGGCTTGGAGTACTTAAAAGTTTAATTAAGGCCTTTAATTTATAACATTGAGCGGGAGAGAAAAATAAGAGCCCTTATAGCCCTTATTTAAGCCCATTGGGGCTTTTGTGGAGAAGGTGGAGGCCAAGTTTGCTATTTTGGTATTTTTGTGGATCTGGGTAGACGCCAAGGTGGAGATTTGTTATGTGACTTAGTCCCACATTAGTTAATGTTAAAAAGAGTAGTGTATCCTTTATTTTATAAATAGAGACCTTAAGATTTGGACTTTATGTACCAAGCACTAAACATAAGAGAGTTTAGTGAACTATTGGGCCTTATTATTCATTAAGCCTTTTATCTTTATTTTGGCCTTTCTTGTGTTTTTGTATTAGTGCTTTTGTGGGCTTAGGAGCACTCTCCTAAAACTTTTCCATTCTTCTTATATAGTAAAATTTTGCTCACCTTCATTTGTGGACGTAGGTCTTTTGACCAAACTACATAAATCTGTGTCTCTCTTTTATTTTCTCTTTTATTTTGTTATCGTTTGTTTCGAATTTGTCTCGAATTTTTGTCAATTTCCTGGGATCCCCCTAACGGTTAGAATTAACAATTCTCTTTGATTTATTTAGATTTTTGGAAAAAAATACATATTCATGAAAGATATTAGATATTTTAATCATAATTAATTTATAGAAACTTGAGATTTAGACAGCAAAAAGTTAAATTACTTATATAAAAAAATTTCAAAATTTGATCATTTGGTCAAAAACATCAACTATGATAACTAGTTTTCGATGCACACTCAATGTACACTCAATGCTTGTGTGAAGAGAAAAATTTTGAACAATTTGAATGATATTGTGAAATGAAATTATTACGTTATGGGATCATCAAAATAACATTTATTGGTCTTGAGTATATTATGGAAGTTGTTCCTGATCTTTATTGGGAGAATACTCGATATGTACACAATAAGAGAGAGAAAAAAATAGTTAGGTATTATCATTTTTTAAGCGTCAATAATTTTAATTTGAACATACTTATTTAAAAACTAAATTAAGTGAAAAATATATTTATCTTGTAATCATTTGTGACTTTGATTTGCATCACGTAAATGACAGAAATAAAGTTGCAAAAATAATTATGTAGATGGAGTAGAATAATTGTAATATTTGTTACATAAATCAAGAAACTGAAGTAAATAGAACAAATGTTAATATTACTTTAATATGCATATGAGTGAAGGAAAACCTGTATTATAAAAACTTCACACTTGCCGAAATATTTTAAGACTTTCTTATGCAAAAATGTTTTCTATTGCCGCACTAATTTCTAGCATTTAATGGAGTTAGAATTGGGTTTCCACTGATTTATAGAGTTACATAATTGGATGAAGGAATGGAATATATTTTGTGCCCCAAATTTATTAATGGTTTAAAAAATAAAACTTTTTTAGCAGTTTGGTTGAAGTAATTTTTTAACTACTCTCTGCAATTTGAAAGAAACAAACTTCTGTGTGTCGCACTTTCCCATATATCAAGCAAAACTTAGTAAAACATATAGTCTGATATCATGTACTGGTAATTATATCCATTCCAACAGCACTCCTCCCTTATCATACTATTCTCTTTCATACAATCCTAATTTGCCCGTAAAACTGAAATAAATATCAGTTATATCCCATCCCATGTAATACAAAAACTACTTATAAAATAATACATTTGATGAGAGCAGAATAGGGTAAACATTAAATTTGACATAACATGTCATCAAGTGAGATTTAAACTTTATAGTAAGATAAGATAATGTAAGATAAATCAGACATACTATTCTCTCTCATACAATTTTAATTTGCTTATAAAATTAAAATAAATATAAGTTATATCGCATCCCATGTAATACAAAAACTACATAGAAAATAATACATTTTGGTTAGGACAAAATAGAGTAAATATTAAATTCAACATTACATGTCATCAAGTTGAGTTTAGACTTTATATATAGTAAGATGTTAGCGAAGTTCGGTGTGTAAAATTCTGTTGAAAAAAATTCAAATTGACATTTGTGCAATATATAACTTATTTTAGGAAGATAAATACGAAATAGCGAAAATTGATCTTTGTGACCTAAAATTCTTGACTACACTAGTATTCTATTATTTACTTATACAAAAATTATGGGGCAAAATTGCATATGCCCACTAAACTAATTTCATATTCTATTTGTGATCTCTCAACTATATTTGATTTTAAATTACTCACTGAATTATTTTTATGATAACATATTAATAGTCATTATGTAGAAACTCTTCCCATTTACAAGTAATTTCCCCTATCAAATAATTGTATTCAAGGTTGTGGTATCGATTGTGGTCAACGGTGATCACTGTTCTTCATTGGTTGTGTAGAATGAGAATGATATTGGATGATAAATTTGACTAAATTCATAAAAAATAATGTCAAAATTACAAAATAGTTATTTGTAAATTAATTTTAAGAAATTAATTAGAGAAAGTTAATACGTATATATAGTCTAATTGTGGTTCATATTTTAAGACCTATATGGGCGAAAGGGTGTAACATTATCGCAAAGGGAATGGCCTCGGGCGAGTCAACTTGGTACCTAATGGGTGAGAGGATCAGAAGGATCACTAACCACGAAAACAAAGCACTCTATTTTAGAAAAACCATTCATCATGGTCGTTTGATGGTTTGTTTCCTGCATGACTTTGATTAGTCTGGAAAGTAAAATTTGAGAGGTAAAGTCAAAAAAATAAAAAAAGTAAAAAAAGAAAAAAAGAAAAAGAAAAATAGAAAAGGTAAGAGAAATCTGGTTGTCATCCCAAGCAAAGATGAGAAAGACTTAAATAGATCTGGTCTATGGTCTCACTTAGATCCTGTGGTGTAGATTAAATGTAAGCAAGATTTTATAAAATTTAATTTTACTCACAAGATTTACAGGTGAGGTCCAAAATCAGGTTTATGGTAGTATTTTCCAGCAAAGATTACCCCAGCTAAAAAGAAAAGCTAAAGTCAACAATAGCTAGACCAGAGGGCAAAAATGGAATTGGATCAGTGGATTCGAATATGCCAATTTGATCGTCCACATTATTGCAAAAAGAGCCGGAATAAAATGTAGTTACTAACCTCTTCGGCACTTTAAGATAATACAGAGACTAGTTTAACTGGTATTTTTTAGTGGAGCCTATTACGATTATCACAATCTTCAATAATCCTTAAAGATTGATTCCAGACAGTTCTGCATCAACTTTAATATTGGGGTCATATGGTTTTTATAATTGAGTAAAGACATTTAAAGTGGTAGTCACTTTTACAAAGTGAAAGTGCAAAAGTGATAGTTAAGAATTAAAGTGACAATGACTTTAAAAGTTAAGGAATAAAGTAAAATTAATCTATATTTGAAATATATATAATTTTATTTGGGCAATATCACCTAACATGTATAAAAATTATATAATAAAACCATTATATAATAAATATTTAATATACAATATATACTATATATTTCATGATTTATATATACACAGATATACTTGCAAAATATCTCGTGCTATGAACGAAAGGACGAATACTTATATTTAATATGGATTATTATGAAGAAAATAAAGTCTTTACTCTTTATCTTGTCATCCTCTTTTCCTTTTTCAGCAAGAGTGCATCTATATAATGTGACAAATATAAAATGACAAATAAAATCCACTGATATATCATTAGATTCAGAAAATAAGGAATGAAATCCGACCAAAAATTTAAAATCAGGGAGTTGGATATTCAACAGGATTTTGGCACGTGAATTGATTTTTAAAAAGTGGTTTTGAAATGTGTCCTTATAAAGTATTTTCCTTTTAGCAAAAAGAAACAAACATCAATTAATGAAAACTAAAAATTGACAATCAACATTTAATATCTTCATATAGAGAAATAATATATTTACAAAAAACAAGAAGAAATAATATAACAACTAAAATAAGAAAATCTTAAAATAAAGAACCCAAATATAAATGAGTAAAATAAAATGATTCTTCTTATTAGAAAGAGGAAAAAATGGTACAATGTACAATATTTGAATTGTCAAAATCAGCTGACATACTCAATAAACTCCAAAAAAATTCCAAGCTCAACTATAAGTCTTTGCCTTGAAGTCCAGATGATGAACTTCACAAAAAATTCCAAAACTCGATGATCACAAATCTTTTCCTTGAGTAAAATAAAATGATTCTTCTTATTAGAAAGAGGAAAAAATGGTACAATGTACAATATTTGAATTGTCAAAATCAGCTGACATACTCAATAAACTCCAAAAAAATTCCAAGCTCAACTATAAGTCTTTGCCTTGAAGTCCAGATGATGAACTTCACAAAAAATTCCAAAACTCGATCACAAATCTTTTCCTTGAACCTTTGAAATGAACTTGTATCAAGAAATTTACATGGAAGCCAACATTATACATTTATTTCTCAAAATGGTATCCAAATAATGATCGGGACAATTAACTTGATTTTTAAAGAATAAAATATTAATTCTACTTATTACATGAATCAATGCATAAAGTAAATATGTTGTTAAATTAAAGGCATCCCATGTAGTTGATCAACACTCTCCCTTGGCATTCATTTGTAGATGACACAAGTTTCATGTAGAAATGATAGTTAAGAATTTGGCACCAAAGAAATTTGAAATTTTAGCCATCACACCAAAGCAAGAAAAATAATTTATCTCCAAATATTTTAGAAGCTATCATGTATATTAAAGTAATGATTTTGAGCGTATGATCTAAGAAAGACTTCGTCTTGTCCATTAAGGTGTTTGATGTAATCTAACAAAAAAAGGAGAGAAAAGGGAGAGAAAAATGCCAATATAATTATAAAAAAATTGTCAATTAATACTCAAATAATGATTTTATAGATTACTTCTCACGTTTTCAACCAAGCATCCAATCAACATCTAGAATAAGTAGAATAAATTTATGTGCGTACATAAATCACAAGCACAATTGCATAAAACCCATGTGCAAAAGCCTATGAAATTGGAAAGTGTTAGCAATAAAAAGAATATAGAGAATAAAGGAAAAGAGTAACAAAAAATTTACAATTTTAGTAACCCTTTCCTCACTGATTTTAATTAGGATATTCAATTAACAACTTGTCGACATAAAATTAAATCTCATCTTCATCACAATTAACCAACCAAAAAATAATAACTAAACAAAATAGACATCTCTAGACCAAAAAAAAAAAAAAAAGAGAGAAAGAAAGAAAGAAAGAAAATAAAAGACGTATGAAAGTTGAAAATCAAAACTCAAAAAATGCAAAATAGGGCTTCCCTGTCTTGGGGTCATTGACAACAAAAGAAAATATACGTCATCACATATCAATACTCATATTGCCGAGATTCCACCTTGTATATCATTTTTCATCATCCACTGAGTGAATCCGAGTGATATTCAATTGTGAGAAAAAAAAAAATTTGGAGTCAAAGTAAATATCAATCTCTCTAATTAGTAAATCCAAAATTTTGAAACAACCAAAATTCCATAAAGAAAGTACTACAGCTAATTTATCCTAAAAACCCCACAAATTACAAAAGGTAAAATGATAAAATTTTAATCTATTATAGAAAAAAATTGAAAAAAAAAATGATACTTTAAGAGAATAGCAAACCAAAAATAAAAATTTATCCTCATGCTGGAAAAAAAAAAGGAAGTTATCATATCATGATCTCAATCCACTTGAGCAATTTCAACCCAAAAAAAAAAAAAAATACTCAAAATCAAAAAAGAAAATTGATAGTTGAAGAGAATGCCAAACCAAAAATAAAAATTTACTTTTATTGACGAAGAAGAAAGGAAAGTATATCATGATCCTGATCCATTTGAAAAATCTGAAAAAGAAAAAACTAAAAATTAGAAAAAAAAATAGTTCAAGAGAATACCAAACCAAAACTAAAAACCACCTTTATGGATGATGAAGAAGAGGGGGAAGTAGATCGTGATTTCACAAAATCATGACACCGAAGGAACTCGCTTAAGCAAAACCACAAACTCGTCTAAATATTTATTCAATAAGTCAAGAGAAAATATGTAGAAGTAAAGAAAATGGGAAGAATGGGAGAATTTAATCTTTGATACTTTAAAATTTGAGAAATGATAGATGGATGAGTAGATTGAGAGAAGATAAATTGATTTTTTTTTTTTAATGTTGAACTCTTATCTAGTTTGTTATATATTAAAAAATATATTAATTTTTTTAAGAGGATCTACATTGAATTTCCACCTACCCCTTGATAACTCGAACCTATGACCAATGACAAAAAAATATTAATTTGTTAATTAATTAGTAGTAAATTAAAAAAAAAAAAACTAAGAAAAATGTGACATTTGTCATCCTCTTGTATAGTCTCACAAAGAGGGGTTTTCCTATGATATACATATGGATGTATACTAGTAGGAAAACCCGTGCAACATGCAAATATATTTAACTTGTAAAATAAAATAATTAAAAATAATAAAATTAACAAAATTAACAATATTTGTAATAAATGTAGATATTATGATTTTTTTTACAACATTTAGTTTTTATTTATATAGATAATATAAGTAATAGTAGTTGGTTTTCATGATATCTACAGTTGTTAACATCAGAAATTCTTTCAACACTACATACACACACACACACACATATACATACAATGTAACTAAAAGTTTCATATTATTTCACATTTTATTATATATCTATATGTGTTAAGTAGAAATGAGTTTCTCTTAATTATCACTTTTTGAACTCCGATCAGAATGCTTGGATTGAATGATTAATTAAAAATTGGTAAGCTATTCAATTGATTAATAAGTTTGTCACGTCTTATAATTACTATAATAATCTAATTATACTAAATAATAAAATTAAAAAATAGTACGATAATTAATTGGAAACCCATGGCTAGTAGGTTAATTTGCTAGTGATGCTGGTTCTAAAAATAGTGACATAGTTATATTTATGGATATTTTCCACTTAAATAGAACAATTTTTTTGTCAATTAAAAATTAATGTCTAATCAAAATTTGAAAATTTTGATATACTAAAAAATACAAACAAATAAATTTAAATATAAGAATCGAAAATATATTAACAAAGTTTACATAAAAATATTACAGATTATTGAAAATTTAGTCCCACAAGAGGGTCCCAAAGTTTTATTTAAAAATTTTATCTTCAACTATTTTCGTAATCTCACAATTCAAATCACTCAACTGTGTGTATGTGCATTTCATTTTTTTTATCAAATAAGTCATCTAGACATAATAATAAAAAACAAAAACTCAAGGGACAAAAGAGGCTATATTTGTAGATTATGAAATATTTGAGGAACAAAAAAGTTACAAAAATGATTAAGGGGCTTATGTGCAATTAACATAGTTGAAGAACAAAAAATTTTAAATTAATTTGAGGGATCTCTATTACACTTTAAAAATAGTTTAGAGATTAAATTTGCAATTCTCATATCATTTTTTGAACTTCGATCAGAATGCTTGGATTGAATGATTAATTAAAAATTGGTAAGCTATTATGTTGATTTATAATTTTGTCAAGTCTTATAATTAGTATAATCATTTATCATACTGAATAATTTGGACCAAGATTTAAGTTTTGTAACTTTTTGATAAATTGTATAGAATTTTTTTATTCGTTAGTGAATTGTAGTACTTTGTAAAATGTGATTATTGAGCTTAAAAGCATATTGGTGTCTACATTATAAGCTGAGTTGACCTTTACATACTTTTTCTTATTTTCTAACTTTGACATATATCAATTAACACTTTACATTTTTTAAAAATAGTATAATGATAAATTGAAAACTCATAGCTAGCAAGTTTTCTATTAGTGCTGGCTATAAAAATAAAGATATTGTTATTTTTTATGGATATTTTTCACTTACATCAATTAAAAAATAATGTCGAATCCAAATTTGAAAATTTTGGTACACTAATAAATACAAACAAATAAATTTAAATATAAGAATAAGAAATTTATGAAAAAAGTTACAAGAAAATATTAGAGATAATTGGAAATTTAGTCCCTTGGGGTTCCGAAGTTCTATTTAAAAAGTTTTATCTTCAATTATTTTTGTAATATCACGGAAATCCATCAAGTGTGTATGTGTGTTCGTGTTTTCTTTTTCAAATCAAAGGCATGATAATAAAAACAAAAACTCAAGGGATAAAAGAGTTAAATAAAAAATTATAGGCTATATTTGTGTGGCAGGATTACGAAAATACTTGAGGGAGAAAAAGCTACCAAAAAAATTTAGGGGACTTATGTGTGATTAATATAGTTTAAGGAAGAAAAAATTAAAATATAATTTGAGGGATATGAGATTTTAAAAATAGTTTAGGGATTAAATTCGCAATTCTCCTATTATTTTTTGAACTTCGATCAAAATGATTAGATTGAATGATTAATTAAAAATTTGTAATCTCTTCGGTTGATTTATAAGTTTGTCACATTTTAAAATTAGTATAATCATCCAACCGTACTAAATGATTTAGACCAAGTTTTAAGTTTTTTAATTTTGTATAAAATGTATACAATTTTTTTATTTATTTCAGTGAATTGTAGTACTTTATAAAATGTGATTATTGAGCTTAAAATTATGTTCGTATTTTTATAAGCTAAGTTGATACTTTTTCTTATTTTTTTTGGTAATTTTGACATATATCGATTAATATTTTACATTCTTAAAAAGTGGTATAATGATTAATTGGATTCCATATAGCTAGTAGGTTTCCTAGTGGAGCTGGTTCTAAATACAATGATATAGTTAATTTTATGAATATTTTTCACTTACATTGAATATTTTCTTCGTCAATTAAAAAATAACGTCGAATCTTGGCACATTAAAAAAATACAAACAAACAAATTTAAATATAATAATAGGAAATATATGAACAAATTTATATGAAAATTTTAGTGATAATTGGAAATTTTGTCCTTCAAGAAGGTCCTCAAGTTCTATGAAAAAATTTAAAATATAATTTGGGAGATCTCTATGATATTTTAGAAATAGTTTAGGGATTAAATTTTCAATTCTACTCCCTTATCAATTTTTTATAAAAAAGTATTATAATTGGATTGCAATAATGAAATTACTCATACTTATAAAATGAATTGCACCTCATACGGTAAGACACTTCCCCTATAATATATTAGTTATATATTCGAGTCATAAGAGGTTTCGAGACAAGTGGGTTTCTTTTCTTAGAAAATACTCATACATTAAAATGTAGTAACAAGTTAATTATGTTACACATTTTTTTCAAATATATTAAGAATAAACCTTAAACATTAGACACGTAAAGTATTCTTCAAATAAATAATTATTTATTCTCCTAATTTATTATATAAATTATATTTTATACTTTACAGGTATTATAAATAATTGACACTTATATAAAGATCCATAATATTTAGTTTTGTAATAACTCTTTTAGGAAAAAAAACCAATTATAAGAGGTAGGTTACATAATATGAGGGTCTTGAAGATATAAAAATAGCTATTAATAGGTTATAGGTAATTAATTTGAATTCAAATAGTTAAGTAAATATTTCATTTTTTACTTTTACTATTTAATATGCAAATATCCTTATACTTGCCACTTGTCAAGATTTTAGAATTTTTCATAAACAACCATTCTCCTATAGCAACTTGAAAAAGCTTGCTTGCCAAGCCCTCTTTAATAGCCATCCTTCCACCTTTGCTTTGATTCTATATGCTTTCCAGTCTATAGCTTGTTGTAGTCCTTGAATCATGTCTTCCATTCATCCTAATCCTATCATGCCTTTTCCTAAGCCCTTCCCTTCTATTTCTATGATATATGCCCCATTTCTTTCCCCGACTAGCAAGACAGACTGTGAAAAGTTGGGTAACACTTTATATCAAGTAAGATAAACATAAACACTTTCTATGCGACCATTTTAGTACCAGAATAAGTCCCAATAGTAGAAGTAGTTGTCTTCTCAATTTAAGTAAGCTACCCTCTATTGATATAGTAAGTATGTGAGGTCTCTTGGGTATGCTCTGTATTTGTGTAGGTTATGGTTCAGTCTCTGCCTTCTTTGTGCGAGGCAAGCATTCAAGGCTTTAACCACTAGAAGTCAGCCATACCAGTGATTTGGAAGAGATTTTCCAAAAAGTGTTTAGTGCCCTTTTCGGCCAACTCTCCATCATCTTGCTTTAGTTGAGCAACATCTATTTCCACAGTGCTCATTTTTCCAATTATGATGCATGGCTAAGTGATCCAACTCATATTGGGTATCCTAGTGCCTACGTGGTTTGGCCAATAGTGGGCCAAGAAATATTGAATGGTGACGTGGGCAGAGGTTTTCGAGAAATACAAATAACCTCTGACTTTTTTCAAATTTGGAGAGCATCTAGAATAAATAGTGAATTACAACTCTATTGTACTACAATTGGTGCATTGATCTTTACTGTGTTAATGTTTTTTCCTAGTTGGTTTCATTATCATAAAGAAGCTCCAAAATTACTAAAGTATTGTAGTCAGGTAATTGTACTACACTGCCTTAATAGATAAAGTGAATGCTAGGCTCCCTATGTCATTGGCTTTAAATCTCGGTATATAAATGGTCAAAGAATTGATAACTCGAGAAAGACACTAAAAAAGATATTCCTTCTCAAGTGCAAGAACTTCTATTATGCTTAAAGGCACAAAAGATAGGATCAAATCCGAAACAACAATTGAGGTTGTTTATACTAGAGGTTTGCAAGATCGGGGATTGCCTTGCCTTTTAGAAATGGTGTATGATGACGCCAGCACGCCTATTTGTGAAATCAAAAAATTCTATTCCCTCAACCCCATGTATGAAAAAAGTGGTAAGGGGAGTAGTAATAAGTCATATAGAATCAATGGGTTCATAGTAAAGTAAAATCCCTAGATGATATATTTTATTACAATTTTTTTTGCTGATAAAGGGATCAAATGGTAAAATTATTTTGTTGGTAGATTGGAGGATTAAAAGCATGACTCTTACTTTCCAATTGGCTATTTTTTCACTAATTGCTACTTCATCAATCTTATTGATTAGTGTGCCCATTGTATTTGCTTCTCCTGATGGAGCAGTTAATTCAACAATTTCTAGACTTCATCTATTTGGTGTTTCATCCATTTTAGGTTCCATTACTCAACACCAGAAGAAGTATACCTTCACTGTCCTCTCTTTTTCTCACCCCTGGTCTATGTCCTACTACTTCCTTCTTTGAGTCCACCATGGCATGATCTATTCATTCATCCTATACCTCAGTCCTTTCCTCTTTCAATAGACTCGTTCTTGCTTGTCAGATTTGCTTCTTTTCTCAAGTTTAGTTTATCTTTTAGTTGGTGATTGAGGATTGGCATAGTTCCTGTCCCTCTATTCCTAGCCAAAGGAAAAGGGTGAAAAGTGAGAAAGCTTAGTAAAGTGGTTACTTCATCAAGGAAAAGAGTAGAGTGCACACTAGAATAGAAAGCCGCGAAAATGGGGGGGAAGATAGGGTCGACGTTGAATTCATCTGCAACAATTCCTGTTCCAGCAAGAGTCTAGTATCCTTATCTACCAGCTATTCTTTATTGGATTAGCCCTTTCTTTGCTCCGAGCCCTTCTCTTAGTTCGCTTTCCTAATAAGGGAATGCTATGCTGGAAGGATTGGATTCAATCCAGATTCAGGCCTTGGAGGAGCATATATTGAGATAGGATAGAATGTTATGCCCCTAAAATGTTGGGTTGCATTTGGACTAGCTGAGTTATTATCTCTCCAATATTATAGCATGTCAAAGGTTGAAAAGGCCAAAAGAGAGGTTTGAGAGGAAGAAGTGTAACTGCCGGCCTATATATCTCTTTCTATAAATAGTCGTTTGGAAACAACGAAATGGCAAAATTCTTCAAAACTTCATCCATTCTATTCAGGTGCATCATAATACCCTGTGGCAAATGATAGAGACCTAAGTATGTACTGGGCCACTAAATGGTCCAAATCCTATGCCCCAAATGCTGGAGTTGCTAGCTTCTAGTTTTTTGGCCCATAAATGCCTCAACTTTTAGCATAATGCATCTGATGGGAATTGACAAAACTCTCAATTGGATGCGCCATGTGTCAACGCCTAAAGTAACTACATTTTAAGTTTGTTTTCTTCTATTTATACATACATACACACACACACATATAAAGCAAAACCCCTTTCGAGAGAAGCTACCTAATGATGACAAGTGTGATCATATTGTTAGTTATTTTTTATACATCACTAATTAACTAAGAAAGTTAATATGATTCAGTATATGTATAAAACTAATGTGAGTGCTTTATATTATTTATTATGTGTAACTGTATGAATTCCCCTTTTGTAAGTTGGTTTGGTAACTTAAAATATACTTGATTACTAACTAAACATTAGAGGAGGAAAATAATAATTTGGAGAACTTTGGGAGAGGCCGAACTGTAATAATTTTAGATTAGGAAAAAAAGAATAAATAAAATAACATAAGTAAATAAAATAATAACAAAACAAATAAATAAGTAATACAACAAAATAAAATAAAACATTAGGATGACAAGGATAATAACCAACTTGAGGTTTCATTTACCTTGTTGTGCACCATGCCACCTATGCTCCTGAAGTAGTGGACTACTTGTAGCCTATTTTTTTCCCTAATATACTACTTGGGCTGGCTAGAACTAAAATGCAGCAATTAGCAAGGAAAAAGAGAGAGAGAGAGAGAGAGACCGAGAGGAAGAGAGCAAGAAAAAGAAAAGGAAAGAAGGAAATAAGGGGGAAAAGAAAGAAGAAAAGCCGAGAGAGGGAAGACGTTCTTGAACACTTCAAAGATAGCAAGCCAACACAAAAAGATAGGTTACCAATCTTCTTCCATGCTAAAACTTTGGTGGCAATGGAGAATTATTCCATGTGTAAATTGATCATAAGATTTTAGTTGTGTTTACTCATAAAATTCTAGTTTTGTGGCTGCCTTTACAATAGAATTATAGGAAATTTATATATGGTTCTAACTTGTGTTTGATCATGTGAATTCACCTCCATTATCATAATAATGATACTTTTCTTGGTATGAATCATTCTAATTTGGTCCTTGCATGATCTTGAAGCAATAGATACAATAAAATAAGAAAAAGAAAAAGAACTAAAACACACAAACAAGAAAATTAGGAAAGTTTAGACTACTAACTAGTCTAAACTATCCATCAACAAGAAAATCTTTTAGAATTTTCAAAATAAGAAAAAACCTATAAAATGAAAATCTTTTTGATTTTTCAAATAGGTGAACCAACTGTACAAGAAAAATAAAAGATTTCAATCTTGTAACACAACCAAAAGCCAGCTCATTATATCAATATCGCTAAAAATCAATCCTTGGCAACAGCACCAAAAACTTGATGCCTTAAAGAAAAGTCACCTAGTTATGAAATTTTAAAAACACCTAAATCCTACTACTAATTAGGTAGCATCCCGAAAGTATACGGTTATCAACTAGCAATAAATAGAAGTAGGGATCGAACCCACAAGGATTGGTTAATGATTATCGATTATTTAATTGGATTGTTAGTTGAAGTGGTTGATAAAAAGCAGTTTTAACCAAAACTAGAATTTAAAATACTAGAAAACAATTTAAAGACTAACTAACGCGTCAAATTAAACACTATACTAAGGAAAGCATTTTAAAGAGAGCAAAAAAAGTAGACTTGTAAAAAAAATGGGGCATTTTAAAAAAGCTAATAAAAAAAGCAAGTAACATGGAAAGCACCATAAGGAAGCAATAAACTAATCTGACTGCTTATTATCTCTAAACTAGAACTAATTAAGAGATCCCATAAACTATTCTAAGAAAGCATGTAGCAAAAAAAAATATTTTAAAAAGCAATTAAATCTACAAACTACAAATTACTCCTAAGAAATCATGGTAAAGAAAAGCCCATAAATTACTTCTACTAATTAAACTAAGAAAGCAAGTAAAAAGAGCATTTGAACTAAACTACACTAGATTAGCATAAAGCAAATGAAATTAAACATAAATTAAAGAGAACGTACACTAAGAGTTTTTAATCTACAATTAGGAGTTTAGAAACTATACTAATCTACAACTAATCTAAGAAATTCCTCCCCAAATGGGGAGGAAATAAATGGTGAACTAATACCCTGATCTAAAGCTTTCTATCTACCCTACTCATCCTCCAAAAAGGCTTACAAGTAGCATTTATAGTGTTAGGGTTGAATGGAGAAGGTGCAGCCAAAATTTGTCACGAACTATAAGACTATTTTGCCCCTTAAAATTCTTAAATCAAGCACAGAAATCATTGTTGCTAGATCTGAAAATCCCGATTTTGAATTTTCCTTCTTAAAAATCCCCATAACTGCAATTTTGGATATTTAGTTGGAAACCCGGTTTTGAAAATCCCTCCTTAAAAATCAAAATCGTATTTTTGGATTCTATTTCATCGCTGGAAGTTTAACTACACTTGGAAACTGTGGCTTTGGGCTGTCCTCTGATTATGGCTTGATTTTGTTTGTTTCTTATCTGATTGTGGCTTCGTTTTTCCCAATCAACTCCTACACATAAATACACTCTATTAATTACACAAAAAAATACTAAAATAATATTAAAAACTCTAAATTAATACAAACTAACTTAATCTAGAAATTGAAGTAAAAACAAACAAAAATTACACATAAACCATAAAAATGCTTGAAACTAAGGCAAAAGTACTTAAATTTAGGGTACATATAACTCTAGTTTCTTAGAGTTATCAGGCGCCATATCGCATGGCCGCAGTAGAACTAAAAGAGTTGAAAACATAGTTGCATGACCTCTTGGAATAGGGATTTATACAACCTAGTGTGTCTTCATAGGGTACAATCTTCCTATTTTGTTTGTGAAGACCAAGGATAGAACCTTAAGGATATGTATAGATTACCAAGTGTTAAATGATATTACCATAAAGAACAAGTATCCCTTAGCCCTCATTGATAAACTATTTGACCAATTACAAGGGGCCAAAGTTTGACTTGAGACAGGGTTATTACCAATTGCGCATTAAGAAGGAAGATGTAGCTAAGACTACTTTTAGTACTCGGTATGGACACTTTGAGTTTGAAGTCATGCCATTTGGTTTAACCAATACTCCGGTAGCTTTTATGGACTTAATGCATTGAATTTTTTGACCTTATTTGGACCATTTTGCGGTAATATTCATAGATGACACTCTAGTGTATTCTAAATCCCAAGAGGAACAAGAGAAACACTTAAGGGTAGTGTTACAAACCCTGAAGGAGCACAAGCTATATGCAAAGTTTAGCAAGTGAAAATTTTTGTTAAATAAGGTATCATTTTTAGAACATATAATCTTCGAAGAAGGCATTGTTGTCTTAGACCCATCGAAAGTGAAAATGATAGTGACATGAAAGCAAGCAGAGAATGTAACAGAGGTGCGAAGTTTCTTGGGACTAGCTAGATATTACCGTACGTTTGTGAAAGATTTTTTGAAGGTTGCTAGTCCCTTAACCAAAATGACTAAAAAACAAGTCTAGTTTATTTAAGATGACAAAAGTGAAGCTAGTTTTCAAGAACTAAAGTAATGTTTGAGTACTGCTCCAATTTTGGCATTACCCAGTCCGAGAGGGAGTTTTGTGGTACACATAGACGCTTCTAAAGAAGGTTTAGGTTGTGTGTTAATGCAAGATGGAAAAGTGAATGCATATGCCTCCCAAAAATTAAAACCATATGAGCAAAACTACCCAACTCATGACTTGGAATTGACGTCCGTGGTGTTTTGCTCTAAAGAGGTGGAGACATTACTTGTATGGTGTGATCTTTGAAGTGTTCACCGACCATAAGAGCCTCCAAAAAGAAATAAATTTGTAACAATGTCAATAGAAGAATTAGGATGGAATTTCTAGAAGACTATGATTGTAGTATCTATTATTACCCAGGAAAGGCGAATGTTGTTGCAAATGCTTTAAGTAGGAAAGCACAAGTATCTAGACTTATGGTGAACAATGGAAATTACTCAAGAGATATGTCATATTCTTTGCTGTTTCATATTAGGCAAAACTAGTAGGCCAAGGCACGACCAGGCTCACCTAGTACACATATATATCTATCTATACAATATATAAAGGCTCAACATCTTTTTTATTGGTGTCCTCACTTTATAGTCTTCGCTATTTATCCCTGTGACCTTAAAAAATATTAGGGATTTAATAATAATAATAAAAAAAGAGTCTGATGCAACTTCCTACATTAACATGATGTTAGATGTATTCATGCATGTATACTTTCAAACATGGTCAGTTTATGTGGGAACGTGGAACACCTACTTTACACTCAACTAAACAACTAACCTGGAAGTTTTTCATAACATATATGGCTTTTTAGCAATGACTACCTATCTACAACTACCCGAGTGGCCTACTTTTGATTACTAAGCATCCAAAAACACTAAATTTTGATTACTTAGCAATGACTACATATCTACAACTACATCCCCGAACTGCCTATTCTCCATTTTTTAAAACTAAAAACGCACTTAATATTGTTAACTGATTACCTAAAATTATCGGTATATATTTGGAATTTTATCCCAAAACAAACCCAAGTTCACAACCCGTTCAAGTTAAAATTGCTTATCTCAACAACTACGGGCAATGTGTGGAAACAAAGGTACATCTTCTAAAATTCTTCTTATACCATTTCCTCTTTTCTGTAATTCTTTTTTTGACCTATGCTACTCAAATATGAACTTTACATATTTATTAATGTTGTACAACATTTCTTTGAATTATCATATTGTTGTTTATTGAGGGCCGCAAGATAAATATATGGCATGATTTGCTATAATTTCTTGAATCATTGTGTCTTTTTATTTTTTTTCCATAGTCCCTTTGTACTGCCAAAGATAACATGACATGACACAAATTTATTGATACAAAATATATTATACTTAAATTTATTAAATTTAATTTTCCCTTTCCTAGAAATGAAATTTTTTAATGAGTTTCTATACCTAAAAATGAAATTTATCTCCATTCAAGAGATAAAGATGACAGGAGACAAATTAATTGATTAAAACATATTATTTTAAAAATATTTAAAATTTAATTTTTCCATTTTAGAAAAATAAAAATTTAGTCAGTTTTACACTTAAAATTGAAATTTATTTCAGTTCAAGAGGTAAAAACATTGTTTTCTACACATTGTTTCTTTTATTGACGTTCTTCCATTTTATTCCCCTTGGATTACATAGATGGAAATTGGTTTTGACGGTGAAGAAGATTTTTGAAGTTGAAGTGAATTCAAATAGTAACAATATTACTCTAAGGACCTCACTACAAGACTTTTAACATTTGTTGTCTATGCTTTTGTACCGGTTGACTTAAAATATATCAAGAGTATTTAGGTGTTCCACGGGTTCTATTTTAAAATATCTTATTATAACTTACATCACGCTAATTTATTAATTTATTTACTTGCTTTGTATGTGTTAATAAATAATATTATTGCAATTCTTTGGAACTTACTTTTATAAGGTAAAAGAGTACTATAAAATTTAAATTCAATAACCAACAAATGGTTGAATTAAGTAATTTAATGGATGCGGCAATTAGTTGAGTTTTAAACATTATTTTATTGTCTATGCCATTAGTACAGTTATCAAGAGTGTGGGAATTAGAACAATTTTGAAAAGTTTAAAACACACAATTATAAACACATTAAAAATATTGATAAAAATTTTGAGCTGGCATATAAAAAGTAATTAAACAATCACAATTAGTTAGTCAAAAGTAACAAAAACACATTTTCCTAGACATAATTAAAAATCATTTAAAGACCCTATATTACCTAATAAATTCCAAATTGCTACATACAACTGAAACCATCCAACTGATTATGAAACTAAAGGTATTAATCAAAACCTTTATTACCTAAATGCTACATATTGTGATATTAAATTATACATTTAATTTTTGGTTTTCCATTTATGAAATAATGAAAAAAAAATTGACAAACAATAATTTCCTTTCACTTCTATTCATACAATAATATGTATTTTCTAATTTTTAACATTTTAGCTAATTATTGAAAGTCTATCAATACACTATGCACTGTGGAGTTACAAATGAGTGAATATGTATGTATCACTATATTTTTATTTTGTCAAACTAAAATCAATAAACATAATTACATTTAAATACACATTAATTAATAAACTTAAATTCTTCACTCTCTTATTAAAGTTAATTACTAAATTTACAGTCGTAAAGTTAATAAACCAATTAAACAATAACAAAACAAACACTAAAAAAAATGTATAATTTAATATCATACTATGTAGCATTTAAGTATTAAGGTTTTTGATAAAGATTAGTTTCATATGCATTTGGAAGTTTTGAGTTTTATGTAGCATAACAACTAAGATTTGGGAGTTTCTGCGTAATTTGAGGATCATAAAATATGATGAAAGCAAAATACCATATGAACTTTCACTTCATTTCTAGTTTACCTTTTTGACTTATTTAATAATAATCAATTAACCCCATACTTTGTGTAGTGGGACAAAATTAGTCATGTAATCTCAAATACTAAATTTTTGGTCTTCCATTTATCAAATAATCAAAAAATTAATAAAAAAAGACAAACCATAAATTACTTTTCCTTCTATTCGTACAATACTATGTATTTTTCAATTCTTTAAATTTTAGCTAATCATTAAAAGTCTATCAATACACTATGCATTGTAGAGTTACAAATGAGTAAATATGTATGTATTACTATATTCGTATTCTATCTAACAAGAAACAATAAAATATAATTATATTTAAATACACATTAATTACTAAATTTAAATTCTTCTCTCTATTATTACAGTTAATCACTAAACTTAATAGTTCTAAAGTTAATAAACTAATTAAACAATAAGACAAAACAAATACTAAAAAAAAATTGAAATTACTTGACTAATTTTTTCCCTCTACACAAAGTATGGGGTTAAATGATTAGTAAATAAGTCGAGCAAGAAAACTAGAAATAAAGTGAAACTTCATAGGGTATTTTGCTCTTATCATGTTTTATCAAATTAAAGAAATGCCAATTTGAAAAAAAAAAAAAAAAAAGCACTGCTATTTTGAAGGCAGTTTTGACTAATTACTTCCAAAATCTCTTTGTATCTGGGTCTACAAATTTTGGACGAATTGTCTTTACTTTCCTTGATTTTCCTAATAAAACATCGCTGTAGTTCTAAATAGACGACACTAAATAACAAAACTTTTATGAGTATGTTTAAATAGACGACACTAAAGAAAACAAAATTTTTATAAGTATGTTTAAATTTTTTGTCACTCATTAAATATTTTACTCATCCACTTCAACATTGTGTTGTTAACTTTACTTCTATCCTAGATTAAAAGAAATGGCATGTTTGTTACAGAAGGATGTCCCTCTTTTTAAAACCAAATTAACTATCATGCACGCATTCCCCATAACATATTCCATCAATTTAAATAAAAAAATCAATCAAACATTACATCTTATTGTTATGTTCATATATGATTCTAAATTATTTGCAATTTTACAAAAAAAAAAAAAAAATACATGGACAAACTGCCCCAATTACTAAAAAGAAAAAACATAACAACTAAACGATTAATTGCATACTCTTATATTTAATTCTTAATTTTACAAAGCTTTTATGGCCATTACTATTCTCAAATACAATTACAATACCTCAACAATTTGGTATATTCAAATGTAGACACCGATAAAATGGAACATTCAAGAGAACTGAGAGAAAGAAATCACATCAATCAACGCCTAAGAAGAGAATATGTAAGGGCATTCGATAGTCAAACACACCAAAAGTTGATTGAATATGATAGTACTAATAGGAGCCGAAGAAGCGCTTTAATGAGTACAGAACAACGACAACAACAATTAGCTCAAGACGATGAATATTGTACCATGAACATGAAGCAAACAATTGTACACAACACCGAAACGAACCCCATGCACGTAAGTTGTTTCTCGAATTTTGAAAAATATTAAATTTAATATACATTCGTTACATTTTATCAAGCAAACCATGTTTGAGTTACTACTATAATATTCATTTAAAATTTGCAAATTCTTAAACCACAATGATAAGAGGAAGTACTCGCCTAACTCCTATATCCCATGTACCTGTGGTTGACCAAAACTCATCCACATATGAATACAGAAGCACTTATTGAGCAACAGATCCTCGTACGACAAATCTGCATGGTAAAAAGTATAAGTAGTTATAATTTCTTTAAAATATAAACACATTATATTGAAATGCAAAAAAAAAAAAAAAATAACTACGCATGTTGTAATATATACTTTAAAAAACTTGAAATGCAGATGTTGAAGTGCGACAAAATTTTGACCACATACATGCAGAAATAACAGAAGGTATGCCTTCTAGATTGTGTATTTAATAATCATATGCTTTAACTATCCATGTATTATGAATTATTAAATGTCTAAATTCCTTCAATTCAATTTATATGTCTTATATATCATCCTCTTTCGTCCATTAAAATTACACAAGTTAATTAATCTTATATGACCTAAGTAATTTACTTTTTTATTTTAAAATTAATTACCCTATATTTTACCAAAAATAACATAATTTAAAACAATTGGTACAAATAATGAAACATTATGCAATTATACATTCAATTAATATCTTACATTTAATCATGACTTTGATCATCTATTCAATTAATATTGAATAAGTATTCCTTCTTCTTCCGTTAGAAGAAACTACACAACCTACACGTTCTTCTACTGTCTGTTTATTATTTAACACATTTTATAATGAAAAGCATTTTTGTGAAAATTTTACGAACAAATTGTGAACATTAGCTATATAAACAATAATTTAATATCATGCATTCAATCATGAATTCTGTACTTCATTCGTAAAAACACCTCAAATTCTGAATGATTAATACTGGTTTAAAAAAAAGATTAAATAAAAGGTATCAACATACTAGATTAACATATTTACCCACCAAAAAAAATCTTAATAACATATTCACATGAAACAAATGTATCGTTCGTACATGTTAATCCATCAATCACTAAATCTCGAAGTAGAGTGGGTCGAAGGAACACATACAATATAGCACGAGATTACCATGTACGATTCAGTAATCCGAATTTCAATTGCTACCACCACAGATGTGCCCCTATTGTGAAGCCAAATTGTTTTCTGGAGAAAAATCTAAACTATGTTGTTCAAGTGGAAAGATCATCTTACCACCTATACCATGTCCTCCTGAATTGTTAATGTTGTTTACATCTCAAACACCTGAAAGATGGTATTTCTAACAACAATTAAGATTCTTAAATCACATTTACTCATTTACATCCATGGGTGTATATCTCAATGAAAATATAAACAGCAGTGGAAGAGTCTATTCGTTCAGAACTCAAGGTTAGGTGACATATATCACAAAATTAGAAGTCTACTACTATCCATGAATACAGGAAGTAGATATCTCCAAAATTTTATTTTGTTGAGAATCCATACTTGCATAGGGATTTGGTAGAAAAAATAAAAAGGATTCTTGACGAGTGTAATCAATTCGTTAAGATTCTTAGACAATTGGGTCTGCGTCAGGATTTGCCAAATTGCAAACTTATTATCAAGCAGCAACCACCCAATTGTCACCAATACAATATGCCCACAGCATCTGAAGTAGCAGCAATCGTTGTTGGTAGTGAAGAAATGGGTCAAATCAATAATAGGGACATAATTGTTCAAGCAAATAGTTGACAATTATTTAATGTCCATAATATTATTGGATATTATGATACTCTACAATACCCTTTTCTATTTGTATTTGTAACTTATGGATGGGATATCAATACCCAATGTGTGAATGGAAGGAAAGTAACATATCGTGAATTCTATGCCTACCTATTGCAGGTACACGTACATATTATTTTTCTCATCATTTTACAGTTTAAAATTTTATTTAAATCGAAAATAATCATTTAAAAACATACACAGATTCAACCTCATGATACATCTATTTTACTTAGAGCTGCACTTCTTCTAACATAATATGTAGTGGACAATTATGTCAAAATTGAGATTCACGAACTACGATGGATACGTGCAAAGCAAGATGCTATCAGGTCATAACCATATTACAGATTGCAAGATTCAATCCAAAATGGTGAAAATGATGAAGGTTTGCATATCAAATAATTAATACAATGTATTCAAAAATATTAATCTTTGCTCGAAACTTAATCTATTCCTTACTATCAGGAAATGCCGGTCACAAGATTATTTTGCCCCCTTCATTTGTTGGGAGCCCTCGACATATGCACCAACGCTATTAAGATACTATGGCATTAGTCCAAAAATTTGAGAAATCAGATTTAATGCTAAGCATGACGTGCAATCCAAATTGGCATAAAATAAAAGATGAATTGCTCCCAGGCCAATTTTCCTCAAGATCGATCGGATCTTTTATCATGTATCTTTCATGCAAAATTCAATGAATTCAAGGATGATATAATACAAAAAAAAAAAGTGTTCTTGGAAAATTACTGGCTTATGCTTATATGATTGAGTATCAAAAAAGAGTTTGCCACATGCTTATATGGTAGTCATATTGGCAACGAGTGATAAGCTAAGAACACCAGAAGATTTTGACAAAGTCGTAGGAGCAGAAATACCATTTAAAGAGGATGAGCCTCAATTGTATGCAGTTGTTCTCAAGCATACGATACATGGTCCTTGCAAAGACAAAAATCCAAAAAGCCCATGCATGAAACACGTTAAATGCAAGAGACACTTTCCTAAGCCTTTCTCCTCAAGCACTCAAATATCATATGATTCATTTCCACTATATAGAAAGCACAATGTGGCTCCAGTACAACTTGATAGTGATTCTCAAATTTGGGTTGACAATAGTTGGGTCATCGAGTATAATTCTTGGATACTTTTGAAATATCCTGACTGCCATATCAATGTAGAGATTACAAATACTGTAATATGTATGATTTTTTTGTACAAATATATAATTAAGGACCCTTATCTAGTAGAGGTTGAGATACGACCTGATCCGAGTTATGATGAAGTACAACAATTAGTTGATGGTAGACGGATATTTGAACTTGAAACACTATAAAAAAAATTTTGAATTTGAAATGAGTCGCATGTATCGATTAGTTATCAGATTACTGATTCATCTATCAGGCATGCAGTCAGTGCGATTTTGGTCACAACAATGGATTGAAGATATCTTGAACGATGAACAAAACTCAGAGACAATGCTTACTGATTTTTTCACAAAGAATTGGAAGTTACAAGCTTTAGCAGATGAACAAGGAATTTGGGTACAAAATACTTACTTATATAGCGAATTTCCTAAACATTTTGTCTGGTATCAAAATACTAAAACGTGGATTAAAAGAGTATCACATAACAAAGTTATTGGAAGGATTTATATTGTACATCCTTCCTCGTCTGAAAGAGAAAAATTCTATCTTCGGATCTTACTTAACCATGTCAAAAGTCCCAAATCATTTTAAGTTCTATTAATTGTTAATGGGACCACTTGCAACACTTTCAAAGCAGCAGCAGCAGATAGGTAAGGACTTTTGGAGAATGATAATTACATTTGACGATGCTTACTTGATGCAAGTTCAATACACATGCCTTCTTCGTTTAGAATATTATTTACATCTATTTTAATTCAATGTGAACCAACAGGAGTGCGTGGTCTTTGGGATGAATTCTTTTTCTACATGCTTCACTATTCAATTTCACCCCATCAACCGAACAACATCCTTTCTGTCAACAGGTTTCCGTGTGAATTGCAAAAATTGTTGCACAAGTACAATAGGGATATAAAAGAATTTAATTTACCTTCAATCGATGAAGAATATGACAACAACTCAACTCTTCCAAGAGCCATCGAAGATGAACTCTTAGTCGACATACCTGATGAGGATATTAGATCAATAGAATATCCTTGAACTTTGACCAGAATAATGCATTTCAATTAATTACTTCAACTATTGAATGGAAGGAGAGCAAAATATTCTTCATAGATGGCCCTAGGGGAACAAATAAAACATTCTTATACTGTGCACTTTTGGCATACCTAAGGAAACGAGGTTATATTGTCATTTCCACAACAACATTAGGAATCGTAGCAACTCTTTTGCTTGGTGGAAAAACCGCACACTTAAAATTTAAAATACCTTTTAATCCTGATGCTATGAGTATGTGTGGGATAAGTAAATAATGCGATGTTGTAGAGTTATTGAGGCGTACTACTGCCATAATATGGGAACAAGCGTTGATGACTAATCGGTATGCATTTGAAGCTTTAGACTAGACACTAAGGGACATTTTAGACTCTTGGTTACCTTTTGGAGGAAAATTTGTTATTTTAGGAGATAACTTCAGACAAGTTCTATCAGTGTTGAAAAAGAATCTAGAGGTCAACTTTAGCAAGTGCATAAAAATTCTCTTCATTTTGGAGTAATGTTCAATTCTTGAGATTCGAGCAAAATATGAGAACAGTGATGGTCTGCAATTCTCTAATTTTTTGTTGAATATTAGTAATGGTATAGAGCCTACCCTCAGTGGAGATTTCATAAATTTACCTTCACAATTAGTGTTTCCCTGGGATTGATTGTGATGATAAATCAACTTTTGAATTAGTTGATTTAATATTTCCAAATAAGGCTGAGCATGCAAATGATCCAATTTTTAAGGTTAGAAGAGGAATTATCACTCTAAAAATACTAATGTTGATAATATCAATCAAATGGTTATACATTCTTTTCATGGAGAAGAAGTCGAATATACATCTTGGGATTCGGTTGATAGTGATAACCATAACCTCAATCAACAGGAGTTCTTAAATTCCTTTTGCCTGAGTGGCATGCCTCCACATAAGTTAGTGTTGAAACGTGGATGCCCAATAATGCTTTTGAGAAATTTTAATCCTGAATTAGGTCTTTGCAATGGAACGCGGCTAATATGCTATGATTTGGGAACAACGTTTATAGATCCTGTGGTTGGAACTAGTCATTGTGCAGGTACAAGATTTTTTTTACATCGAACACCACTAAATAGTGCAGCAGATAGTGGACTTCCTTTTGTATTAAAAAGGAAACAATTTCTAATTCAATTAAATTTTCACTAACAATTATCTCAAGGACAAATAATTCCGAATGTTGGAATTTTCCTCCGCAACCAAGTCTTTAGCCATGGTCAGTTATATGTAACTCTCTTTAGAGGCATGTCTCAAAATAATACAAAGGTTTGGTCAAGAATAGAAAAATAGAAAGGACGAATGAAGTATACACAAAGAATATTGTGTATAAAGAAGTTCTTTTACCCTAAACAATATAATTTATTTTACAGGTAAATTTAAGAATCTATATATTCTTTCATTAATTCTTATCATAGCAATACTCTTTGTGCATACATTTCATGATTTTGAAATTATTTCATTTTTATTAAAATATATTAATTTTAAAGTTGGAGTAACAGCTCTTATGTTTGTTTTGTATCACAGGAACTACAAAATTTGCAGAAGTTCCAATAAATGAAGATATTATACATCACTTGAAGGAACAAATGGATGCATGGTATTCTTGGAAGGAGAAAAATAACCAAGGTCATAATCTTACAGAGGTTAGTTATAACTTTCCAAATTCACGAAACAACAAATACGTGACAAGAAATATTAATGCATTTTGTATAGTTTAAAAAATTTCACTTACAACCATATCATACTTTTGATAAAACAGGGACAAAAAAAATGCAGATATTGAGCCCAGGTTAGAAAATTATTGTTGGTGTCAATGGTTCAAATTTAGGACAAATAATACTAAGAGTATTGAGAAATCAAAAGCGGCATAGGTAGCTACTCACATCTTAAAAGAAAACAAAGTATACTATTTTACTAATTCTAATGCTATGGATAATCAACAGGTCAGAAAGAACCGATTCGATAGAAGGATGGGACATAATAGAGGTATGCATCATAAAAGCAAAAATCTCAACTGAATTTTTAGATAACATCGCAACATTATTAACTCTAATTTTGTTATTTTTGTATAAAGGGGTTAGAGAGAGAAGGAATTTGAATGAGTATAAAATATTTCAGTACGAATTCCATTTATGCTTAAGACTTTATTAAAACATCTAATACTGTCTATTTCATAATATTGAGGAGTGATGCTATTTTCTTTATGCTTCACTACAGGAAATATGCAGAAAACATATCACTTTGACATACTGATAGTACACTATATTCCTTAGTAAATATCTATTTACAAAATATATATATTACTAATTCCGTATATTTTGGATTAAAGTATTATATGGAACGTCAAAGACTATAGTGGTAAGATGTGAAAAAATATAAAAAATAAATAAATGACTGTAAAGCTACTACAAGGTAATTTTTGAAAATTACACAAGTATAAATTACATCATCTTTACTTATATGGCTACTCCTTACAACAACTGTATTATTTTGTTCAACATATTTTATATTAGGTATATAGCTACAATATCTTGTAAGCCTTTATTTAAAGAAGAAGAAGCAGTCACTCCGTCAATGGTCAAGAAGGTTGATGAATGAATATGTGCAGTCACTTCATCAATAGTGTGGCTAAATGAAGATATTGTAAAACGTTGTTGAAATATAATCTAGCTCACTACATTTACCAATCATTGGCATTTTACACTACATAGTTTTCTAAAACATTTATGTGTAATATATAACCAATTTTATAATACAACGTTAAAAATTGCACCACACAAAATAAATACATTAAATGTTAATAGACAAACAAATAATTATAATTTTTTAGGATTATATGATTTTGGACAAGTTACACACACATCGAGTATACCTTGATCGCTAGTGTGTGTGTCTATATATATATATATATGTGTGTGTGTGTGTATGTATGTATGTATGTATGTATGTATGTATGTATGTATGTATGTATGTATGTATATCTATACTATTATATATGTGCAAGTTGGTCTTTCTCCAATTTTTTGTTTCTCCCCTCAAAGTGTTTCTCCTATTTTTTGTGATAACTAAAATACCCGCCCTTAATGAAATATAATTACCCATTCCCAATAGAAAACATATATAAGTGTTACTTCCCTTTTTTGTAATGTCTAAAATACCCACCCTTAATGAAATATAATTTCCAATACCTAATAGAAAAACATATTTAAGTGTACAATTACTTTTTTGTAATATCTAAAATACCCGCCCTTAAGGAAATATAATTTTCAATTCCCAATAGGAAAATCTAATTAAATTATTCTTTATCTATTCTACCTATTTTCAAGATACAACAACCTATTTTGACAAAAATACATAACAAGACGGAAGATTTTATTTGTATAAAAATATTTATTATAATTAAAATTTCAAAAAAATAAAAAAATGAATCATATAATTTCTAATTTCTAATAAAAATATAATTAATTAAATTAAATTACTCATAATCTATTCTACCTATTGTTTAGGATACAACCATCTTATTTCAACACAAATACATAATAAGATGGAAGACTTTTATGTGTACAAAAATATTTATAATAATTAAAATTTCAAAAAATAAAAATAAATCTAATTAAATGTAATATATTCTCCATATTACGAATAGGAATAATATAGTATATTAAATTCATTATAAAAAATTTGAAATAATAATTTGTTCTTTTGTCTTGCTTTAAAATGCATTGAATGTTCATGAAAACATCCTTTATCTTATTCTAAAATGCATGAAATGCTAATGAAATAAATTGTTTCTTCCTTAACTTATTATGAAATTTTGGCATAAATACATAATAAGAATGTATATAATTTTAAGAGTAGAAAAATCATTTATTTTTAAGCAAAAAATAAATAAAAATATTATTTTGTAACTATTATATATGTTCAAATTATTTCTATTTTTTATTCATAATAATTATGTATAACAGATAACCATTATAAATATTCCAAATTCACTACTATTATTTTTTTTCTCTAATTGTTCATTCATTAGTATGCCCAATTTAGGAAACTTAATTTAATCCTTCCCCATACGTGCTTTATGTATAAGGTTAATTACACTTCATCTCTTTTTTAGTGTCATTGATAGGTTAAAACCTAACATTATCTATTGGCCAGTAAAGTCCTTCATTATGTCAACTAAACAGGTTGACTATTTTACCTCTATTATATTCTAATTTTTTTTTTGTTTAATTTTACTTGATGGATAATTTTTTCATAAAGAGAATATTTAATTAATGTAGAATTTGATGAAAAGATGCATTGAAGTTGAATTTGACATTTTTGCTAGCTTTTTCTCTTATGGGATTAATTAGAAGAATATGACAAATCTGGCCGATATCATTTTTTGAGTGCAACTTTCCGTAATTAACGATCAACTATAATTGTTTTTCGACTCTTGATTATAGTGACTTCTTTAACTTGAAATTTTGGTTAACATGAGAGATATATCCATGAGTATATAGAATTTTGAGTCTATTCCAACTTAAAGATCACAAAATTAAGTAATCATAATAATAAATAATTAAAATTTTTATAAAGTGAAAAAATAGTGGAATATATAATATTATTTTCTATTTCTTTTAAACTTGTATTACAATTAATTTAGATTTATTTTTCCATCCTACTTGAAGAAAAGAAAATTAACCAAGCAACGGAAGTAAAGCTGAGGAACAAAATAAAAAACTCACAACGTTTAATTGAGATAAAAGCATTTGTTAATTTTATATCTCTTTAATAGTATTTCTGTTTTAAATATTTATCTCTAATAATATCATTTCATAAAATATTAGTTTAAATGAACTATTGACGAGTTAGAATATAAGTTCAACCCGTGATACAATGCATGTACCCAAAATATTTTGAAATAATCATTGTAACAATACTTTAAATAGTTGCAGGTATATAATGAGTTTAAATGTCAAATTCGGAAACTACAATACCGATTGTTACAGTATATGCTAAAATAATAAATAAATATTGGTTTGCACCAACTACTAATAAGGTTAAAAAACGTTAAACCAATTTTATGATTCATGCTCAAAATAATCTAGAATAATTATTGCAAGACTCATAAGAATACTATGTATAAATTGTAGGAATGACAATATAGAAAAAAATAAGTAGGTAACTATTCTAAAAGACAATATATATTATTCAAATGTAATCATACTACTAAGTACTCTAAAATAATTACAGATATAGTTTGATTTTATATGTCAATTTTGAAAATTATAATGTAATTCTTCACTATTTAACAAAATAATAAAGACATAGATTAAACATCTTAGTATATAATACAAGGAATTAATAAAAAAGTACAAAAAATAAAATAATATAAACTTTTATTATCCTTCATTTTGTTTATATATTTAATATATGCAAATTTAATTTCATACTAATTTTGGAGTTAACCACATTCGATACCATTCAGAATGAATGGAAGAGTTTAGAATATCAATATTATCATAAAGTTTAGAAACATGAAAAATACCAATATATTCTCTATATATGGATACATAATTAATATACACAAATGTTAAAAAAATTAATTAGAATAGAAATTATAAAAACTAACTGTTATTTTGAATGTCTTTAGAATCAAATATTTTTCATTTGAGTTGTGTGCATTTAGAGCAATAGAGAGGATTTTTTTCATTAATTTTTCGTACATTTCAGAGTAATATATAAATTTTTATTTTCACCTTTTCATTATGATTGTAATATACTACGTGATACCTATTCATATTGTACATAACATATTAGCTTAATTTATTGGTTTTCTTATACAAGAAACATAATTTTTGTTTGATATCTTTATTCTTTATATTTAGGTTTATTTTTTCATATTTTTTGAAATTTTATTTAAATCATTTTTGTAATTATTACTATATATTATTTAATCTCCTGTAAATATTTTCATTAATAAAAGAATTTTGACATGCTTCATCTATTAAATGATATTTGATATTTGATGGTGATTTTATCCTTTACAAATGATCAAGAATATATAGCTATATATCTCAAAAAACTTCAATATTATGGAAAAACTTTTTGTCTATAATTGATTAAGTTATTGGTGGTGTTGCTATTAGAAATTATAATCTACGAACCTAAAAAATAAATAAAACCTATTTTAGTTCGGAGTTAACTACATTTTATACCACTAAAGATGAATAAAGAATTTAGAGTGTCAATTAAGTTTCAAAGTGAATGTTATCATAATTTAAGAAATAACATAATAATATATTCTCTATATGTATATGTATTTTACATAACATGTTAGCAAAAAATTAATTGTGATTCAAAAAATATATAAAATCTCACTTAAAGTAATAACGTGTAATTTTAGTTATATTTAGAACTATAATTTCATTAGCATTTCATGCAGTGTAGAGTAAGATAAAAGATTATTTTATTTAACATTCGTTGCATTTTATGTCAAGACAAAAGAATAAGTTATTATTTCAATTTTTTATAATGATTTAATATACTATATAATACCTATTTATAATATAGAGAAGTATAATTGTTGATTTGTTTAATTATCCTATACATAAGACATAATTTTTGTTTCATTTATATATTCTTTACATTTTAATTAGATTTATTTTCTTTCTTTTTTTTGAAATTCTTATTAATCATTTTTTGTAATTATTATCCATATATCATCCAATTACCTATTAATATTTTTACCACTAATAGAATTTCAAAATACTTCATCTATATAGTGTTTGATACTTGATAATGATATTACCTTTTTTTGTAATGACAAAGATTATACATATGTGTTTAAAAAGTTCAATACTATGAAAAATATCTTAATCTTTAATTGTTTAATTAATTGGTGGTGACACTATATGAAAATTAAAATCTAAGCACCTAGAAGACAAATATAAAAAAGAAAATGCAATTATCATACGTTGTTCTCATAAAAGAGAAAGTATGTTTAATTTTTAAGAAAAAATGAAATTTATATATAATTTTGTAACAAATAACAAAAATTATTGAAAAAAAAGGACAGATGAAAATTTTTTTCATAATTACAATGAAAAAGAGCAAAGATATTAAAAATATATCTATACTATTATATATAACTCTATATATATATATATATATATATATGCGAGTTGTTATCTTCTAATTTTTTTCTCCCCTTAAATTTTTTCTCCCTTCAAGGTGTTTCTCTCTTTTTTTTATGATGACTAAAATATCCGCCCTTAATGAAATATAATTCTCAATAAGAATAGGAAATATAACCTATTTTTGTTTTTCCTCTTTTTGTGATACTTAAAATACCCTCCTTAATGAAATACATATTGTGATAATAAAACATAATAAATAATTCTCATCTATTTAATTACCTATTTTAATAATACTACCATGTATTTTTTGTCACACCTAATATACCCTTAATTAAATAGTTTCACGCTTAATAAATCCTTAATGAATTTTTTTTATTTAGTTATTTATTTCTAAGAACACTACTACCTATTTAGATTAATGTAAGTGTTTGGAATAAATACATAATAAGAAGGTAGAAAACTTTTATTTGTAAAAATAAAATAAAGTAGTCTTTATAACTATTATGTATCTTCCTTGATTTTTTATAAAATTTTGGCATAAATACATAATAAAAAGATAGAAAAGTTTAAGAGCTAAAAAATTATTTATACTTTAACAAATAATAAAAAACATATTATTTATAACAATTTTATATGTCTAGATTGTTTCTTTTTATTAGTATAAAAAAATTGTACTATCAAATATGGGGAAAAAGATCAAGTCATGGTACGATGCATACTCACAATATTGTAAAATAATCATAGAACAAATAAGTAGGTAAATAATATAAACAAATAACACAATTTATGCAAATAAAATCGTACTATTAAATACACTAACTAATTGCAAATATAAATTGAATTTCCATGTTAACTTAGGAAATTACAATGCAATTTCTACACTATTTAATAAAATAACATAGATATATATTAAATATCTAGGTAACCAATTCAAGGAATTGATCACAAAAATTACACAAAAAAGCATATATAAAATTCATATTTCTTTATTAGCTTTACGTTTTGTTTATGTATTTAATAAATAAAAAAATTTAAGTTTATAGTAAAATATTATATTAAAATACAATTTTGGAACTAATTACAGCCATTTAGGATAAATAAAAGAGTTCAGAATGTCCAAAAAAGACAAAGAGTTCAGAACATTAATGAAGTCTTGAAGTGAATGTTATTATAAGTTTAAAAATATAAAAAAAAAATGCAAATATATTCTTGGTAACAGAATAAAAACACCAATATATTCTTTACATATACATATATTTTACACAATATGTTAAAAAATTAATTATGATATAAATTATATAAAATTTGCATGTTATTTTGGATGTCTTTATATAACTACATGTTTTGCATGATAGTTGTGTGCATTTTAAAATAAAATAAAGGATTCTTCATTTACATTCTGTACATTTTAGAGCAAGATAACATAACAAATTTTAATTTTTCATATTTCAATAATTATCTTAATGTGTTGTTGCTGATTCCTATCCATAATATAGAGAATATATTAGTTTAATTTATTTAATTTTTATAGATATAACACATAGTTTTTCTTTAATGTATTTGTGCATAGTTTTTGTTTGATGTATTTATTCTTTACATTTTAATTGAATTCATTTTTTCTTATTATTTTTTGAAATTTTAAATAATCACTTTTATAATTTTTATCCATTCATCATTTGATTTCCTATAAATTTTTTTTTCTCTATTTAAAAGAATTTCAAAATACTACATCTATAAAATGATGTTTAATTGATACTTCGTAGTGATTTTTTCTTTCTATTTCTCCACTTTTTTTTATGCCTAAAATGTCCGCCTTTAGTGAAATATAATTTTCAATAGGAAAATATAATCAAATTACTCATAATTTATTCTAACTATCTATTTTGAAGGATATACACCAATTTTTTTGCCATACAATTCTATCCGAGATAATCTACTATTTTCTTTTACTATTTGTCAAGAGTAATATATCTTTAATTAAAAGATAGTTTTATGCCTAACATGTCCTTAATCAAATAGACTTTACCTGTCTAAAATACTCCCTATTTAATCTAATAGCACTATCTACTCTTTATAACACTACTATATATTTATTATATATGTATATTTAAAACTGATGTAACAAAATTCCTTAGATTTACATGAAATTTTGGCATAAATGAATAATAAGATGGTAAAAATTTTTATTTTGTATAAAATAATTTATATTTGAGCAAAAATAAAACAAAGTAGTATTTATGATATTATATCTAGTCAAATTGTTTTTTCCTTAAGTTATAAAAATAAAATTAAAAAAATTGGTATAAATACATAATAAGAAGGTAGAAATTTTCAAAAGTAGAAAAATCATTTATATTTGAGCAAAAAATAAACTAAAAATATTATTTTATAACTGTTTTATATTCAAATTCTTTCTTTTTTATCACTAACCAAACAATTTTTCATAATTATCTATCTTATACACGCAAGCATGCACGCACATATATATATATAAGAATATGTGCGTATAGTAGTAGTGGTAATATGAAAATGATACAAAGGTTTTACTCATATTTGTTTTTACACAATTTCTTTCTTATTGATAGTAGAGTGGAGGAATTGGACTCCTCCTTCCCTACCTTCTTCATGAATTTATCTTTTATTGATTGCCGAAAGACCTCCAACATATATAGTTAAATATATATAAAAGTTGATTGAAGAAAGAATTTTTGGGTAATTGGAAGTAAATAGAAACAAAACAAATACTCTTCCCTTTCCCTCACTCACATATTAGAATTCAATTGTTAATTTGAAGGAAAATTAGAATAATTTAGCTCTGAATATCCACCATCATGACGACGATAACTTACACGGATATTGTTTTCCTAATCGATGGGTTAATTCAGTTGTTGATTCAAGTATTTCTCACTATTTTTTTCATTCATTTTTATCCACGTATTTGTCTTTCATGGTCAACGACTTTGATTGTTTTCTTGGAGTAAAATGACACAAAAAGGGACGAAATCAATTTAGACAGCTCTTGAAGAATATAGGAGATATGAAGGAGAAGGAACCTACATGATTGTGAAGTTACAAAAATTGAGATTGGTAAGAGTGGCGGATAGATGAGAGTGGAACGGTAGTAATTAATGGCCCATACAGGGAAAAAATATTAAACTGTGGTAATTTAATTGGAAACTTTTTGTTATTGGGGTGTTTTTTGTCCAAAACAAAAAATTTTCTCTAACAATAATGCCACCCATACTCTAATTATGAATATCATGTAGCCTTTAAATACAAATATTTAGAGGTTAAATACCTGAAACTCATGAAATTTGATTCGTTAATTTCTATTATTGAGGCATACTCTAAAGATAAGATATCAAAATGGTATTTTTTTCCCCCCTAATATATATTCAATTATTAAATTCTTATCTTTAATGACATTATCTTGTAGAATAACATATATTAATTTAGAGGCAAAGAAGAAATTAAAATTTTCAATAACTTAATTAGGAGTGTTATACGTGCAAAGCACGTGCCTTCCTAGTTTCTAGTATATATATATAGACATATATATGTATATATAGACATATATATGTATTAGAAAAATGTGTTGAATAATATTGAATGGATAGAGCAGCCTTGCGAAAAACAATTTTATATATAAACTCAAGTGGGTTTTGACTTTTGATTCAGAAAAGTTTGAAAACCTACAAATTGCTAGAATATATTCCTTTCGAAAAAATTTTATATGGATCGGATTCATGGTATTATACTATAAACTCTTTGATTTATATTATTTTATATCACTTATTCAAGTGATGTGGAGTGATATGAAGTAACATAAACCAAGAGATCCATGGCATCCATTTAAAAATTTCCCATTCCTTTCCATGCTTAGATTGATCCGGTCCCAATTCACATATACAGTAGATGTTTGCTTTGCATTTGAAAATCGATATGTGATTGAAAATCATAAATTTTATTATCGGTATGAATTTGTATTATTGAGACTTGAATAAGTTTTAATATATTAATGAATTGATAAAAATTTGATACCTAAATCACATATGAAAACAAAATGTAACATTTTCTTACACTTTTATTCATATAAAATAATTCTTATAATGTTTAACTAAACAACATGTATGAGTATCTTTACTTTCGATTCTTATTCCATCTCCTTATTTCCATAAATCAAATACCCCTCATATTTCAAGTTTGTTATGGGAATCGAATTGTTCTATTACGTATAAATATATTCTTCTCTTAATTAATACAATTAATTTTGTCCCCATTTTATATGAATAATTCTAATGCAAGTTCAAGACAATTTTACGACTTAGGGAACAATTTTCTTAGATTTAAAAACTTGTACAGTACAAACTTTTTAAACACATGATATTGTACTGTACAAGTATTCAAAGTACAAGAAAATTATTCCCAGGGACCATAGAATTTCCCATATATATATATATAATCTTTCTACATATTTTGAAACTTTTTACTGGCATATATAACTAAGAATGTTAACCACGTATTTAGCATTGTTGTTTTATCCATAAAATAATTCATTCAATAAAAAAGAAAAGAGTTTTCCTTTTTTTTTTTGGGAGGTTATTTGTTTACCACAAATATATAATCTGAATGAGTAACCTCAAAGAATTGCTATTTTGAGTATAATTACAGTCACAAAATTGTACAATCATCTAATTGGTCCCTGCTTTTTGTCATACAATATTCAATACAGATTATAATGCTACTACATAGTGTAAAACTACTTACTATAATGGTTCTGCTCCCGAGGAGGTTGTTTAGGATATAGTCAATTAATAAAAACGAATGCTTTTCCAAAGAAGGGACTGTGTAAGCCTAGGATTTGATTCCTCATAATTTCATTCCACGATATTATTTATTTGAACAACTAAAATTTCATAGAGCTCATGAGATGGTTTTAATGGCAGATTCCGTTGGTGATGCAGTCTTGAGTCACATGCAAAAAATATTTTAACGGCTAAATTCTTACTCAAATTTTAGCTATGATTATAATTATAGTAATTAAACGTAGTCGAAAATGACTAGAGAACCACAAAATAAGAGGAGACCTGTGAAGATGTTTTTCTTTGTACGTGCTTAGAATAGGTATAAATTCCATATAAAATTGCTTTAATATAATTTTCCAATATTATAAAACAAAAAATAAAGTAACAATTTCACTAAATACCTAATTTCCGTTCATTTCAATTTTAAAATTTTTAAACGATCTATTAAAAAATAACATACTATTTAAACTATTAACCAATAAAGATCATTAGAATAGGAATTTTTTCTCATTCGGACATGTTATCTACTTTGCAGATGGCAAACACATACAAAAGGACTTTTGGTTCAACGTGGGATGGTATCTTATCATACTACTGTTTCTTTTCCACCTGCTTAGTCATGTGAATTTGGAAAAAGTTAAGCATATATGAATTGGAATGCACTCAAAAAAGCCGCACTCTGTCCCTTGTCTTTTTTTATATATAGTTAAGCATAAATGATTGAGTTCGTGGGATGAATTTTCATGTCACAAAAAATAGAACTAGAAGGTGGGACTTCTCATGAATTTGGCAGATAGTTATCTCAAGATGTAGTAAATGAATTTCAAGTTGGAACTAGGAAGGATGTAGAAACTCTCTCTTTCTAGAAAGAAAATTCAGAGGAAAAGTCAAAAAAGAAAATGAAAAAAGCTAGAGGAATCTGGCTGTCTCCCTAAGCAGAGATTACCCCAGCAAAAAAGAAAAGATACAGACAAGATCGTCAACTTTAGTAACGGGACCATATGTATTTTTAAGGATAATTGAACAAACACATTTGAATTCATAATCACTTTTACAAAGTGAGAGTGCCCCCACAAGGATTTGGAGTTTATGTTATGTTAAATGGAAAATTGGAGCTCTTTACGTTAAATCTGCAATTTAAACACAAAAAAGTTTCATTGCTCGTAAATTTTCTTTTCTCTCTTTCCTTGCCTTTTCCATTGTTCTCGTCTCCTACAATCAACCGATGGCAGATGCAATGCTTGGTTCCGCTGTTACAAGTTCTACTAGAGAAGGCAATATCCTCGGCTTCATCAACAAATTGGCTTTTTTGTTGGTTTTAAGAAAGATTTGGAAAAATTGAAGGAAACATTAACCATGATCCAAGCTTTCATTGAAGATGCGGATAAAAAACAAGTCACCGAAACGTCCGTGAAGCTTTGGCTAGAAAAGCTTGAACGCGTGGCTTTTGATGCTGAAAATTTGTTGGATGATTTCAACTACGAAATTCTTCGCCGCAAAGTTGAGATTCAAAGTCAAATGAAGAGGAAGGTATGCTTCTTCTTTTCACTCTCCAATAATCCTATTGCATTTCGTTTCAAAATGGCGAACAAAATTCAAAATATCAATTTAGAACTGAAAAGTATTAGTGATGAAGCAACCAACCTTGACCTCCTGTCCCAAATTGGAGCTAGAGATGCAACTGCTCTTCCAACTTCTATTGGATTTACAAAGGACAGAGAGACTGTCTCTGTTACTGTTGATCCGAGTTTTGTTGGAAGACTAGAGATGATGATGTCTCACACATAGTAACTCAGTTGACTGTCACGACTACTAATGAAACTGTCTCCATTCTTCCAATTGTGGGTATGGGTGGGATCGGGAAGACCACCTTGGCTCGAAAAGTTTTCAACAATCCAAAGATTGAAAAGCATTTTGACAAGAGAATATGGGTGTGCGTATCAAATGAATTCAATATCAACAGGCTTTTTGGATTGATTCTAGAACCATTGCAAGGTCGAAAGCCAGAAGTTGAGAGTATGGAAGCTAAAGTCAACCAACTCAAGGAATTATTGGATGGTAAAAAGTATCTGTTGGTACTCGATGATGTATGGAATGAGCAAACCAGACTCTGGAATGATTTTCTTGGATCTTTGAAAGGTATTAGCTCAACCAAGGGAAACTGCATCCTTGTAACCACTCGTAAGCTACAAGTGGTGGCACCTATCGTGGAAACTTCTTCTAATTGTTCCTTGAAACAATTATCAGATGATGAATGTTGGCTTATTATCCTAGAAGCACATGCATTTGGCAGCAGGGAAGTGCCAGATGAATTTCAAGATATTGGATTCCAGATGGCAAAGAAATGTCGAGGCCTACCATTGGCTGCAAGTGTACTTGGCGGCATGTTGCGCAATAAGAGAAGAGATGAATGGCTAAAGATGATATTTCATAATGTTGGTGATGACGAAAATAGTGTCAATGAAATTTTGAAGCTGAGCTTTGATCATCTTCCATATCCATCTCTTAAAAATTGTTTTGCATATTGTTCAATCTTTCGAAAGGACTTTGAAATCAACAAGAATCAACTAATCCAACTTTGGGCAGCTGAAGGATTTCTTCATTCAAATCTAAGAAATAATATGGATATGGAGAAAGTTGGTGACATATTCTTTCACATCTTGTTGGATAATAACTTATTGCAAGATGTGGAGAAGGACAAGTATGGGAATGTCTTGAACTGCAAAATGCATGATCTTGTGCATGATTTGGTGCAATCCATCTCCAAATATATCGAAAACCACAGATTTGGAAGATTCTAGAATAGCTGATGAGCACAAGACTTTTCCTATTCGGTATCTTACGGTGGAGAGGAGTGATGGAGAAGAAATACCATTTCCATTGAACAAGAACTTCACGTACATAACAACATTAATTTTGTTGGAGAACATATCAATTAATGATGATGCGATATCATTTTTTAACTGTTTGCGAGTTTTCATCTTCGCGTCAAAGCATTTTGAGAAGATTGCTGCATCAATTGGCAAATTGTCTCATTTAAGATATCTTGGTGTATTAAATAATGGTATTACAACATTGCCAGACTCAGTTTCTAAGCTTTACAATTTGCAGACATTATTAGTTAGTAATTGCGAATCATTGAGAACATTCCCAAACAATTTCAAGAATTTGGTGAGCTTAAGGCACTTCAACTACTTCACCTCGAGTAATTCAAGTGATAGGATGCCCCTTGAGATCGGACTATTAAATTGTCTTCAAACGTTACCATTTTTTAATATTGGTAAAGAGAAGGGTCGACAAATTGAACAGTTGAAAAGTTTAAATAATCTTAGTGGAAAGCTTGAGATACGCAACATTGAGTTAGTGAAAGGACAGGAAGAAGCCGAGTCTGCAAATTTGACAAGAAAGTCAAACATTCATGAGTTGAGATTATCGTGGGGAAATGATAGGAGTGAAAATGAGAACAAAGATAATCAAGTGTTGGAAGGTTTGCAACCCCACCCAAATGTGAAAGGCTTGAAGATTGAAAATTTTTTGGGGGATCAAATTTCGACTTGGATTGGAAAACTTGATAAATTGGTGGAGCTAGAATTGAGAAATTGCAAAAAATGTAAAGAATTACCAACTCTAGGAAATATCCCCTTTCTCAGATCTCTTGGGTTGAAAGGACTAGAAAGCCTAAAAAGTATAGGGCCTTCTTTTTATGGTGGATCAACAAACATACATGCTAGTAGTCAAGGATCCAAAAAGTTGTTTCCGGCACTTGAGCGTCTCTATCTATCTCAATAGATATGACAAATCTAACAGAATGGACAGAAGCAACATCTCATGGAATAATGGCATTTCCTATCCTTGAGAAGATAGAGATCGAGAAGTGTCCCCAATTAACCACCGTTCCAAGTCACTTTCCAAGTCTTAAGAGATTGAACATCTCGCAAATCAACCATGGATTAGAGGTAATAACAAGGATTTGTAGCAGGGTGTGTACCCTTACAAGTCTAGATATTCGTTATATTGGTGGGCTCACTCATCTGCCAAATGAGTTGTTTCAGAACAATCCAAATGTTAAAAATGTAGAACTATTTAATTGTCCTGATTTGACCCAATTTTTGGATTGTGTGTGGGGGGGGTGAACAGGGTGTTCAATCACATACTAATAGTAGTAATCTGGTTGGCCTTGTGTCACTTGAGAGATTAAGCCTACAATTTTGCACAAAGCTGAAGTCGATTTCAATCCCCAGTGGACACCAATACCTCAGTGCCCTCGGACGTTTATGGATTTTCAACATTGCTTTGAGTTAACCCATTTGTCCATTCCTCAGTTATTTGTATCCAAGTCAGAGTCTTACCTTCCTCTTGCCAAGTTGTTTGTTTACGCATGCTCCAAACTCCCCTCCTTTCCATTAGATTTAAACAGCACACCTTCTCTCTCAACACTGCATCTGCACAATTGTGACAATCTAACCACTCTGCCCAAGGGGAGGCTTTGTTCTCTTGCCAACTTAAGAGAATTGCACATTGGACCATTCTCAAAAAATACCACACAACTGCATTCCTTCCAAGACCTCTTCAGTAACATTGTATGGATAGCGTCTTCCCTTCGTGATTTAGCATTGTATGGATGGCCTCATTGGGATTCTTTGCCCGATCAACTTCAGCATCTCTCTGCCCTAACAGATCTTAAAATAAGGGGTTTTGGAATAAAATCATTGCCTGATTGGTTTGGGAAGCTTTCTTCACTTGAAAAACTCAATCTCTATAATTGTGAAAAGTTAGAGCATTTACCCTCCCACTCAATCCATGACAAGCCTCGCCAGACTACAATACTTGTGTATCTCAGACTGTCCACTTTTCAGGAAAAGGTGCAGGGCAGAGAATGGCAGCGGCCCTCATTCTGATTGGTCCAAAATATCCCATATTCACTTCATTGTCATTGATAGTGAAAATTTTAAAGATGGACGTAAACTGTCGCTATGATCACCATCATCTGATTGCTGAGGAATTGTTGGAAAAGCTCTCTGCTTGCTTCTTTCTTGTGGATTTCTGCACCACTGGTAAAAATCTCTAATTCTTTTTGATTCTTTATTTGTTGTCATATCAAATGAGAAAGAAAGAGATATGTTGTTTCGGTAGTTCGATCCCTTAGAATAATATTAATATATATATATATAATGTAAGCTTGTAGATACAATTCAAATGGTTTTCTATTCTCAGCAACTCGATTGTTAAACTAATTCAAGACCAAATATGGAATAAAACAAGTTTCGATCTAGAATATTAGGCTAGCAGGTCTTCAATAAATTGAGATGTATTTCCCTCTTTCCTTCTTTCTTTTTTTTAAAAAATCTGCTGTAAATAAAAATGAAGCCAAAATTGATATGATCAATGTTTCATGCGATAATTTTGGCTAATCCTGGTTATGCCGTGCTTGCTCTTGCTCAAGAAGGTCACTGCAGACCAAGAGAGGTTCGTATTTTGCGGCCGAACATTTGTTTTTGCGCCTGATGTTTAGGATTTCTGATCATTATTGTTATACCATTGCATCAATTGATGATCGTTCTTGATTGGATCAGGTTTTTAGCTGTAAACATAGTTGTTCGTGCTGGAGGCAAAAATGGTGTTGTCCTTGCCGATACTACAACATATATGTGCCTTGAGGTGAGAAGTCCATGACAGTTTGTTGAGAAACCTCCAGCTGCCCTTGTTTTCTTATATTTATTTTCCCTCTACTGAATATAAAACTGTGAATGTCTTTTCAGGGATCTTTGTTCAAAACATCTTCACTTATCCTAGCTTCATGTATTTACAAAATAAAGTAGAATGATTGAAACTATTTGCCCGGCTTATCAAGATCTTTGTATTTTTCTGATACAAGACAAGATATTTGTGCCTTGTGTGCCAGTTTACGGTGATGATCAAGCAAGGTACTCACTATTGGAAGTGCTACTAATGTTTCTTGTGTTGTGATAGAAATTACTGCCTTTGCTTGTGACTAGCCTTTTCCTCAATCTTCTTAGGACAAGTTTAATGCGAGAACAATATAAATATGTGGGAGACGCATCATGAGTGTGGCATTGCTCTGTTTCTTAACTGCGCTAACAAGATCAATAGCAAACAGCCTCTGATTTTGTCCAGAAAAATTTCAGAAAGTCTCAATTGAAGAGAGTTGCAAGGATTGAGCAGAGCTAGGAGTATAAACTTATTTTAAGATACAGGAAAAAGGTAATGATGTTTTTGCTTGTCTTCGTTGCTTGGATTAGATGTCTCCAAATGTAGCTCCGTTTTCACTACATAAGATGAGAAAATTTCATTCATCGAAGTCTTGTAGGCAGATGGTACGTTTTTACATCAAACGTACGATTTATAACTGATACAAATTATATATTGTGTTCGACATTGGAAGATATGCAAGGTCTATCTTGTATAGAGTCCTTGTGCTTGCATAGTTATAAGGTTCACAAATTAAAAATTGGTGTACATTATGTGATGTGGTTGTACAATAATTTTTGGCATTGTCTTGTTAATCAGAAGTTTGCTTTGTTTTGACTGTTTTTCTTGCTAGCTTGGGCTCTAGTTAATCAGAAGTTTTCTTTGTTTAGATTTGTTTCAGAGAATATATTTGACATCTCAAAGTTGAAATCTTATTTGTTTAGCTTGGGCTCAAATTTCGTAATAAACAGTCTCTTGCATGTATTTCTTTTTGTGGCACTTGCATGCTTCATCAATCTGTGTTTCCTTTTGATTTGCCTTGAAAAAAGATGATAAAAGACATCGAGTTATATCAAATGCTTAACATCCACGTTTTGACAAGTCTTGATCTTATTTGCAGAAAAGTTTGTGGATTATGGACTAGAATGCATTCTCTCAAATCACTATAAGTTTTTGTTTTCCTGTTTCATGCAATTTGAATATGCCGTGTCTGATTTGGCAGCCACATTCTCCTGATAATCATGCTTTTGGCGAGAGACTTGATGATGCGGAGACTGAGAGAGTCTACATTGGATCTTGTGCTGGTGAAAAAAATGAGGATCATTTCCTATCAGCTGCATAAGTTTGTTGAGGGCCGCCTCTTTGGATTGGTGGACCATAGTAATAGTGGGTTTACTGTTAAGCCTTGATGTAATGAATTACCAGTGAGTGCAGTTTTGAAAAATTAACAAGCAAAAATAAATAAATAAAATATTTTGTGTAAGTTATTTGTAGTGGTGTTCATCCGACCGATATTCGACTTTCATATCATAAATTCCAAAATTTAGTATATCGTTCCACAAATTCTAATATCATTCCACATTTCTTTCTTTTTCGTTTTTCATTTTTTTTTTTTACCATAAAATAGTTCTACTTTTCTTACATTATATTTATGAATATGATTATCAAGTAACTTATTTTTTAATTATTCTAATTTTCACATTATCATCTTTGTATAATGTGCATGCAGCAAAATATAATTCATAATATATTATATATACAAGTTTCAAATAGATTATATGTACAAATGTATAGACACAAATCTTTATGTGTGTATAATACACACACATATATAAACTAGAAAAATGCACGTGCTTTGCACGTGTATTAAATGCGTGAATTAAGATTTAAGATCTAAACTATTTCAAATTTATTAAGTAATACTTTATTTAAATATTATTGAAGTAAACATAATCATGTTTTATTTTTCTGATAGAAGGAAAGTAGCCTAATTAAATGTATATTTAGTCTTTTTGTTCTTTTATGTGAAAATTGCTTCCATTTTTCTCATTTTACTGGTTTTGAATTTTATCATTATTTATGTGTATGATCAGTGTCCATATCTTTCTTTTCTTAGTCATAAACGTAAAAATCATATTCTTTCAAAATCATTAGAGACTTTTTTTTTCATTAATTAACTTATAATTGTCTGCCACAGTACAATAGTTTGTTTTACCTCAAAATACAATAATTAAAATTATTAAATAAATTAGCACCATTTAAAATTATTAAATAAATTAGCACCATTTATTCATTTTTCTATGAGGCATAATCAATATGTTTTTTCTTAATTTTGAATATATCTTTATTTTTTATACTCATCGTTTATTTGTGAGACAAATTTATTTATTTTTCCTAATCTATGTTCTCACTTTTCTTAAAATAAAAATAAAAAGTAAGTAAAAATTTATGTCCTTGATGATAATATTTTATGATATTCAGCATGGCACTTTGGTGCCAGTCAAGTTATTACTTCCAATCCTTATTTTCTTACCTAACGTGGGAAGCTTTTGTTTTCTTTAATGTAGATGACTGTAAAGCAATACTATGAATATGTATCTAAAAGTTTCTTATATATGGCAACATCTGTGTGTCTAAAGTACATCAACTGATTTATGAAGTTGTATTTAGGATATTATATATAGGTGACATAATTTAATTTCCACAAGATATTATATATTATTATAGAATTTATAAATAAAATGAATTCTACCTTCACCTAAACTTAAGCCTTAGATTAGATTTACCAATACAGTTTTGCTTTTTCTCCAATGAACAATCCAAAATCCCAAATCAATCCCTTATCAAATTTTGAAATTTAAATTAGCAGCCAAAACTAAATTATCTGTTTGGAATTCAAGGAATTTGTAATGGGAGGGTCTACTATATCCTTAAAAGAAACTAAAGATCATGGATTTTTGCCTCCCTACTAAATGATGGCCTATTTCCGGTTTGAATTCAATAACATACCTTTAATATCAAAGTTTTGCTCCAACTTAAAAATTACAAAATTAATAATTATACAAATAAAAAATTGAATATTTATAAAAGTAAAAAGATATAGTTGATAGGAGAGTTTCGAAAACTTTCTTTGCATTGAGTTCATCAATTGTAGTAATATTTAGATTGTATTCAATTACCCCAAAAATTAAACTATGTACTCAAATTTCTAAAAGGTATATGTGGGATGAAAATCTCTTGACATGTTTCAGTAAACTCTGATGTGGTATTTTTCAATGGTTGTATAATGTATTAGTCATCGGCTTAGTATTTGTACATTAGGAATATTAAAATTCCATATGACTTAACAAAGTTGAAATAAATCAGGAGTTTGTTAGACTAACAAAGTTGGAAGTCATTCTAAAAAAGTACTTAAGCACGACCAGAGGAAGCAAACAAAATTTATGTCAATTATGTTATAGAATTTTTAAAATCAATAAAAAAAATCCCTAGTCTTCATTACTTATGCCATACTTAGTCAAAAGATTAAAAGATAATTACTTATGACTAAGTGTAACAAATTTCTAATTATAGAGTTCAGATCGGATGTACACGTTTGTTGTAAATGTGTATTTGATCATTTTATATGAAATCTTTTCATCTAGTTCTTTCCTATGTGGAAAGATTAGAACTTTTGTCATTTGACATTGGCATTAGATATAAATTAATCATTGTCAAGATAGGATAGTTTTAGGATTTTTTTTATTTTTTTTTTTTTTGTCACCAAGTGATGTTTTGATGAATGATGGACACCATAATCGCTAAACAAATGATTTTTCATAAGAAAAAAAAGTTGATATCAAAATATAAAAAAGAAATTATTGAATTAAGCTCAAAGTTATGTCATGTGACTCAATCATAACCGAGTTAATTGGAACGTTACTTTGCCCTCGTTAAAAAAGTCAAACCAAAATTGAACCTTTAGCTCTTTTAATCAAAGGAAGTTTTATATTTATATTTATGATTAAAGGGTTCATGACTTATAAGAAAATTTTGGGGCATATAATCTTTCAAGTATTTCTTGGTCTAATACAAATAACAGTTTTTGTACTATGCTTCATACATGTAAAATTCGAGACACATATTTGATTATTTGTTACAAACTGAAGTAGAGGAACTCTTATGCACATATAATAAGGTAAAAGGAGAAATATAATAAAAGAAAGGGCAATAAAGTGAAATAAGTAAACAAAACAGTAGAAAAGAGCCTCACAAGTATATGAAAAATTCTTGACGCTCACAGGACTCAATCTATTTGTTTTCATTTCTCCCACCTTTCTTCAATAGGTTTTAGCATAACGTACCATGCAAAAAATATTACACAACAAAAATTAAAAATAATCTCATGTATGCATGATTATTGTGCAATAAAGAATTGATATTGTTTAGATGTTAATGTCAACTTTATGAGTTTTTTTGCATTTTCTCTTGTTATTTTTTTTTTAGAATCTCAGTGTAAAGTTGTTGACTTTTTCTCTATTGTTGACTTTTTCTCTATGTGTTCTTATTAATTTCATCTTTAAAGTTCATACTGGATAAATAAATCAAATTTACTAACACTTTCATCTTTCCCTAAAATGAAATTTAAGTGGAACTAAACGATGTCTTTACCTATTTCCTTTATTTAGTATCATGATGCTCTTTGGCACCTTATGATATGCTAAACACTACGTTTTCGTTAGATTCTTGAGAGAAGCTAGAGACTCACCCAAATTGTTGATATTAACAAATGATGCACAAAGATCAAATAAAAATGACAGCAATCATATAGGCTCTGTTGATCTAGTAAATCTTGGAAAACTAAAGACGATCCTTCTCCCAGGCACAATATGTGAGCCTTTTTTTTTTTAATCTACTCTTTTTACCCGCAACCAAATAAATCCTAATTGTAATGTGAAGGACCAAAATGTGATCAGCATGATAATTCTTATGTAAGACCTCCTCCTCCAATTCCTGTGTGAATTCCTAAACTCTCCCTAAAACTAATCAGGATTCCATTTCAATAACATGGTAATACTCCTTAAAACAAATATTAGGATTTACTTTGAGATTACTTTCCCCAATAACAAGTACATGAAAAAAAAAATTATGAGGAAAAAGCAACAAAAGAGATAAAAAAATATTATAAAAATCCTTTTTTTATATTATTTGAATATTGATGAAAACATACATACAAATGAAAAGATATATGCCAATATTAAAGGGAAAAAAATATATGAAAACATTATTTAGCACCACTTAAATGTAATTTTAACTTTAGGAAAGTTTTAAATATTAATAAACTTAGTTTTAAAATTTGGGGAAAAAAAATAGTTCTCAAAGGTAATATGAGAATCTAGATTCATAACAGACATAAGATAATTGCTGAAGACCACTTCCATGCCATAAAATACGATCACACCTTTGGACAAGAAAGTGTATAGATTAGCTCTTTTGCATAATAAGGTTGAATATACTGTCTCCCTCTTTACTATCCGAATGAACAATAAGTAAAGGATGCATACATTTGTCCTCTTTTCATCTATTGTTTCCGAATAGGACGTGTGCTCAATTTTCTTGACATATCCAGTATAGGTACAAAACCATGCTGGTGTTCGCCGTTTCTCCTTTGGGTGCAAGTCATCTCCTGAATATCTGTCTGAATTGTGTGAATACTTGTATGTTGGCGGAAAATATATCTTCCCTTCTTTCCATCCATCAAACACTCGACCACTTCTCTGTTCTATCCGCAACTGCCAAGAAATCACCAAGATTTAGCTTACCATTACCTAATGAAATGAAGGGAAGATAATGATAGTTCACTAAATGAAATAGAAATATAATACTTGGTCATTCTCTAACCATGCTCTCCAGTTTTGCATCTATACAAGCGCTTTAACAGTCCGATATGAGAGGGCCACTCGGTAATTGAGATCCCCAAGCCAAATAATTTGACTGCATCAAAAGCAAAAGAAATCAAAATATGGACGACAGATGGCATGTGTAAATTGATATAAGGATACATTAACTTCAGTTGTAATGCCAAATAATTGCTATTAGAACAAGGGAGAATCTTCTAGCACAAATTGAGAGAAAAATTACATGAAATATCCAAACATATTGGTTACTATACTTGCCATGCTTATTTACGAAGAATATATCTATTTGACTTATTGCATGTATTTGAGTCCTGTTGCAATTAAATAACACACATTACTTATTGCATTTATTTGAGTCCTATTGCAATTAAACAACCACTATTGGTTATGTTTAACAATTTACGTATCACTAAAACTTTAGACAAGGCGTTTGAGTTCTATTGAAATAAAACAACACCACACTATTGAGTATTGGTTATATTTAACAATTTATGTATAACTAAAACTTTAAACATCTTTACATAGTTACCCAATATAAAATAATATATACTACAATTTCAGTAGTGATGGGTAAATTGGGTAGATCAAAATAGGAAGAAACACCTCAAGGGAAAAACAAACTTACACTTTTATAATAGTAAACATCTTTACATAGTTACCCAATATAAAATAATATATACTACAATTTCAGTAGTGATGGGTAAATTGGGTAGATCAAAATAGGAAGAAACACCTCAAGGGAAAAACAAACTTACACTTTTATAATAGTATAGATTATAATAGTATAGATTAAATATATACATATATGTATATATAAGAGCTTGTGTAGCACGTGCTTCGCAAGTGTAACACTTCCAATTTGTTGGAAATTTTTATTTTCTTAAAAATAAATTAATAATCAGCGAATGATAACAAAGAATACCAAGTATAAAAATTTTACCTCTTGAGTTTTTTTATAAAAAGATTTATATTTTTTGAAATATATATTTAATATCTTTACTCTTTTCATTGTAATTATTTTAATTGTCTTTTTTTTATTTTCATTAGTATTTGTTATTTGTTACAACATTATATAAAAATTTCATTTCTTCTCAAAAATTAAACAAATTTTTTCCTTTATGAGAACAATGTTTGATATTTGCATTTTATTTATATTTCTCTTCTAAGCCCCTGGGTTGTAATTCCTATAACATCACCACTAATTAATTGAATAGTTAAAGATTAAAATATTTTTCATAGTATTGAACTTTTTAAACATATATTTTTTCTTTTTGTTTAATATGCTTTGTCATTATTAAAGAAGATAAAATTACTATCAAATATCAAACATCATTTTATAAATCAAGTAATTTGACATTCTATTAATAGCAAAAAATATTTACATGAAACAAAATGATGTGTGGACAATAATTACAAAAATTGAATAATAAAAATTCTGAAAAATACGAAAAAAAATAAATCTAATTAAAATGTAAAAAATATATGCATCAAACAAAAATTATGTTTTATATATACATAGCTAAACAGATCAAACTAATATATTCTCTATATTATGATTATGTATCATATAGTATATTAAATCATTATTAAAATATTGAAATAATAGATTGTTATTTGTCTTGCTATGAAATACAACGAACGTTAATGAAAATAATCCTTTATATTACTCTAAAATGAACGAAATGCAAATAAAATTGTAGTTCTAAAGATATTCAAAATTACACGTCAAAAGTTTAAGTGAGATTATATATATATGTATGTATGTATGTATCACAATTAATACATATAAAGAATATATTGGTACTAAATATCTTTTCATATCTCTTAAAGTAATTATAACATTCACTTCACTACTCCATTGACGCTCTAAACTCTTATTGACATAAAATATGGTCAATACTGATCTAAGATAGTTTCTCTTTTCTTCTTAGGTTCCTAGGTTATAATTTATGATAATAATACCACTAATGACTTGATCAGTTATAGATAAATACTTTTTTCATAATATTGAAATTTTTGAAATATATCTATATAATCTTTATCATTCTAAAAGATAAAATTACTATTAAGTATCAAACATTATTTTATAGACAAAGTGTGTTAAAATTACTTTATAAGAGAAAATATTCACAAGAGATCAAATAACATATAGTAATAATTACAAAAATGATTAATTAAAATTTCAAAAATAAGAAAAAATGAACCTAACTAAAATGTAAAGAACAAAGATATCAAACAAAAATTATATTTTATATATAAGAAAACTATACAAATTAAACTAATATATTCTCTATAATATGGTTTGGTATCACTCGACAGTATATTAACATCATGATCAAAAGATGAAAATAAAATATTGTTCTTTTATCTTGCTCTAAAATACACAAAACATTAATGAAAAATTCCTCTATATTACTCTAAAATGCACGCAACTCTAATGAAAAATATTTAGTTCTAAAGACATCCAAAATAACATGTAATTTTTTTATCTAATTTAAATTATAACTAATTTTTTAATATATTGTGTAAATTATGTATCCAAATTGGGAATATACTAGCGTTTTCCATATTTTTTAACCTTATTATGGTATTGACATTTTGAATTCTTCCATTCATCCTGAATGGTATCAAATATGGTTAACTCCAATATTATATTTTGATATAGTATTTTACTATGAAATTAAATTTTCATTTATTAAATATGTAAATAAAATGAAAGCTGATAAAAATGTATTAATTTATTTTTGTTAATTTTTCATACTTTTTCAATTAATTCCTTGCATTTTCTACCAAAACATTTAATCTACATTTTTATTGTATAATTTCTTAAATAGTGATGAATTACATTGTAATTTCCAAAATTGACATGTAAGTGCAATCTATATCTTCAATTATTTTAAAATATGTAATAGTATGATTATATGTAAATAATTTATGTTGCATTTTATGGTACTTACCTACTTATTTATTCTATTGTCATTCCTATAATTTATACGCAGTATTTTTATATGTTTTGTAATAATTATTCTAGACTATTCCGAGTATGAATTGTACAATTTATTAGAGCTTTTTTTACTTTATCACTAGTTAATCTAAACCAGTATTTTTTTATTATTTTATTAAATATTGTAACAACTAGTATTTTGGTCTCCAAAATTGACATTTAAATTCAATATATACATGCAACCACTTAGAGTATTTAATAGCATGATTTATTGCATAATATGTGTTATTATATTAACTATTTACCCAAGTATTTTTTTTTTCTATATATCTATATTATCACTCCACGGCTTATGTGTACAATTCTTCTATGTATTACAATAATAGTTATTTTTGAATATTTTTGGAGTTATGCATTATATCATATGGGTTGAATTTATTTTCTAACTAATCAATAGTTTCTCTAAACTAATATTCTACAAAATAATGTTATTTAAGATAAGGATTTAGTAATTGAAAATACTAAGACATACAAAATTAACAAATGCTTTTACCTCAATTAAAGATTGTGAGTTTTCTATGTTGTGCCTGAGTTTTACTTTTGTTGCTTGGTTAATTTTCTTTTCTTCATATAGGGCAGAAAAAAACGGATCTAAATTAATCATAATACTGATTTAAATGAGATAAAAAAAAATGGTGTTGTATATTCTCCTATTTTTTTATCTTTTCATAAATTTTAAATTTTTCATTTGTATGGTTAATAATTTTGTGATTTTTAAGTTATTGAAAAAATGCATTACTTAATTCAAACCAAATAAAGTCAAATATAATACATAAAGTTTGTCAGAGGTATTTTCACTTCTTCTATTTCTTTTTTGTTAAATGTTAGTGAAATTCAGGTACCAGAGTTAAATTCGTTTGGCAAAAGTTAATTTAATTCCACAAGTAAAAGGAGTTTGATATAGATATTTACTTTTCTTATATTTCTTTTCTATTAATTTTAGATGAGTTGAAATCTTTTGGCTAACTAAAATACAAGAGCATACTTGAATGAACAATTAGAGAAATGAAAATAATTGTAGTGAATTTGGAATATGTATAATAGTTATAAAAGATTGCTTATTATGAATAAAAAATAGAAATAATTTAAACATCTATGACAGTTACAAAATAATATTTTATCTTATTCTTTGCTTAAATATAAATGATTTTTCCTCCTAAAATTTTATGCATTCTTATTATATATTTATGCCAAAATTTTGTATTAAGTTAAAAAAGAAACAATTTATTTCATTAATACGCAGTGCAATTTAGAGTAAGATAAAGGATATTTTCATCAGCATGCGTGCAATTCTGAGCAAGATATAAGAACAAATTATTATTCAAATTTTTTATAATAATTTTAATATTTGAATATACTATGTGATACCTATCCATAATATGGAGAATATATTAATTTAATCTACTTAGTTTCTTATACATAAGACATAGCATTTGTTTAATTTATTTAATCTTTACATTCTAATAAGATTCATTTTTTCTTATTTGGTGAAATTTTAATTTTAATAAATATTTTTATACAAGTAAAAAGTTTCTACCATCTTATTATGTATTTATGCCAAAATTTCATATAAATCTAAAGAATTTTATTACAATAGTTTGAAATAAATATATATATAACAAATTTATAGTAATATTAGATTGAAAAAAATAAATAGTCATATTAGATTAAATGGAGAGTATTTTAGGTAGGTAATTGCACTTCATTAAGAACATGTTAGACAAGAAATTATTTCATTAAAGGTATATTAGGCATGACAAAAAAAAGGAGCAAAAAGTAATAAATTATGTTATGACTAAAAAATAGGTGGTGATATCCTTAAAAATAAGTACTTAAATTAGAATACATGAGGAGTAATTAATAGTCATATTGATTATTTATTCCTAGTGGGAATCGTATTTTATTAAAGACGGGAATTTTAGTCATCACAAAAAATGGATAAAAAGGGAGAAACACTTAAAAGAGAGAAACAGAATTTAGGAGAAACAACTCGCATATATATAATAGTATGTGTGTGTATAATATATATATATATATATATATATATATATATATATAAAATATATGAATGTGTATTTGTAAATATATCATATATGGATATTATAAATGATTTATAAAATCACAAATTCAGGATCACTTACCAAAACTAATTCACATGGAAAAATCTTATTGAATCACCAAACCCTGTTAAGTTATATTCTATAAGTATACAAGAAATATACATGATTACCTAACTCTATCTACACTAATAATGAGTTAATAATGTATTTAATATACTTATTCATAGTCAAAATATTACACTAATAACTTATATAGTATAAGTATATAAATGAAACGTTATGTAAAATATATTTTTTATTACAAGTATATAAACAAATCTCAGTATATGAAAATCATAACATGTATGTACAGATATATTATATATAGATATTTCAATAAATACTTGAGTATACATAATCACTTAACTCTAGTATCTATATGTATTAAAAACAAATTAGTAATCTATTTAGTTAGTTATTGATATTATATTAATAAGTTGTACACTTGTATTAATATATCAGTAAATAAATTGTACAATAACGTGAAGTATTAAATGTACATTGATAACTCTAATAATTATACGAAGAAAAGATATTTAAGTATCAAGGGAAAATAATATTATCAGTTATTATATATTCAATTATTAAGAATTAAGAATGTTATGGTTAAAATATTATGTACACAAATACAATAATATATTATAATATATACTAAAATATCAAAAGAAATATAATTGTAGATCCTATATATATATTAGATTTACTTGACTGGCAAAGTCGAACAATTTGTTCGACCAATAAATCAGTCAAATCAGTTAATCTATAGGTCGGTATTCAAAACCGGTAGTTTGACTTGAAAGTTAAAATCCAATTCAAGTCAAGAAGTCACTTAGTTAATTTGATTTCGAGTCAAAGTCGAATTGAAGGTAGAACAAGTCAAGTAATTTTTTTTTAACTTGACTCAACTCAGTAGTTCAATTTAACTGACTTTTGAATACTCTTAGTTATTAGTAGTGAAGGGGTCAATGGCAGTTACTCAAATATAGTTATATTGTGCTTGAAGGATTTGAGTGGATTTGATTTGAAATCCTAATCTATAATAAGTTATCCAAAAGAGGTAAGTTATTTAGTTGTGGATTTGAAATTCACCGAAATTTCATGTCATTTCAAATCCATCCAATTCAAATTCATGCATTTCAATTCATTCAAATCAAATCACCCATCCAAACACAATGTTAGAGAATTTTACCTTCCAACATAGGGACATAATAGGAAGTTCATAAAGTAACACACATAACCTCCCATGCATTATATATAGTGAGTAGGGGTATTCATGGACCGGTGTATCCGATCCATAAGTTAAAAGAAAGTATCCGACCCTCACTGACCAGGTCAAAAAATTTTCGACCCTCTACCCAATCCATACCGGTTACCTGTAAAAGAGGGTTAGGTCGACCGAGTACCCGACTCTCATTGGTCACAAAACATGAAAAATTTAAATAATGATAGTTAGGCAAGTTAATTTCACAATTAAGTCAACAACAATTAAGTTTAAGTCACAAAATACATCCCAATATTACATCCCAACAGAAACAAACTAGCAAGTAGCAACAGGCCAATAGCAACAACAATTAAGTCACAAAATACATCCCAACAGACGTGAGTGCGAGGAATGAGGTTACGAGGAAGAGGCAAGGAAGAAGATGAAAAAGAAGGAAAGATGAGGAATTGAAGAAGAAGATGTGAGAGGTTGCCAATAACCCTAATAAGTATTAAAAACTAATGAAACCCTATTAACCAAATTTACAAAATTACCTCTGAAATGGATCGAATAAGGTAGGGTACTCGACGGGTCACATGGTACCTGATCCTTAACTTGAGTGACCCGACCCCCTACCCGATCCGTTTTTAGAATGCGATTTGGTACCATCCTTTTGGGATTCAAATTAGATCGGTTCAACAGGTTTTTTGCATTAGTGAGTCAGAATATAACACCCCTAATAGTGAGATATTTACTAATACCGCTTAAGGCCCCATGCATTCAAATCAAAGCCCAAGCCTGCTCAGCAAACCACCCATCATTCCCCCGTTTTGACCCGCTTGGTTACAAGCTCACGCTACCCAGCTTGGCAATTTCATATCGTGTCAAATATGATCCATTTTTTATCGTGTCTTATTTATGTCGTGTTATATGTGACTTATTTATTATCATGTCGTGTTCATATCTGACTCGTTCGACTTCATATCGTATTCGTGTCTGATCTGTTTACTATTGATCGAGATGTATCAGTCTATTTGACACGTTAAATAACTTGCGATTCATTTGAATTAAAATATCAAATTTTAATTATTTAATAATTTATTTAACAATTACTAATACAAACATTATTCTCATAGCAATTTAGAACATATTATTAAAATTATTGAAATTTATTAGATAATATTTAAAATAATTATCATGTTTGATTTGATAATATTATATTAAAAATATTATTTACAATCTTAAAGTATATTATATTAAATTATAATCTAGGTAACATTTCAACAAAACCTATTCAGTTAGTAACTTAACGAATTATCGTGTCAACTCATGAGTTGACCCAACCCAATTCGTGTACTTTCACATCATAAATGAGTTGATTTAATAATGACCTAATAAAATTCGAATTGTGTCATAACTTATTATTTCATATATACTGTGAAAATTTACCAGCCCTATATATGTATGATTGTTTGAACTTATTCTTTTGCATGTTAAACGATAAGATTTGGCCTTCTTGGAAATTGATACTTTTTGACCCGGCTCAATTAATTATACATTTGAATAATTTTTTGTTAACGTACATCTAAGCCCCCACTACATTATAGGTATCTATTTACAAGAAATTTTTAAATGGATCAAACCCATGATTAGGGATGTTCATTTAACTCGTATTCAATTTTTTAATTTATTTGATTTGACATATTTGAATTTTGATTTGAAATTTTTAAAATTAAAGTCAAATCATATAAATCAAAGTCAATTAGAGTCAAGTCGTTTAAATTTGATTTATTCAATCAGTAAGTCGAATAAGTCCAATAAATGAAACAAAAAATCACTTTCATTCAATATTCTAATCCCAAAATTTAGTAATATATCATTCCATAAATTCCGTATTCTAAGCAATTAATACACTATTCCACAAATTCAAAATGTGGCATATTATCATTTTGCAAAATCAAAATATAACATATTATAAATAAAAATTAATTCAAAAATAACAATTTCATAGCTAAAACAAGCAAAATATATAACTAAGATACAAAAGTGAACAATTACAACATTCTTCAATACGTATTAATGTATATATAATTACTTAATTCTAATCTCCAATATGAATATCATAATATATATGTATAGATTATAGACACATCGATATTTCAATAAGTATTACAATATATATATATATATATATATATATATATAATATTTAACTCTAGTCTCTATATTTATTAAAAGAAAATTAATAATCCATTTAATTAGTTATTAAACAAAATTGTTACATTAATATGTTTTATATTTATATTAATGTATAATTACATAAATTGTACATAATGTGAAATATTACATTAATAACTCCAACAATTATATATTTAAGTATTAAAAATGAAGAATATTATCAATTATTAAGATATTTAATTAAGAACTAAGAATATTATGGGCAAAATATAATGTTCACAAATAAATTAATAATTATATGAAACACACACACACACACATATATGTGTGTGTATAATTGTTCGATTTATTCAATATATATATATATATATATGTGTATATGTATATGTATAATTGTTCAATTTATTCAATCGACAATTTGATTTGGAAGCTGAATATCAAAATCGAGTCAAGGAGTCAAATACTTAATTGACTTGTAGTCAAAGTTGAGTCGAAAGTTAAATAACTCAAGTCAAATTTCTTTTTCCAACTAAACTTAACTCGATAATTCTACTTGGCTGACTTTTGAATATGCGTATCCATGATAGATCCCATGAACTCATTGATCAAAACTCATCCACTTCACTCTAGAGATATTTATTTTTTTAGTGTAAGGTGATATGTTAAGGAATCCGTGGTACTTATCAAATACCCGATCAACCTCTAATTATATCTAATTATCTATAGTATACATAGGGCATGGAATTTAGTGTCTGTTATCTTTTAATTTGCACATTATCCTTCTATTCAAAATATAACTACTCATAACTTTTTTCCTACACCTATTCCCTACTACCTATATTTCTTCTAATTTTTTAAAAATTTTCACTATATTTTTTGAAGGAAAAAGAGAAAAACTCACATCCATAGAGTGTACCCTTCCCACTAATTATATATGAAGCATACATTGTCAAGGCAACTTTATGAGTGTCATGTAAGAACTATCAAAACTAATATTTATCATAAAATGCCCTTATTAGATAGTAATTTATTTATTTTTCTTAAATATCCTTGCGTAACTTCCTTTTATCATGTATCCAATTAATATTATCCAACTAACTCATTTTTATTTCAATAATTTAAATTTAGAAATCCATATGTAACATCATTTCATAATTATGCAACTAACTTATTTTTATTTTAATAAATTAAATTTAAAAATTATTACTTTACCATTAGAATCTGCAAAATAATTTTGTAATAATATTTTATTAAGATGGATACACACAGAGTGTACCAAGATTAGTAGTACTCATAAGGACAATTGATCTGCGATCCTCTGCTTTGACCATCTAAAATGGAGGGAGATGACTCGTGAGCAATGAATTGAATAACACTAATTATATTGGATTTGTAAAGAAAATGGTGGTTACTTCTAACAAAGAAAACATAAAAGGAAATTGGTATGGAAAAAGAGTCCTTTGTTTTAAGTTTCATGAATACCTATATGTTTTTTTTTTTTTTTTTTTAAACCCAAATTATACCTTTAGGCATTGTTTGGGAATTTTAGGAGAGAATAGACACCATAAAAAATAACTTAACTTAAGAGAGAAAATATCACAAAATTTTATTTTTATGTGTTTTGGGAGTTTTAGAAGAGACGAGAGGAGAAAGGATAAAGTAATAATACAAGATTCACTAGTCATGAAAAATAAATACTTATAGCTGATTTACAAGCCAACTTATATCTGTGTGTATGACTAAGTATTTCATACAAGAAAGCAAATTTCAGTATTTTAACCAGTTCTTTCCATTCAGAATCAATTGCACATGATGTTTATATAAAAGCTTTCAGTCATACAAAATTTGCCAAGATATAGGCAAAACGGAATATTATACTAAACATGGTGCCAAGAAACACTGCAGTCCAGAAGTAAATAAAGATATTACCAAAATAAGACAAAAGAAAGCAAATTTGTTTCGAACTACCTTTGGTACTTGAAAAATAAACACAGATACGTGTACTTTATATATATATCTGTGTGTGTATACACACACATATATATACACTGTATTAAAAGAACCAATATGATTTAACAATTTAGATTTTCTTTTACGAAGTTACCCTTACTATAAAAGTTAATTGCTTTTGTTATGCCCCCTAACTTGAATGTCTTTTTCATAATTATTTAGGATATTTATGTAAATACTCCTCAAAGAAAAAAAGATTGAATAAAACCTACTTTTAAGACTTCATATTAAGAAATAAATTTGACTGAAGTAAATTTCCTTATAAATAGAATATTAGGAATGAGTTTTAGAAATTAAAGAAGAGTAAAAAATAATATAATTGGGACAGATTCTAGAAATCAAGCAATAATAAAAAAAAATTACTTGAACAATAAATTTACATATTTTATTTATACATTTGAACCCTTAATGAGAATAAAAATCCTAAAAGATACATAGAAAATAAAACTAAGTTTTTTAGTCTTATATGTAGAATTAAATTTAATTGAAACAAATTTCCTCATATAGTAGAATTTTGGGATAGATTTAGAAATAAAAGATGAATATTAAATAAAGCTATTAAAAAATTAATTGAATATATATTATAATAAATGAAGAAAGAAGTTTGATTTAGTTTTTTAATTTTTCCAAGTTATGACACTATAAAATTTAATGACTTTGTTATATTCCCAACTTCAATGTCTTTTTTATAATTTCTTAGACTATTTATGAAAGTACTTCTCAGAGAGTAAAAGAAGAAATAAAACCTATTTTTAAAATTTCATATTAGGAAATAAATTTAACTGAAATAAATTTCTTTATATAATAGAATATTAGAAATGAATTTTAGAAATTAAAGAAGAGTAGAAAATATTTTGTTTTGGAACGAGTTTTAGAATTCAAGTAATAATAAAAATATAAAATTTACTTGGAAAATAAATTTACACGTTTTACCTATATTTTTAGACCCTTAAAGAGAAAAAATCCTAACAAGGTACACATGAAATAAAAACTAATTTTTTGAATCTTCATTTAGCATTAATCATTGAGTAGAATTTGAGGATAGATTTAGAAATTCAAGATGAATACTAAATAAAGTTATCAAAAAAATTAATGGAATAAAATTTCTCAATAAATAAAATTATGCATGTAATTATTACCAACATGTATAGGTTGTGGATATATTAATAGATTAGGCAATATTTATAAGAAATTAAAGAAACTAATAGTTTATTATTTATTAAAAGAAACTAATAATTTTTTTACGACAAAGTATAATTTAAGCAGTAAGACGCTTCCTCTATAACCTAAAATAAGTTTATTTTAATTTCAAATAGTTAAATACCATTTTGGCCATTTAAACTAAGAAAAAATCTCTATGTGGTCTTTTAAATTGAAAAGGTCTCAATTTAATCCCCCAAATTAAAAAAAATTCTAATATAGTTCTCTAAATTCAAAGAATCTCAATTTGGTCCTCAAAACTATTCAATAAATGTCCCAATGTGGCCCCTAAAACTGAATGACTATGAATTTGACCATCCAAACTGAAAATCTATTCTAATTTGCCCTCCAAACTATGTTCTAACACAAAAAAAAAAAAAAAAATACTATTAACCTTTTAAAAGCACATAATTTTAAAATATACTTTCAATCTTATTATGAGATTTTTGTACAGAATAAAGAGTTTTAGCTGGCATCCTTTTTCAAGGATGTATTAGAAATTACACAACTGTGCAAATAAAACTATTTTAGAATTAAGAATTAAGTTAAATAATAGTAGGAATTATTTTTAAACAAAAAAGTAGAACTTATCACATATAAAACTTTTGGAATCTTTTAAGAGAATAATTTTGAAATCTTTTTTTATTTTTGATACAAAAAGAGGGGGAAAAAACAAAATGACAAAGGAAATATAAAATTACTTAAAAGCCCCAAGCCATCTAAACTTGAATCGATAAAGACACTATCCTTCATAAATATTATTAACATCTTTTAACAACTTCCTTCCGTCAATGCCATTTATTTTGTCTCTAATATTCTTGTCTAGACTTTTGCAATGATGAAAGATATTTGTTGTCTAAAATATGAAAATAATTTGACTTCTATGTGATGTACTAAAAAACAAATGTAATATAGAACCTATCTTTTCGATATTGTTAAACTAATTAGATAAGTAAGAAAATGGATGAACAATGTAATCCACACCTATTTTATTTTCTTAAAAGAACATAATCTTGCAACCTTACTCTATTTTTAATTCCCTTTTCATGCATTTATTAAGTATCACATATTTAATCTAAATTACTCTTTTGCTATAATAAAAAATTAGTTCCTAAATTATATTCTCCCTATCCCAATACAATTGTCACCTTATACGTTTTCACAAATTTTTAGATAATAGATTTGTATCAAATGTCCACAAATATCTTTATTAATTTTAATTGATTTTAGATCACTAAAGGATAAATATTTGAAATGAGAGTTTTTATTAAGAGGAGAAAATTTAATAAGAGGAATGAGAGAGAACATAGGAGAGTAAGACGATGAATTGAATATTGGACCCATTAGTTATTAGAATTTTGAATATTTTGAATGTTTGGGAAGGGTAAATTTAAAATTTAAGCAATACATATCATCCATTTTAAGTAATGTGACATTTTTATTGGGATATCCTAATATGAAAAGTGTGACAATATAAATGAAACGAAGAGAGAGTAATTAAAATTCTTAATAGATAATTGTTATCCTCCTACAAAAATTATTGTTATTGTCTTTGAATCTATAAATATCTAATGTTAAATATTAATAATCGTATAAGTTACATACTAAAAAATAAAGATATTAAATCAGTTACTAATTAGATTTTAACTAAAGTATGCTTTGCTAATAAAACCTAAATACTAAATGTTTACTGTTACTTTTGAATTATTACTATACCAGTTGATAGCCACCACAGCTAACTATATGTTGTTGATCTTATTCTATCAAATAAAATTTATAATATTGAATATCTATCTTAATTTACTACTATATAGATTGATAGTTTTCACATAATAAATTAATCACTAAATTTCACGCTGTAAAGTACTAAATGGTGATAGACTGTTTTTCACTTTTTTCTTATTTCATGATATAATTCCTATAGTTGTGCAAATTACATATTTAAGAGAGATTTTACTTCTTAAATTAGAGATTACTATTTAGTATTTGCACATAAATAGTTCCTTCATTAAGTTCATTCCAAGATAGGTATAAGGATTCAAAAATAATTAAAGTTCTTAATACGTTTGATAAATCCAAAGTTGTCAGATAGAAATTGAATAATGGAAAAATTGCCAAAATAGTCCCTCAACTTTTTTACTTTTGCCAAAATAGTCCCTCAAGCTTTTTTAGCTAGAATAGTCCTTCAACTTTTATTTTTTAGCCAAAAAAGTCCTTTTATGGTGGAGCCACCATAAAAACCTTTTTTTTTTTTGATAAATTTCACATACACCTCCTAAGTTTACTTATTTTCAGGTATAACCTCTAACAGGAATATAGTTTAAATTGGAAAAATAAGAAAGAAAATAATTTGAGGGGTGAAAAAAAAAACTTCAAAACAATTTTAAAAAATGAAACTTTATTTTTTACCAAAAAAAAATCTTAAAATCCTAATTCTTCCCTCTTTTCCTTTTTCTAGCCGAAACTATCACCCACCCAACTCTAGAACCACCACTTTAGCCACCCTAGCCCCTCCCTCCATCCACGAGATACCAGCTACCACCCACTAACGCTACTGCCAGATCCCTTCAGTCAACCACTAGGCTTTTTTTTTTTTTTTTTTAAAAAGTTGGCTATAAAGTTTTGTAAAATTTTAAATTAGTCCAATGTGAAAAATAACTAAACTACAGGGGGTGTATGTAGAATTTATCAAAAAAGAAAGATTTTTGTGGTGGCTCCACCACAAAAGGACTATCTTGGCTAAAAAATAAAAGTTGAATGACCATTTTGGCTACAAAAAAAGTTGAGGGACTATTTCGGCTAGACAGTAAAAAAGTTGAAGGACTATTTCGGCGATTTAGGTATTTCCCTTGAATAATTAAAAAGAATAAAGGATTTCAATAAGTTATATAAATTGTCTACATTTTTCAAAACTACACTACTCTCTTTGATTACTAAACTTACATAATAGATATAGTAACAAACTTTAATATATTTCATGTCATACACTATACTTCAATTTAATAATACTTTAAACTTTCTTATTTTTGAAGTTAAATAGAGTACCAATGACCTTAATGTAGAATGTTTCAATAATTCTCAATCGAAAAAATGAACGTCTATTTTAAAAATTGCAAGGTAGATGTGTTATTCACAAAATACAATTATTTAGCCTTTATAAAATTGCTTGAACTATTAAATAAAATAAATCTCTTATATTTCTAAGTATGTCTAAAGAAAATACATAAAAATCACCTATGAATAAATATTTCTCTTAAATCAAATGAACTACAAAAAATTATTTGATTTAGTTGAACGTTGAAACAAAAATTTTACAAATACAAAATTAAGTAAATTAAAAAATCAAACTTAAGTTAGCATTCGTAAACATGTTTTACTTTTTAATTCATGGCAATAAAAATTAAATAATTAGTATCTCTAAACGTGCAAAATACGTCCTCCCATACTAGTATATATATAAACCATCTTTCTCCCCTATATTTTAGTAACTCGAACTCATGACTAATTGGTCAAAAAAAGTTTTTCACTACTTAAAGCACACTTACATGTAGGGGTGTTCATTCGACTAGTGTTCGACTTTTCGACTTGTTCGACTTAACTTCTAGATTTCGATTTAAAAATTTCAAAGTCAAAGTTTGTTATTTAAACTCAAAGTCGATTAAAGTCAAATCGTTTAAATTTGACTTATCCGACTGGTAAGTCGAATAAATCTAACATTTAATCTTCTTCTATTCTATATTTTAATTCTAAAATTTAGTACATTATCCCACAAATTCTATATCATTCCACAAAAGTGTATTAAATATATATGTGTACAACTTATTAATGTAACACTTTTGTTTTAATTATTTCAAATTTTACATTATCATCTTTATATTAATGTGTGTACAAAAATATAATTCATAATATATATAAATGTATATTAGTGCATATATTATATATAAATATTAAAATTGACTTATAAAATCCCAAATTTAGAACCACTTACCAAAAATTCATATAGAAAATCTAATTGAATCACCAACTCCTATTAAGTTATATTTTATAAGTATATAGAAATATATATGATTACTTAACTCTATCTATATTAATAGTAAGTAAATAATGCATTTAGTATACTTGTTAATAGTAAAAATGTTAGCGGAATTCTACAATCCCGTTGAGGAAACTATTTCCTTGGCTTTAAGAACTTATACAGTACAAGTTTTTAAAGCACATAGTGTTGTACTGTACAAGCCCTTAGAGCACAAGGAAATAGTTCCCTAAAAGGAATCATAGAATTTTCCAAAATTGTTATGTTAATAAGTTATATAGTATAACTATATAAGTATATAAATTAAATATTATGTAACAACATATTTTTATTACAATTATAAGTTATACAAATTCTAATATATGAACATAAGAATATGTATGTATAGATATATTATACATAGATATTTCATTAAATACTTTAGTACATATAATTACTTAACTCTAGTATCTATGTGCATTAAAAGAAAATTAGTAATCATTTAATTAGTTATTGAGATAAAATTGTTACATTAATAAGTTGTACACTTATATTAATGTATAAGTATATAAATTGTACATAACACCAATAATTATACAAAGAAAAGATATTTAAATATTAAGAAAAAAATAATATTATCAATTATTAACATAGTTAATTATTAAGAATTAAGAATATTATGCTAAACTACTATGTACACAAATACATTAATATATTATTATAATTATAGATCCTCATACATGCATACATACATACATACATACATATTTGTTTGACTTATTTGACCGATATTTGACCGACCAAGTCGAACGACTTGTTCGACTAGTAAACTAGTCAAACTAGCTAACGTAGTCAATCCATAAATCGGTATTCAACCGGTAATTTGATTTATAAGTTGAAATCAAAGTCAAGTCGAAAAGTCATTTAGTTAATTTGACTTCCAATCAAAGTCGAGTCGAAAATCAAACAAGTCGAGTCAAATTTTTTTTCTGACTTGCCTCGACTCGATTTGACGGTTCAACTTGACTGACTTTTGAACACTCCTACTTACTTGTAAATCGTCCCTGTCCTGCGCATAAAATGTTTCAAGTTAGGAAAGGAATGCTTAGCCATAATTTGGAGCTGAAGCTACGAACAAGATTTTCCTCAAACCTGCTGGAAACTTGAATTCACCAAATCCAAGTTATCCATCCATCTTTACAGAGCACACACGTTTTAAGAGAACAATTCAGATTTCAAAGGCCACAAGTACCATTTTGCTTTATTGTTCCTGTGGTTTACTTCCCTGATGAAGTGATGATTACGAGTTCTATAAAAATCACTCTGTTCAAAGTGAAACCTCCAGTGAATAATGAGACGATCAGAGGTCTCAGACAATAAGAACTCTCGTATACGAAAGCTCAGAAAGCTTGTCAGTAACTAATATGGAGTATCTTTCAGGTAGTCAGGCTATCATCTTCAAACAGTTCGTATTCCACTTGGCAGAGCCCACTAATTGAATTATCAACACGGAACACGCTTAAGATTGATTGAAGCCTGGCCTTTGTGAGGCTTCAAAAGCAGTAACGCATGTTCCTCGGGCTCTAAAATCTTCACTAATCTGATTCTCCAAACTCTGTGCTCCTTTTCTTGGATTCTTCTCAATGATCACCCAATTGTTGTATTAGATTCTCACCTTTGAAAATCAAGTTCTCTTTCTCTTCTGTAAGAATTTATTGAACCAATCCCAACTCTCCCCACCCTTCTATATCTTCGTGTCCTCCTACTCATACCTTTCATCCTTTCCTTTTCAGCTGAAGGATGTGTCACGGGCACTTGATTAATCCAGAGCAATGGCAATAATGCTGCAAGAAACTGTATGATGATCCCTGCTGGTAACATTGAGTGATCACCAGATGTGATACCAATAGCAGAAGCAAATCCAACACCCAAGAAACCACTAGCTATTGATGATAAGCACAAAGCTGAGGCTACAAAAGACATGAGAGATCCTTCACAGCCAGGTGGAGCTAAACTTGCAAAAAGCACCTGAAAAGGCAAGAGCTTAAACTGTGCCAGAGTGTCTGATACTCCAGAAAAGCAAAGGGCAAAAGCTTCATTTGGAATCCCCCACATAATATTCACTTGCTTCACAAGAATAAGGTCAAGAAGAAGGGAGGAAGCGTATAAAATTTGCACAACGCCAATTAATTTTCTCATTGGAACATTTCTCCAGATTCTATTGTACATTAAGGTCATGGCAAGAAGCATCAACTGGCCAGTCACCTTTGACATCCCAATAATTGATGGGTCAAGATTTAAGCACTGCATCTGATAGCAAAATATAGAGCCTGATAGGATTGGAACCGTCATGATGGAAGCACAACAACCCAGAGAAGAGGACGATAGATGCTTTGCTCTCTTGTTGCCACCAGAAGATCAGAGTACTGTTTTCTAAAACTCGCAAAAGAGTAATTGGACATTTGAGGTAAACCAAGACATTCCTCTCTTATTGCAAAAGTAATTCCAAGTTGAAGAGTTAGCAAGGCAGCAAATGACAGGAACATGGACTTGGGTTGTTGTGCTCGTAATAAGAAAAAGCCACCTAACAAATTCCCAAGAATCCCACCAGCAGCTAAGGCCATGAACGCATACGATTGGAGACCTGGCATTTTGTTCTTCTGACCATACTCTGCAACAAGAGCATCCTTTGCAACTTCTGCAATAGATGCCCCAAGATTACTGAGCAGAACACATGCAAAAAGTATTGGAAGAGCTTCACTTGCAACTGGAATTAATGCCAATGATCCCCAAGACAAGATCTGAAGGAAGACTAAACCATAGGATAAACTGTTAGTTTCATTCCCACCACAATGCCTGTACTTTTAATACACGAACTGAATTTTAAAGAGTTAGTACATCAAATTAATCAGGACAATGCTTCATACAAGTTTTTCTGACAATAAGCACAACTTTCGGGTAATAGATAAAGTCAGAGCCATATAAATTCAGTTATCATGCTTGATCAGAACACAAGACTTCAACCTTCTATAATATTGGCGTTAACCATCAAAAGGAAAATATGTTTTAAAACAAAGCAAAAGTCCTTCAACTTTGCAAGTGCTTTATGTTTATCGACCATGAAGTATTGTGGCGATATAATGCATGAAACTGATAATGAACACATGACTAAATAATACTTGCAATATAGCTTTCGAACTTAATAAATGTGTGCCATCTATAGCCTCGAAAACAATGATTTTTGCTACAGTGTATAGCCTTGAAAACAATGTTTTTTGCTATAGTGTTTAAAGTATATCTAGGCTATTATCTTCAATATAGATCGCTGTGCATTCATTTTAACCAGATAGAATCACAGAAGTTACGAAATTCATTTCACCACATGATACAAGAAGATGGCAAAAGGCAACCAAAATTAAAAGTCAGCCAAATTTAAAAGTCAGAGTCCTACATGATCACATGTGCTGATAGAGAAGTCAAAAAGTATTGCGTGAACCATACTATTCTTCTGATTATGATTGTAACATTAAAATTCATTACTAATAATAACAGGAAGCTAAAAACAAAAGGCAACATACCCCACTTTTATTTTACCCAGTGAACCTTTTACATCCTGAAGAAATGGAATTAAAATGTAGCAAAATTAGATACATGACAGCAGCAGACATTAAAAAACATACCAAATATTAGAAAATTACAAAAAAAAAAAGGGACTAGAAGTAAAAGAAATTAATTTTTCCAACTAGTACATGTCACAAGATTCAGCATATGAGGCCTCAAGAACAGCAAAAGAAATAAGAAAACAGAACACCAATTTTATTAAAAAAAAAGAATCTACCAATTCCAAAAAAAAAAAAAAAATGAAGAATGACTAAAGGACAGCAAAGAAATTAGCTGAATTTCGAATTTTGATACCAAAAATGAATAATACAAAGCAAACTAAACCAAAAAGAAATGAGCAGGGAAGCTCAGTTACCTCCAACGAGAATATAAGGCATCCTATGAGCTCCACCAATATAAAGAGCATCAGACAAGATCCCATACAGAGGTTTAGCTACCATTGGTAGATTACCAGAATTCTGCACCATCTGCAAAACAGACGGCTGCAGACCAAGATTACTAGCCATATGACAATTGAGTCCCAACCAAGGAAAGCACCTGAAACCATTGATCCAATACCCAAATCCATTCAAAACCAACATCTCTTGACAACCCTTTTGCAAGGAACCATTTTTCTCCTGGAAGACTCCATTTTTATTGTTTTTATGAGGAGGGTTTATGAGATGGGGTGTAGGCCTTCTCCAATATTTGCATACAGAGTTCTTGATAGTATTATTTTTGGGATTTTGCTGTTGACAAGACACGATTTTGGAGCTTGAAATTTGAAAGCAAGATGGATCTTTTCTGGGGGCTTTGATTCTTGAACATATTGGTTTTCCATTGGAAATTAATGCACAAATCATGGTTTTGAGAGTTACAAGATTTGCAGGCTTGGAGCAGTGTAATATACTAAGAAGGATTAACAAAAATAACATTTTTTTGACAAAAGTTGAGAACTTTTGATCCATAGACAACAAGAAAGAATATTATATACATGTGGAATTTAACTGGACACTAGTGGTTATTCTTTTTTTTCCATTCTATCATTAAAGTAAGAGTTCTTAGCTAAGATTGAAGAGAGGAATTTAGAAGAGTATGGGAGAGAGTTGTACTAATTAATTTAATTTTTTAGAACACTTTAGAAAGGAAGTGAGAGTTGAAAGCCTTCCACCTTTCAGCTGATGATTGGTGATTACCGAATGATCCCTCGTACATGCAAGTTCAAATCACCCCCCATCATTCGATATGTCTTTATTAAGGGGTATATAACTGTACGATACTTATATTATATAGTGGGACAAGATCCTCTCCATCTTGTGGGTAAATAAAGTACCAAATTATCATTTTTATAAATTTTTATGATAAAATTACCTAATTTTTAGGATAAAAATAAGTAATTTTTATTTTTTTTTCTCTTGAATAATTAATTAATTTTAAAAATTATTGTCATTTAAGAAAATTAATCAAGTTATTTTATTAAAAGTCATACTATTTAATGAAAAGGTATACTTAATTGATTTCTTGCAACAAACAAAAATTTATAACGAAAATTTTAGTAGGTCATTAAATTAGAGTAACATAATATTATATTTTATTACATCTTTTCACTATTTATTTTTTATATATAAACTTTAGTTTATTATATAAATAAAATAACAAATGAAACTATATAGTATTGAGTGTTAAAAATAATAAAATGGTGATACGGATAAAATCTAGTTGTTAATTTAAGTAAATAGTGAGATGTCATTCATTCAAAGAGATAAATAAAGTATCCTCTTTGTACTCCAAAACAAAAGAAAATCCATGTCCTTATTATCATGGACTCGATTCTATGTAAAAATGTTACATAGTGATTGTTTACTTTGTTACTAGGCTACTTCGACTATCTTTATTATAATTAAATAGTCCGATAGAAACTACAGGAAAATTTTATATACAACCAGTTAACAGAGGGAGAGAACTTGATGGAGTGGCGGGAGTCAATTTTTAAAATATTTTTACATACAAAAATAGTCTTGAATTTAGGGGTTAAATATAATTTTTCTTTTCGTTTGCTGGAGGGTTGGAATTTTGGTGAAAAAAATGAAAAAAGAAATTTTGTTATGAATTTCTATGAAAATAGATGTCCATTCGTTCTCCCAAATAAATCGATTAATATGATATTCATTTCCTTAATTATATTAAATTATGTGAAGGTTTATTGGTCTATGTGATTCACGTATCATATAAAGTGGAGCATAGTGCCTATTTGGTCACTAAATTGTACTCCAGTTATCATTTTAGTCACTAAACTTATTTGGTGGCCGAAAATGTCACTCAACTTTTAAAACTCCGTATAAAATGTCACTCCATCAATTTAAAATGTTAAGTCTCCATTAGTCAGCGCATGTGCGATTCACATGCATCTCATCTGGGATATTTTTGTCCAACTACACTGAACTAGTATAAAAAAAAAAAAATTTGGGGTCAAAATTATGTGATAAAAAATAAGTATAAATCATAAGTGAGCTTTTATTAAAATATATAAAATACATCGTAAGTGAGCTTTTATTAAAATATATAAAATACTTTAGGTAAAAAATTGAATAATTTAATTTACTAAATTTACAATTTGAGCCCCTCCTACCCCTATCTCACTCTCAACCTATCTCGTTATCCTCACCCCTCCCTTACCCCATCCTGCTACCCTCACCCTCACCCTCACCCTCACCCTCACCCTTCCCTACCCCATTCTGCGACCCCCACCTCTCCCCCACCCCCATCCCGCCACTCCCCATCCTATCTTCCGCTCCATCCCGCCATTCCCTAATGTGATACTCACTAATAAAGCTGGAAAGATTGTTGCTTTGGAAGTAGCAACAAGAGATCAAATGGAGCCCATTTGGGTTAAGAATTTGAGGAAGTTGTTAATGTTGTCAATTGATGGTAGAGTGCCATTGGAAACAGGTGAATTGATTTAGGATGAATTGGGTTTGCCTATGAGTCTTTGATTCTGAAATATTCATAATTTTTTTTTTTCACTAAAAGCTCTCAATGGAAGAGATTATCTTCACTTGGAGCACTGGGAAGAGGATTAGAGTGGCAGGATGGGGTGGGGGAGAGGAGGGGATGGGGGGTGGCAGAGAAGTGGGGAAAGGGTAAAGGGTGGCAAGATGGGGTGGGAGAGAGGATAGGAGTGGGGGGATAAGGCTGGGAGAGGAATGGGAGAGGAGTGAGAAGGGGCTGGAGGGTTGGATCTGAGTAAGGGAAGGAGGGTTAAGGGTAGAGGATGGGTTGGGAGTGGTGGAGATGGGGATAGAGTGGTGGTGGGAAGATCAGTATATGATGGTCATGGTTGTCAAGGGAAGAAGATGTTAATGATAAAGTATGGCAAAAGGTAATTGCACAATTTCACCCTCACTGAAACTCATGTGACATGTACATCCATTGATTAACTGGGACTTAATGCCTCAAATTGACGGAGCGACCTTTTAGACGCAATTTTAAAAGTTGAGTGACCTTTTCAACCACCAAAGAAGTTTAGTGACTAAAATGACATCCAAAGCATAGTTTAATGATCAAATAGGCACTTTGCTCTATAAAGTGTTTATTCATAAATTCCCTATTTTGTAACTCCATAAATAGAGAAATTTGGCACTTCATTTGTAAAGTTAATGAAAGTTGATAATATAGAACATTAAAGTATTTTCTGTTATTTCTTTGTTTACTTTTTCCTTATCTACACTTACTATATTTTCTACTTTAGTTAGTTTTGTAGTTATGTTTAATAATCTTGACTTAGTTTTACAACACGTTATCAGCATAAGACTCTGACCAACTAAAGTTTACAATTTTAAATAAATACAACGAAGGTACCTAGAATTTTCAATACAATGAAGATACATAGAACTTTAAATTATCACAGCCAAGGTATGATTTAAAGATTTCGATTATTCTCTATTACTATCTTTTGTTTTTATATTATCAATTGTAGCAACATAATATTATTAGAATTTATTTTGATTAGTTTGAGTCATGTCAAATTATATCAAACTTGAATTTATAGCCTTTAGTATAATGGGCAAGAACTATCTATTTTGGATTTTGGATGTTGAAATCTATTTGGATTTCATGTGTCTTGAAGACACAATCAAAAAAAGGCAAAATACTATATCCATGCAAGGTCAAACAAAATCATCCATGAGTTCCATCATTATATCCGTGAAGGATTCAAAATTTTCCTATTTAAAATATCTAACAGATCCATGAGAAATTAAAAAGATCAATGATGAGTACATATTAGAGAAAAATATTCTCTACTTTTCTTTTTGAAAATATGCTCTTATAGCAGCATACCCTAAAAAGGGTTTTAAGAAACAAGTGAATGAATTTCACATATTCTTTTGGTTGGATAAACTAATGAGCTATTACTTAAATGAATCTCATCTAACTGATTATGCTCCATTCCCCAAAGCGAATGCAACAAAATTTAAATAAAACTTATGGAAGTAGAGATGGTGGTCATAATAAGTAACTATTCTAATTGTAGCAATACATCTCATTACCAGAAGTACTAGAATAGTGAAGACAAAAGAAAAAGATAATAATAGGCAGAACAGAAGGATGTGAAAAATGAATGTTATCTTTGTGATATGAATGACCAATGATTGCGTATTTAGGAAAACATAGAATTATATTCAGCGTCACTGAAAGACAAAGAGAAAGTTCTAGAAATAAGTTTTCACTACAATGATCTTGACCATGGCCATTGTACTGTTGGTTTCTTTCCAAAAGAAAGCGTTGACCATTTTGTTAACGATGAAAATATCTAAAAAAGAAAATGTCGTATTTAAGTATGTCTTTAATATAGTTTTAAAATTCTATATGTCTTGTTCTTTTACATTAATTTGTTATCTTATAATATTTTTTTATTATATTTATTTTGTTTAATGAGAAATGTATAGATATACATTTAAATATATCCGAGATATGAGTATATATACCTCTGACAGTGCAACAATACATATGATACTCAAAAGTAATAAATATTTTTCTTATCGGTAATACCAAAATAATTGAAGGTTTTGGAAGAGCCGCCATATTATTACCCAAAGGAACATCAATTCATTATAATGATGCAATAGTTTCTACAAGGTCTCAAAAACATTTATTAAGCTTCAAAAATATCTGCCAAAAAATATATCATTTTAAGACTATAAATGAGGAAATTATTGAATATCTACTTAACATTAGAAAAGAAATATGTTACGGAAAAATTGCATGTCTTTCCTTTTGGTTTGTACTATACATATTTTATAATAATTGAAACACATGCAATAGTAAACTTGAACTTTACTGGTTCGATTCAAATACTTTTATTATTTGGTAATAATCAGTTAGACCATCCGGGTCAATTATGATGCTTACAAATTATTGACAATTTACATAGATATCTATTGAAGAACTAGAAGATTTTTCAATTCAATGAATTTTCTTGTATTGCTTGTTTTCAAAGAAAATTAATTATTAGATCATCACCAACTAAAATAAGAATTGATTCCCTTATATTTTTAGAACATATTCAGGGGTGATATATTTGGGCCACTGACCCTTCATGTGTACCATTTAGATATTTTATGATTTTGATAGATGCATCTACTAGATAGTCACATATGTACTTGCCATTGACTCGCAACCTAGAGTTTGTGAATTTGCTAGCTCAAATAATTAGATTGATTAAGAACACAGTTGCCAGATTACATAATCAAGAAATTTTGTTTTGATAATGCTGGTGAATTTATATCTCAGAAATCTGTATGTCAATTGATATAACTATTGAACATTCCGAAGCACATGTTCATATCTTAAATAAATAGTCTAGTAAAATTGTTAATTAATAAAACGTTTCCAATTAATAGTTAGACCATTACTTATGGGAATAAAATTGTCTATTTACGTATAAAAACATGCTATGTAACAACACTTATGCGCATCAAGGCAATAAGATATTTTAAATTCTCCTCATTATAATTGACTTTTGGTGAATAGTTTAATTTTTCCATCTAAGAATTTTCGATTGTGGGTATATGTTTTATTGCTCCATCACAACATACAAACATGGTTCATAAAAGAAAGTTAGGAATATATATATATATGAGTCGTCCCTTCTAATTAAATATCTTAAAATATTCATTGAAGACTTATTTACGGCACAATTTGTTGATAGTCAAAAACATGTTTTCCCAATATTAGGGAGAGAAAATAAGCAGTTAGATAAAGAAAAATTGAATAAAATGAATTATCACATTTTGATTCTCGTGAACTGGAAGTTCAAAAGATAATTCATTTCCAAAATATTGTAAATCAACTGTCAGATTTAATACATTACTGGCCTAAAAGAGTAAAATCTCATATACCAACTGATATGGTCCAATTCGAATTGGTGTCTCAATAGGACAACCTATTACAAATTATAGTTAGCCACGCATAAGATGTGGTTGACCAATCGGCTCTAAAAGATAAGAATTCTCGTAAGAGAAAACGAGCAAATGTTAAAGATGGTCATATAATGGAGATGGGTCTCCTGAAGAAACCCCGGACATAACTAATTATAAAACTCCAGAAGTGGATTAGGTTCCTGAATCTAATGAAAATAAAAAGAACTCGATAAATTATGTCACTATTAAAAAAGATGGAATTGAAAAGATATTGTTGTCGACAACATATTATTGTTTATAACATCAGTTGATGATTTGAATACTAAACTAGGATCTTGAATATAAATTTTTTCAAAAAATATCGATATAGAAATAATTGACGAAAATAGAAAGATGCAATACAAGTATAATTAAATTCACGTTTAAAAATGTGAAAATTTTTGGACCTATTTTAAGTAGTCCAAAATCTTAAAGGTGTAAAGTTGGTATAATACAAATAAATATTTGTGCAAAAATAAAGTGAAAAAAATGAAATTGTGTCATATAAAGCACACAGTGTTGAACAAAAATTTTCACAAAAGATCCGTCTTAATTATGAAGAGACATATTCTCAAGTGGTAGATGCGATCACCTTTAGATATCTAATTTGTGTGACAGTTCATGAAAAAAATGCGTCTAAAGACATTGAACATATTTTGTATAGCTCATTTGATATATATATATATATATATATATATATATATATGAAAATCCCTGATATATTTAACATGTTTGAAGCGTATAAAGTTTCCTAGGGACATTGCTCAAAAAAATTACGAAAATCCTTGTATGGATTAAATTAAAGCAATTTAGGCAGAAATGATATAATCACCTCAATGAATATCTCTTAAATAAGAATTATAAAAATGATCCAATTTGCCTATGTGGTTTCATAAAAAGAACAAGATCAGAGTTTGTGATAACTTGATTATTGAATAGTTTGATGATATAAATATAATTTGAACTCTTGAATAGATTTAAATAATAATGAATTGATGTAAAAGATCAAGGCAAAAGTCTATAGTTCACGCACTTATCGAACGAAATTTTTGTTCATTAATGAACTTATATCAAAAAGGTATTAGAACGATTCTATATGAATCAAGTACATCTATTGAATACCCCAATGATTGTAAGATCGCTTGATGTCAAAAATTATAATTTTTTGTCCTCGATAAAATAGTGAAGAACTTATTGATTCTGAAATACCATATCTCAGTACTAACATGTACTCTAAATTCGTTAACAAGATCTAGTTCTTTTCTGATATAAAGATATTTGAATGAAAATTAAGCATATATTTCAATATCTCCGAGGCAATATTGATATGAGTCTATTTTACTCAGTTGAATCCGCATCAAAATTATTTAACTATGTAGATATTGGATATTTATCTAATCCAACATAAAACTTGATTTCAAACGAGTTATTTACGATATATGGAAAAATTATTATATCATGGCATTGAACAGAATAAAATTAGTCATTACTACTGCAATCATGCTAAAATAATTGCAAAACATGAAGCAAATACTAAGTATATTTGGCTAAAATCATTGACCCAACAACCCTAACTTATCCAAAAGATATGTAACAAAACATATTTCTCCAAACTTTTCCTTCAGTCATGAATTTGAGAAGAATGATGATATTGATATCTAACAAATTCGCTTATGTGGTAATTTAGAAGATTTGTTCACAAAGGCATTGCCAACAGCAATATTTGAGAAGTTATTTTGCAAAGTTAGGATGCATTATCTCAAAGGTATCAAGCAATATTTTTATGAAGAAGTAAGTGTACACGCTGTACTCTTTTTTTCTTGGTCATGGTTTTGTTCCAATGATTTTTCTGACAAGGTTTTTAATAAAGCAACATGCAAAAGTGTGTTATAAACATTGAATACGCACTATACTCTTTTTTCCTCTATTATGGTTTTTCACTACTTGGTAAAATTTTTAAATAAGGTAGTAATTCATCATGTATTTTACAAAAGAATGATGTACTCTTTTTCCTTCCAATGAGTTTTTCTTAAAAAAGTTTTAATGAGACATATTCTTTTATTCATGGCATCTAAAGGAGAGTGTTATGAATTCTATGAAAATGGACGTCTGTTCATCCCCCAACTATATCGATTGATGTGAGATTTATCCCTTTAGTTATATTGAATTATATGAAAACTTATTGACCCACGTGATTCATGTATTATATAAACTGTTTATTCATGAATACCTTATCTTGTAACTCTATAAATACGGAACTTTGGTATCTCATTTGCAAGGCTAATAAAAGTTGATAATATAAAACATTAGAGAATTTTGTACTATTTCTTTGTCTACACTTACTGTATTTTCTGCTTTCGTTACTTTTGTAATCAAGTTTAATAATTTTGATTTAATTTTACAACAAAATTGTCCTTTTCTTGGAAGATTTGAAGGGCCCCAGACAATTAAGAAATACAGCTCGTATAGTGCTACAGGTTCTTAAGGCCTTGAACAGATGGTCGTGGGCTTGGTGGGAAGGAGGTTTTCCGTTGTTTCTCTATTTTTTGGTGGAATTTGTTTACGAGGCCAGAAAGGCCCATAAGAGGAGAAAATTACAATCGAGAGTTTTCAGCTAGGATTATGACTATTGATTTTTGAAGTACGAATTTGACATGCAAGTGGTCATGGGTGTTTTGTGCTCTTTTTTGTGGGATTTTGTCATTTTGGTAAGCAATTTAATGCTTATCAGACGATAAAAGGTTGATTTTTTTGTTTAGGAAAATGATTTGCAATGTTAAGGATCTTTTGTCTCATATCATATCTCACTTATTATCACACTATCAAGATTATTCGCACTAAAATTACTATCTTGATAGTTTATTTGATAATATGACAGGAAATGGAACAGGACGTGGAATAGAAAATATTGCGACGATTTCTAAAATCACAAATTCAAAACCACATATTTAAATTTTAAAGGTATTTCACGTGACAAAATCATATCGATTTACCATCATTCCTTCTTTTTTGAATCTGGTAACACCTCTGTCATCTTATATAAATACACTATTTTTTTAATATTTTGACTGTAAATTAGTATCTAGTGATCCAGCTATTTATGCACACTTTATACTAATTTCTCTTTTTGACTTAGCTTGTAAAGTCTTATATAAGGTTGTAAATGATAATCGATGAGTATATATAATTAACTAATTGTGATCCCTTGCATATAGGCCAATTAAATGATTCGGTATATGAACACAAATAAAATTTAATAAAATCTTATTTTTAGTTTATAAATTTAAAATTATTACTTCCTTAACTTTTTCTTATTCAATCGGTTACTCACGTCGGTTTGTACATTTATAAATTATAAATTGTAAATAAATTCAAATTTTAAATATTATTTTCATTTTCAATTTTGTCAAATTGTATTGCACAAAAGGCAGAAAAGAAATTTTGCTCAAATGCTAAAATTGAACTCCTATCTTAGACTCTCAGTTGGAAGTTTAGCTCCAACTACTGAAAATTAAATTCTTTTATCTTTTCACTTCAAGCATGGCAACCTACTAACCAAACATACTTTTGAGTAAACTATCTTTTTTTTCTTTTTCTTTTTTTAAGATCTGTAGCAATAATTACACAAAAGGGAATAAGACCCTAGTGCATCAGATAATTAAACATATTGCATGCTTTGTTCTAGACATGGGTACATAATTCCAATTAAGACTACTAAAACATAATTAAGAAGCATGAAAACACTTCCATGGCAATGCTCTAACTCTAATACTAACTTGCAGTTTTCCTTCTTCACTTGAACACCTCTCCAGGATGCAATAGATTGAACTAAGCCAGGTAGTTTCATTCTGTCAAACTGTGTCATTTTATATAGAAAAGACATTCTTTGAATTTTCTGCTAAAATACTGTAGAAAAATGATAGTGAAAAAATAGATGATCTGAAGTTTAATCTTCATTATTGTGGCATAATCACATGAACAATCTAAGATAGATAGCCCCTATCTTATAATGTTAGTCCAATAAAATAATTAGCAATACAAAGTAAAAAGGCAACATTTGCACATTGAAACAAATGAAAGTTCAAAAAAAAAAAAAAATTAACCATCAAAATTGCAGAAAGAAAGAATGAAAAAAATTACAAAATATAAAAGATAATTATAAATAGTAGGAAAAAAAAAAAGTACACAAAATCGAAAGATTCTTACATCTTTGTTGCAGCAAAATCTTGTAACAAAATGCCCCACCTCATACAGAGATCCTACACAACAATCCTACCCAACAAATTAAAGTAAGGAACAGGAGTTAGTTATGATTCCTTGAATTATAAAATTACTTTTATAATTCCTTAAAGAGGCCTAAACTAATCTAAATCACAATGTAAATGATTAAATGCTATGTGTTAGTCAAATTCCAATTTCAACAGTATACAACAATATAGTATGGTAGCATGTTTCACCATGTTAAGAATCTAAAATTACAAAGCTAAAGAATTATGAAAAGTACTATGGCAACTATTTCTTTATGTTCAATTATCAAGAGAGTAAATTATTAAAATTGCTATCATAATAGAATATTTATAAGGAAAGGAGCTGTAGAAAAGGTCTAGAGACAACATTTTTATAACCTTATTTGAACACAAAGAATTCTTGATGCACTAAAAGATAAAGCAACAGAGAATTATTATTAACATGAAATTCCAATGAAAATAATGCACTGAATCATCTCATTTTTTGCATTTGACTCCAATATTCACAAGCCACCTAACCTTCTTTTAATTTTGACTGTTGAATTAATAGTGAATAAAAAATGAAACGTAGGTTTTTTAGCGTTATTTGGGCAACTTGAAATGGAATAACGGAGCCTATTCAATCAATGCGAATATAGGAATAGCAAATAGACTTGGACCTACACTTTTCCTTTTTCATTCGTGGGAGCCCAAATTTTGCTTTTAGTTCTGTTCAAAGCCCAGATTCTTTTGGAAAATTGGAAATCTGAAGCGAAAACTTTTACTATAAATCACTAAATCAGCTGATTTGGCAGTTAATGTGTGCATGACTTAATGAGATTATGTGCTTTATTTTTCTTTTACTATTTTGTTTTCAGCCACAAACAAACTCACAAAAATGATATGCACATTTGTGTTCTTAGACTAAGATCCATATTTCTCAATTAAGACAAGAATACAAGAACTAAAGTAGTGTCAATCTAAGTTAAACTTCAAATTTTCATATATGAAGTTTATTCGCAAAACAAAATTTAAAATAATTAAATAAGTAAAGAGGGGATGGAAGCATAATTAATATAGGTTCTTGATTTGATTCAGAAAGAAATAATTATCTCTTGATTTGATTTTGTATCTCTGTTATTAAGAAAGTAAGCGTGTCTTTTTTTTATTTATGTAATTCAGTTTATTTTAAGGCAATTTTTAAATTATACCAATTTTATCTCGTTTATCAATACTAGTCAATCTGAAGTTAAAGCTACGAAGAAAATTGAAAGGAGTAATGTAGTCGAAATATTTTTTTTTTGAGGTAAAAATTAAGATTGTATAAAAATAAATTAGTTTTAAAAATAAATAAATTAACTAATTTAGTCCAAACATGAGAGAACAAATCCTCCCAAATCATTAAAAAAAATAAAGGAAAAACAAAAGGAAGACAAGAACTAAAATAAACAAAAATTATAAACGCTTCCTCCACCCTTTTATCAACAAGGGTAGTCGTAATGTGGTTGTCATTCCAAAGACCATCAATTTTGTGATTATGTCATATAGACTCTATTTATTGACTTGCATTTTCAAAAGAGTTGGACTCAGTCAACTTCAAATTCATTGTACTTTTTTCACAAGCAAAAACATCAATTAGTCTCTATGATTGGTGTATTACATATTGACATCAATCTGAAATTATATTTTGCACCATAAGAATTGTTAAATCCTCTTTTAATCATTTATTTTTTGTTATCATTATTTTTTTTTTCAGCAGTCAACATTGTATATGCATATGTCTATAAAGCAAGTTTCAAAGTCTTCCACGACATTGATGCATACCAAACAACAGCCAACAGCCCACCAAACTGTCATATATGCTTTGCATTTGGGAATTAGGATACTGCTTTTGACTGGCACCTTATTTTTTTCAAAAAGGTGAGAAACTTCCAAGGACGTGATCTTTATTTGCTTTGTCACTGAGATCATGCATGAGGGCACTGTAATTAGTGGAAAAAATTGGGTCTTTGTGAAAAAATCTACTAAATGTAGCAAGATCATTATTACTGGGCAATGGACATTTCCAAACATATTAATTTCTGTCAATTAATTGAACCCCTTATTTTATATAGTAAAAATTTATCCATTACATAGTATTAATAATATAATGTCATTTCGTAGAACCTTTCGTAATAAAACTTCTTGTTTGTCTGGTCAAACCAGGTGAAAAAACTTTCAAGTATGTTTAGCTGATATGTCAAAAATGCTTTTAAATTTATTTATTCTATTTCAAATCTTTGCCGACAGAAGGATTAGTTTGTTCATTGTTTACTATTCCTAGATAATTCCCAACACGCCACCATTCAAAATTACAATTATTTATCGGATTAAAAACATCCAACAAATAATTTAAGGTTGGGTGTATTTAAATAGTAGGAATGATATGAAATAGGATTGTATTTGGATAGAAGTATGTGGGTTGAATTTGTATTATAAATTCAAATACATCTCAAGTAATTCAAATAAATGAGATTTGAATTTGAAATCCATCTATAAGTAAAAGAAAGATTTTAATGGTTAAAATGAGCGTATTTTAAACTTACTCAAATTTCATGTTATTTCACATCCGCCTATTTTAAATTTATTCATTTCAAATCCTTATTTAATTCAAATCCATCCATCCAAACTTAGCTTGAATGAATTTGAAATACAAGAATTTGAAATAATACAAAATTTGGATTAATTTAGAAATCACTCACTTAAACAATTAATATCCCATTGGTGAGTAAATTTTAAATTGACTTAAATAAATCTTTAATTTGTTTAACTAATTTAAGATGAATTTAAAATTTGAAACTCAAATCCCTCCATCCAAATACAAAGTGTGTTCAAAGAATAAATAGTAGGTACAATAAAATTGAAAATCTATTACTTTGATAGGGATAGATGAAAAGTTGAGCTCATTAAATAACTCATGAATTCGTCCTGTTCGCTATTCAATGCAGGTCAAGGAGGAAATTAATGGCCAAAAAGGTTGTCCCATGAGAACTTAAAGTTGCATTAATATTTCATTTAACTAGCCTGCATCATGAAAATTTCAGCTTTCAATTTGTTATCTATTGCTAATCTATAAAAAAAAAAATCGAACAGTATCGGTCCACCAGAATGGCAGAATCTCGAACGAGGGGCTATTACTAGGATATTAACCTACTCTAATCGAGTAAATAAAGAATTTGTTATTAGAAAACAAATATTGCAGTGTCATCAACAGTAAATTCCGTAGTGTTACGTATCTTGTTAATTATATTGGTAACTTGTAATGTTGCCAATGAATTTTGATCCATTTTTCTTTATCCGCGCACTTCCTTATACGATTTATTTAGATGTGTTCAATAGCTTCAGATAATTTCCTGGTTAATTTTTTTTTTTTTTAAGGTTCATTCTCCTTTTTAATACTCATTATCTATTCATTTTCACGCTTATAGAAAAAGGGTTTTTTTTTTGGGTAATAAAAAAAAAATTTAAGAAGAAGATAAGTTAGTCCTTACCCCATAATTAAGTTAGTTAAAGTTAACGGTAATACTTACAGATCGTTTACCAACAAAAATTGAGCATAACAATTATAGCAAAAGGATTGCTTAGTTATTCTCTATGATTACTATAGTTGTATTTTCCCATATACTACATGAAATATTTGCATTTGATCTTTAAATATTGCTTCAATTGTTCATACACGATAGCACATAACTATTGACTGAATATAGAAGTTCTTACATGTTAGTTTTTTTTATTTGATTATCATAAATGAAAAATAATCAGGAAAATCCAAATTATAGATGTGGAAAACATGTGCACTTGAAAGTCAATCATTAAACCCATCTTGCACTTTTGCAGTTGTATATAGCCCTATTATTTAAGAAAAACAACAATTTTAAAAATTTAATTTGTTCCTAAAATCTTTATCTGTGATTCTGATAAACGTACACGGGTCCAAATCCAGCCAGGAACTAGACTATTGTCGTCAAATCTTAATTACTTTCTTCAAAGTTTAGCAGCTTTAGTTGCTTGTCATTTTATGTTAACTCATCTTTCTTTTGCTTTTTTTGTACTCATCACTGAATATTCTAAATAAAAACTTTATCGTTTTGTCCGGGCTTGAATGCAATGATACAATAAAGATTGGGTATGGAGATACTAATAGATATGGTTAATCTAGATCCATCTCCAGAATTTTTTATTTTAATCATGATATAACTATTGTAATAATGCCCGATACACAGCTGCTATAAAACCAAAGGAGGGCATGACTAGTAATACCCTCCATTTGAGTAGGATGGGATTTGATTGATTCAAAAGCAATTTTGTTTTATAATTAAATTTTATTAATGGAAGAAATAACTGTTACAATTGATTAAAATGCAGTCTGATAGATGAATCTACATAATATAAACATATATAAATGGATATTCCAACAAATTTAAAAATTTAAATCTATCCATATCTAAAAAATCTAGATCTAATTTCGAAGGGTGGCAAGTCTCATATAACCAATTTCGGATATTCCACAAACTTCTCCTGATGTAAAGTACAAAAACAAACCATATCTATCTTGACTGAATCATCGATTTGCATCAACCACAAAAGATGAAAAGAAAAAACTCTCAATTATTCAAGAGGATACTGAAATTCCTACTTATTTAGGGGAGACAAAATTCCCAATAAACAAATCTCATGAAAAAAGGGAAAATTTTGTTGGAGGTAGTGATTTGCATTCAAAAAATTATCTAAACCACCGTCTATTGTGATGAATAATATTAGAGAGTCTCTAGAGAATAAAGAAGAAAAAAAAAAATTGGTGTGAGAAGGAGTTATGTTGATTCAAAAGCAACCATTAGATATATATCTAATGGTAATTTATTTCTAACCAAAATAAAATTGCTCATCAGATGTTAACAGTTTAAAATTGGATTGGATCTTTTTAATTTATATTGACTACTAATTATTTTTTCCATATAACAACCTTTATAGGATTCAGCTATAGTTTCCTTTAAGATATTAGTAATCTGGTGAGAGATAATATATATTAATTAACATTAACAAGAGACATTAGCAAAATACTCAAAAAATTCAAATCAATATAACAATGATCATCAGTCGGAAAGAATTTCACTTCTAATTATATGCTGCAATTTCAGATTACCACAGTGAAATAGACTTAGATGGTCATGTCACGAGTTATTTTATATCTAGCTTTTCATATCAACTTATGGACATTTTTTATTAACTCAATGCATTAACCTTGAAGTCTCATCTAAAGATTGTCACAAGCAACTTTGTATTCTTAAGTTCTTAATTGGCATACAATTAAATTCACAATTAAGTTCTTAACAGATGGACTCGCTCGGATACCAAGAGCTACAAATATATATATTTTTTATGTGATTCTTAAAGTTATGTATGATTTTTTTCCTTGGTTAATCTCGAAGATACATACATTCGTCGCTATTTGAAAGGAATATTCCCCTGGTTCATCTCATGCCAAATGCCTATCGAGATTGTATAAAGATTTAGGCTATAGGCATGATATATTCCCTTTTTTTTTTTTTTGGAATATGAGCTGCTATTGGAGATTCTTTCAAGCAAAGAATATTCTGCAATTATCAACTTGGTTTTTCCTCACTACCAATTCAAAAGACCATAGAATATGAGGTCATCATAATTGCTTAAAAATATTATTTTCTAAATGCCACAGAATATGAGGTTTTCATAATTGCTTAAAAAATATTATTTCGAAATGTCTAACATATAAATTTTTTTAAGAGTAAATTTTCATGTAGTGTCGGTATAAAAAAAAAAATTAACACATCGAATGTGGATACATGCCACATATACAAAATTTATTTTTGAAATTTAAATAATATACATGTGACATATATCTACCCCCAATGGTATATAAAATTTTTCTACACGAATGATACATGAGAGATTTACTTTTTTTTTCTATTACCTATATATAAATGTGAGTTGTTTCTCTTTTGTTTGTAATGCCTAAAATACAAGTTCTTAATAAAATATAATTCAGAGAAAAATATAACTAAATTACTCATCTTCTAATTTAAATACCTATTTTTTACGAAACTACCACCTATTTTTAGACATACAATCCTACTCAAAATATACAATCTTTTATTTTTTTTATTTTTGTGTCGCCTAATACACTCTTAATTAATCGTTATGTCTAATATATTATACAATATGAAGTATAATTAGCCTATCTAAAATACTTTTCATTTAATATAATAAGATTATCTATCTTTTATAATATTATTATTGTTATTTGTTATATATATTTTAAACTGTTATAACATAACTCTTTATATTTATATGAAAATTTGGGCATAAATATATTAAGATGGTAAAAGTTTATATTAACAAAAAAAAATTTATATTTGATCAAATAATAAAATAAAAGTTGTTTTTATAACTATTATGTATATTCCTTTTTTTTTCTTTCTTACGTTAATACGAAATTTTGGCATAACTACATAATAAGAAGGTATAAATTTTATGAGCAAAAAAATATAAATAAAAAAATTATTTTTATTTTATAGCTGTTTTATATATTTAAATTATTTTATTTTTTATTCCTAATAAAAATAGTCCTTTATAACTATATTATATATTATTAATTCACAAATAATTATTTTCTTTTATCTAACTATTTATTCAATTTCGCTCTTGCATGTTAGTTAATTAGAGTCAATTTATATATTTTCATACGCCAATAACCTCTATAACTATTTTGAGTAAAAATGTAAAATTTTTGACTCTATTATAATGTGATTAATCATGTATTTATTTTAGTCTGAAATGTAAAGTTGTTGAGGTTTGGGATCAATGTATAATAACTAATTTGTTTTTTATCGTAGCAGTTAAGTTAAATTGTTGGATCGCTTTCAAATTTATTAGTTTTAATAGATTCTTTCACATTAACCTTTTGCTTTTTTAATATCAAAGTTTTCCTCCACCTTAAAAATCACAAAATTAATAACAGTACAAATAAAAATTTTGTATTTACAAAAGTAAAAAAAAAAATAATGGAATATATAACACTATTTTCTTATCTCAATTAAATTTTTTAGTTACGATTAATTTAGATTTGTTTTTCCCTTCCCTTCATGAAGAAAAAAAAATTAGCCAAGGCATAAAACTAAAGCTCGGTATGAAATAGAAAAGTCACAATTTGTAATTAAGATAAAAGTATTTATTAAATTTATATATCTTTAATAGTAATATTTGATTACAAAATCCTTATCTTTAAGAACATCATTTTGTAAAATATTGGTTTAAGCAAATATTGATAAGATAGAAAATACCTAAATTCAATTCGTAATACAATGTAATGCATAAAATATTTCAAAATAATTATTGTAACACATACAAGAATTCTACGCATAACATGTGATACTAATATAGAAACTTAAATAAGTAACTAATATAGAAACAATACATATTATGCAAATAAATCATAGTATTAAGTACTCTAAGTATTTACTGGTATATATTGAGTTTAAATGTTAATTTTGAAAACTACAATATTGATTGTTACAATATTTGATAAAATAATATTGGTTTAGATTAACTATTAATGAGGTAAAAAAATTCAACTAATGGCACGATGCATTACCAACATTGTCTAGAATCACTATTGTAAGACAAGAATACTACGCATAAATTGTTGGAATGCCATATGGAAAAAATAAGTAGATAAGTAATGTAAAAGACAACATGAATTATGCAAATAAAATCATAATATTAAATATTGTAAAATAATTGCAGATATACATTGTGTTACACATCAACTTTGAATAGTATTTTTTATACTAATTTAACAAAACAATAAAAATGTAGATTAAATATATTAATAAATAATACAATTAGATAATTGTATAAGTATGCAAAAAAATAAAAATAAAATTCACACATTTTTGTTAACTTTAATTTTTTATATTTATATTTTATAAATACAAATTTTAATTTCATAGTAAAATACCATATCAAAATATAATTTCGGAGTAACCACAATACTATTCAGGATAAATTATGAGTTTAGAACATCGATTAAGTTCTGAAGTGAATGTTATTATAAGGTTAAAAAATATGGAACAATACCAATATATTTTCTATTTTGATAAATATTTACACAATATATTAAAAAATTAATTGCAACAGAGATTATATAAAAATTATGTGTTATTTTAGATATATTTAGTACTACATATTTTTCAGTATAGTTTCGTGTATTTTAGAGTAAAACAACAAGTTTTTCATTAATGTTTTCTATGTTTAAAGTAAGATAAAAGAACAACCTTTTTATTTTTTTATCTTTTGATAATTATATTTAATATATTATGTGGTACCTATCCATATTATAGAGAATATATTAGTTTATTTTGTTTAGTTTGGTATCTTTATTATTTACATTTTACTTAAGTTCATTTCCTTTTCCTTATTTTTGAAATTTTAATTTACATTTTGTAGTTACTATCATATAATATTTGATCTCATGTAAATATTTTTCCTAATAAAAGAATTTTAACATATTTTATCTATTAAATGATATTTGATATTTGATAATGATTTTTTTCTTTTAGTGATCATAAAGAATATATAGATACATCTAAAACTTTCAATATTGTGAAAAAAAAATTATTTTTAAATGATCAAGTCATTGGTGGAGTCGTTATAACTAATTATAATTTGAGAACTTAAACGAAAAATAGAAATTATTTTAGATAAAAATTAACCACATTTTGTGTCATCAATATGAGAGAGAGATTAAATTTCAAAATTTCAATAGAATACTAAAACAAATGTTATCATAAGTTTAAATAAAAAATACCAATATATTCACTATATGTATACACATTTACACAATATGTTAATGATAATTAATTGTGATAGAGATTTATTTAACATCCCATTAAAGTAACGTGTAATTTTAGACATATTTAGAATTATATGTTTTTCATTAGCATTGTGTATATTTTATAATAAGATATAAATGAACATTTTTATTAACATTCGGTGTATTTCAGAGAAACATAAAAGAATAAGTTATCATTTTAATTTTTTATAATGATTTTAATATACAATGTGAACTTATCAATAATATGCAGAATATATTAGTTTAATTAGATTTTAAATTTTTATAATAATTTTCTTGATGTATACTTTCTTTACATTTTAATTAGGTTCATTTTTTTATTTTTAAAATTATAATTAATTTTTGTAATTATTATCCATATATCATTTGATTTCATGTAAATACTTTGTAATTTCACTAATAAAAAATATAATCAATTATAAAATGATGTTTGGTACTTAATAGTGATTTTGTTTTAATAATGACAAAGTATATACAAATATATTTTAAAAATTCAATACTATAGAACATATCTTTATTTTTAAATGATCAGGTAATTAGTGGTGCCGATATAAGAAATCATTATCTAAACGTATAGAGAGAAATAGAAATAAGATGCAAATAATGTCATATGTTGTAAAAACGAATGACACTAAACAAATAACAAACAATGGTGAAAAAAATTAAAAAGAGAAAGGTGAAAATAATTGTGAAAAAAATAATAAATATATTAAATATATATTTTAAAATATATACCTTTTGTATAAAAAAATTCAATAAATAAAATGTTTAACTTTGTAATTTATGTTATCATTCACTGATTATTTATTTATTTTTTAAAAAAATAAAAAATGTTCAACAAATTAAGAGTACTATACGTTCATAAGAGACAGCTTAATATATAAAATATATATTAATATATATATATATATATATATATATGAGACCACAAATAGTGGAATTGATTTAATTATCATATTACAAGTACGAGATGGGATTAATTATATACTTGAAACACAAAAACCCACAATTTATGGGATAAAATAGCAATTAACTACACTAAAACTCAAATTGGTCGACACATACTATACTATCTACATTAAGTGCCTTTGTTAGTTCATTGATGCTACTTGGCTACTCTTACAGATTTTGAATGAAGACTGCAGATGCTGCACTTGGAATCCTCTACGTGTAGTACAGAAAGTACTTAAAGTGCTCTTGGTGTCCGATTGTTGATTTGCGATACAATTTCTTGAAAGAGAAAATTCTCGCCCCGAAGGCCAAACACATCATAGATCCTTCATGTTTTTCAATTTGCAATTTTCAGCTGAGTGGAAATTCATGTCATGCAATTATCATGTATGATCAAATTGAAATTGTTTAGTGCACGTAATGCTGATATTTTAGTGTAATCTTTTTGAAAGAGGAATGTCTAAGTACTATACATAATTTTCTATCTTCATTGAGACATCAACCAATAAGCTCTAGTCTTTGGAGGAACCTGACTTTGGAGAGTTATTTTCGTGGGCAGTTTTTTTTTTTTTTTTTATGTGTATACTTCTTCCATTGCATTGAATGATATGCAAATACTGATTTTAATTGTTCTGATTGTTTAAAACTCAAGAGTATCAAAATACTTCTGTACTCATGAGAAGATTTAGGCTCCATTTTGGAGAGCATTTGATAACCTAATTGTTATTGTTTTAAAATCTATTTTGGGGTTTATATAAGAGATTTTTGTTTGGTTATTTGAAATGCTAAATTCATGTTTAATCGGAAGCTTACCATTCTTACGTTTTGTCCACTTCTCCGAAGTAATTTTTCAGCCGCTAATTTACCAACTCAACTTTAGGAATGGGTATTTCCATATTTACTTTAAAATAAAGCATATTCTGGCAATTTCTCTAATGATCCAACTAGAGGAACAAATGGGCTAGATATTGATCTAACTCTCGATAGTTACGTAATAATTTGAAACAATTATAAATTATAATTTTTAAATAAGAGTTTAACAGAGGCCACTCATATATTGTGATATCAAGTAAGTGACAAAGTTCTTGTATCTACGAAAATGAATTTTATCATCCAAACTTCTTAACTCATATATCTACTGAACATCAAATCCTCAACATAAAAGATTTAAATACAGATTTAAACAATTTTATTCATTAATATAAAATTCAAACATCCTTAATGAAGACTTGTCATCCGGACATAATTTATCAAACTCATTCACCCTACATATTTGAAAAATTTATAACAAACCTGTGAGTTATTAAGTCTGGTAAAAATTGTATGTGCACATTTTTTTTGGCATATATATATTTTATGTAAAAATTAATTTGAACATTGAAATAAAACTAAATTAGTTTTATAAGAACTATAAGAATTTTAACAAAAACATGACAAATAATATACACGGGAAAAATACAATTTTAACCCCTAAAATTTGGATCGTGGTCCATCTTGATCCCCAAAATTTCAGGCAAAACACATCTAGTCCTCAAACTTTCTAATTTCATTACCAATTTAGGATAAGTTTAAAAATTTCGTCAAGTAGAAACGGAAGAAGTCACGTGCAAAGCACGTGGCTGTTAAATCTCAAGTTTCAAACATAGAAAAATATAATTTTGGCCCTCAAAGTTTGGGTCATGGTCTATTTTAGTCCCTAAAATTTCAAAAAAAAAAACATATTTAATCCTCAAACTTTTTAATATCTTCTAATTTAGGACAAATTTAGAAATTATTTCAATTACAAATACAAAAAATCAAATCTATCTAGGGATATAACATTTCCCAACTGATTTCAATCGATTTAACTATATTTTTATAACTCTGACTATCAACACCAAACCATTCACCATTCACCATTCACCATTCACCATTCTTGTCTATATTATAACACTTTTTTACCAATTTCAACCCATATAGCGATGGATTATCGCTAAATAATTTACCGACGAATTTGACGATGAAACCCATCCGTCGAAAAATACATTGTTGGTAAAATATAGCAACGGTTTTAAAGATGTAAATTTCAACAACAAATTTTTCCGTTGACAAATCAGTTACTAAATTTGGTTTTGAGATATTGTGAAAACCTTAAATTAGCGACATGTTTTCTTTTTTTTGTTGCTAAATTTAGCGACCGAAAATCCGTTGCTAAGAATAACAGTTGGGACGATAAAATTCGTCAGTGATTGATATTTTAAAATATTTAAAAAATATTAATGATGGAAAAATACATTACTAATTTAAAAATATTATAAAAGAGGTTTCTTATAAGCACATGAAATATAAATTTGAACTAATATATTAACCATTTAATTTTGTTCAACATTTGTAATTAAATATTGAGTTTTCATTTACTACACTAATTTCAACAAATATTTCAAAGATTAACCTTAATAAATGAGTCTCATTATACTGTAAAAAGTGAATTATTATTGTTTTATTATAACTCAAAGATAAATTTTGAATTAAACTATTATTTTATTTATTAGTGAATTATTATTGTGTTATTATTATCCTTTCTTATGTATATAACTTTTCCAACACTAGATTAAATGGGGTTGAAATCAGTTGAGAGATGTTATAACCCAGATTAGATTTAACAGTCACGTGCCTGGGATGTGTTATAACATAGATAAGAATAGTGAATAGTTAGATGTTGATAGTGAGAGGAAAAAATAGAAGTATGGCTAAATGGGTTTTAAATCGGTTGAAAAATATTATATCCTATGATAGATTTAACAGTTATGTGCAATGTTCGTGACTTTTTTTGTTTGTAATTGACAAAATTTTCAAAGTCCTAAATTGGAAGATATTAAAAGGTTTGAGAATTAAATGCATTTTATTTATAACTTTAGAGATCAAAATAAATCATGACCCAAACTTTGAGGGCCAAAATTGTTTTTTTTTTTTTTTTTTTTTTTACGTTTGAAATTTGAGATTTAGCAGTCATGTACTTTGCACGTGACTTTTTTCGTTTTTAATTGATAAAATTTTCAAATTTGTCATAAATTGGTTGAAATTAGAAAGTTTGAGAACTAAAGCATGTGTTTTGCCTGAAACTTTGGGGACCAAGAAGGACCACGATCCAAACTTTGGAGGTTAAAATTGTACTTTTCCTTAATATACACCATCCAGTCAAATAAGAAAAATTGATAGAGTTACCATAATCAACAAAATACCATCATTGTCTCTCTAGCAAAGTTGCATGCACGACTTATTCAATCTCATCACACCAATTGCCATCTCTATACATAAACAAACAAAATAAATTAAGATTTCAAAGTACCTATTTTGAACAAACAAAACCTCCTAAGTCTGTCGTAAGGATATGTTAAGGTAGATTTAGATCCACTGTTAGTCCAATACTTTTCTAGATGACCTAAGCTAACACTTGATAAGGACTCATCCTTCCCAAATTTTAATTTGGGTTCACAACCTCCCAAAGTTTAACTTTGGATTCATAATATATTTATATTCCACATAAAACTCACGTTAATCATATGTCTAAATAGCCTATGAGAAAACATATACAAATGTTTTAAAGTATTCGTCACATTGCCAGAATTCTTTACACTTACATAAGTAACTTCCAAGAGGATATTTAATAAAATTCTTAGACACATACATCATACATTTGCCACCAAAATGTAAGAGTTTTTTCACTTTTAATAACCTTTACCTACGAACATATAATTCCCTAATACAAACATTTTTTTTTTTTTTTTAGTTACATTAGTAACTATTGTTTGCATGAATTCTGTTATCGTCTAGGCCTTTTTATAGTCAAATTGATATCTTATCATTCTCAAAAACTATGTACAACATTGTAACACCAATAAATTTTACTTGACTTGTATTTAGAATAGATTTGTCAAATATACAAGACTATGAAATATTTACTCGCATAAGAGTTATTCTAATAAAAACAAATACTTACTAGAATAGGTTTAGTAAAAAATAATTTGATAATTTGATAATATTATTATTGAACAAGAATTTAGTAGAATTATAATTGCATTATTCAGGACTAAGACTTAAGGAATTATACTGATATCTATCAAGCTTTATTGTAAATCAATATGAGAAAATTTTATAAATACATGAGAAAAATGAACTTAGTAAATTAATTGACAATCCATAGAACTTAACATGGATTCTTAATTAAAAGCATAGTAACAAGAAATTAGGAATAATTTTTACAATACAACCATGCATGTTTAATATACAAAAATAATAACATACTATAAAAATTTAGAAATTATTTTGACTTTAGAACCACATGGGAAAAATGTCACGAGTTATCCTATTGCTCATATGAAAATAAAGTATGCATGCATGAATTTATTTTTTAAACTATAGAAAATATTTATACTAGGTACCGTTTTTATCTATGAAGTTGTTATTCAACATAATATAACTTTAATATAAGCATGGAATTCCCGATTATCATATTCTATCATATGAGCATTGTCTAAAGATAATTCAAAGTCAAATGTCTTATATTGGTATCATGAAATTTATGTACCAAAATATTTTGATGATAAATGTCTAAATCAACCAAAAGAAAATTCTGACTAAATAAAATACAACCATGTACTTATAATATCAAATTTCATCGAAGAAATCTTTACAAATATGTTTCAAACATTTTTTTTTTTCAAACAAACAAAAATGATTTTTACCTTTGGGTGATTCCAAGTTACAACCAAATTTTATGGCTCCCACTATCTTTTCTAACTTGTATAAAGACAAACTTATTACTTTTGTGTGGTGTTCTAACAATCATGCTAATGTTCTGAACTTATAATTTCACTATGGTCTTCTAACAATCATGTTAACTTAATATGGAACTTCCAGTCTTCCCCCTAAATAATTATTGGAAAACAAAAAGGTTAAATCTCTTTTCTAATAATAATTGGAAAATAAAAAGTTTGTAACTCACATTTATAATGTCAATATTAAATCATTCCTATTGATTTAGATTAAAACTGTTATAAATGAACACATTATGAAACTCTTTATTTTTCCTAGTCTTAATGAAACCTTCTAATTCTCAAATTATTAATTAATTAGTAACTTTTTTCAAACAATATTGGTAACTTTTTTCAAATAATTTATATTTAATATTCTATTACATGTCCTATGAGTTATAAATCTTTTAGTCTCCCTATTACTCACACACAATTTTTTTAGATATAATAGTATACAATAAATAAATATATTTTCTTACCTCTACTAATAACAAAAGTACAAAAACTTTGCAACCACCGCCTCTTAATTATTCCAATAGTTATCTCTCTTGATTATTCCTTTTAACTAAGGAAGACTATAGTAAGAAACTTTATAACCTCTTATTAACTTATTAGATTTACTTAAACTTTAGTTATAAAAGAAAGTATTTTTTTATTCATTGTTAATAACACGCCTCAATACACATAAAAAGATTTCAAATTAATGTGGAGTATTTAGTGATTTTTGAGGTTTCACAATTTCTACGTTCAAAGCTTAAATTACTATGACAACAAAATATTGTTTAGATGGTAAAATGTTTTGTTTATAATTTATTGATTGTATGGGTTCGAATTATTAAGGGATAATAGGAAGGGTGAATTTGAGGTTAAAAAAAAAAAAAAAAAACTTAAAACTCTTATTTGTTCCATCACATTTTTCTGGTCTGGCTTTATTATTGATGTATATGTTAACAACTTCTTGTAATGTTTACTGATAGGCAAAGACTTAACTATATCCGATTTTTTATTCCACTTGTAAACTCTGTAGAATGGTTTAAATTTTAAAAAATTTATGATATCAGGTGATGTAAGTTTACATAAATATTTTCTTTATTGAAAATTTTTTCAAATTCCTTTTAACTCCAATCACTTTTAATTCATCCATTGATCGGTCAATTGATCGGATTATTTTCATATTATGTTTCCTATAATTTTTAGTGTAAATAAGTCATTCATCAATAAAGTCTTGATTTATAGTAGTATTGATTTTATCGACGTAAAAGAGACAGTATATATTTACGGTAAATATTAAGGTAGACTTTTTAATTGCATTAATCCGCTCTCCGGAAGAATCAAATTCCTTTTAACTGTCCAATCACTCAAATTGAGCCCATCCCTGTTTTCTCCCCGTACGCATGAGACTCTATGCATGAAAAATATTTAAATATATTTGATTTTTGATTCTATTGTAAATTTTATAATTAGAATTAAATTTTAAAAAATTTTATTTATATCAATTGATGTTATAAATTTTTTAAAATTTAATTTATATTATAAAATTTATAAATATAATTAAAAATCGAATCTACCTTAATATTTACCGTATATATATATAACCGTTCAATCAATAACCATATTATTCTAGCATCACAAAATTCTTTCTAGTCCACATAAAAGACTCTAGTCCCCGTGTCGGTATACTTTGAATCTATTTAATTAACTAGTCGATTCTGTAACTACTGAGATGAGTCCATGCATGTCCACATACTTATAATTAACAATTTTTTATGCCTATTAACGATTATGGAAAATTTTTATTTAGATTGGATCTTGGATATTACTTATAAATAAATATTTTGTGCACTTAATTAATTTTAGAGTATGTTTATAAAAAGTGATATTTTAATATTAAAATACAAAACTACACACTTGAAATTTTAAATAATTTTTATTTGACAAAATATTATTCAACAAAAATAATTTATTAATCACACAAGTAAACTTCCACAACATTTGGATTCTCTCGATTTATTAATCACACAAGTAAACTGCCACAACATTTGGATTCTCTCGATTTAGTTTTCCTCAATTTATTGTCTACTTACCTATATTTGAATAAGTAAAACTTAGGAAAATAATCCGAACACACCATTAATTAATTTTATCTCATCAAGTAAATTATCATATATGAAATTCAATTCATTAGGAAAAAATTTAACTGCATTTATACAATGCATAAATTTTTAAATTTTGATAAAATATAAATGGATTTAATCAAATAATAAAGTCATTATCATAGATTTTTTTATTTTTTTGTAAGGCATTTATATAGAAAATAATTTAAATTATGAATAAGACATGCATTTTATTTTTTAAAATTTATTTACCTTAATAGAGATGATCTTTGTCCATTGTCATGTTGTGACTTGGAAATGTGGATTTGAAATGTGGTCTTATAAATAATTTTTCTAAATTTTATACAATTTTATTTATATCAAATTATATTATTTATTTTATAAAATTTAATTTAAACTATAAAATTTATCAGTGAAATTAAAAATCAAAAGTATTTAAATATTTTTCAATGCTTTTTAATCTGCCAGCCTATCTAGATCACCATAAAAGAAATTACTACTAGTACGGATGGGAATTATTTATTTATTTATTTACCATTGCTGTTATAAAATATTTGAGGATTCCCAATGGTTACTGCAGTAGATGACTAATTTGAGCTTTCAAATTTGTTTGTATGCCTCTCGAGTTCAAAACAAGCTAGTAAAATACTTATCATCAACCAATTACAAGGTTTATGCTGGTAAAAATTGTTTGTATCCACACATTTCATTCATTCATTCATTCATTGCACTATCCCGAGGTGCGCCTGAATCAGCGCACTAGTATCTATATCTTTATTATAGATAAAGTATTTTACAGTCTTATAAATAATTATTTTTTTGAATTTAAAAATTTATATAATATAAATTTTTAAAAAATATAATATTATATTATATAAATATTTAAAATATAAAAAAATAATTTTTTAAATGAGATGATAAAAATTTCTAATATTGTATGATTATTGGATTCAAAATAAATTTTACCTCCTTGTTGATCAAGCATAAATACCAAAAAAAAAAAAAAAATCAAAAGCAGAGAATTATTTGATTCCAATTTCCATCAAGGTTTCAATTGCAGGAGAAAATAACACAAAGAACAAGAAAAGACTCCTAGTAAAAGAAGAAAGAATTGAATACTGGCTATCTATGCTCACATTATCCTCAATAACATCTTCTACCCATTACCAACCCAAAAAGACAAAAGTTTATCTTGCATTAAATCATCAACTAATCATAATAAAATTTTAAATTCTCCAAAAAGTAAAAAAACCTAAACAATTTCAAGAAAACACACCACCTTTAACTTGAACCGGCTGGTTCAATTTTACCATTCTTATGTGAATCATCTTCGTCATGGTAAACATATGCAAATCCACCATGTCGGGTCAGATCCATACCCGCCATCTCATCCTCAGCTGAGATTCTAAGAAGCTTCAATTTATGAAGAACAAAGAATAAAGGACCCATTGTTGCACTGACCCACCCGAATATCACAAGAATCTGAATCACATGAGCACCCAATAATCTTCCACCACCACCCATAAACAACCCGTATGGCCGACCCGATTTACCCGGAATCGGGTAAACTTCATTCACATATTTCTCCGTAGCAAACAACCCGGTAAAAATCACTCCCCAGGCCCCACATCCCCCATGCAACTGAGCCGCCTCTAACGGATCATCAAACTGAAATTTCTCGCCCAAAATATTACACCCGATAAGCACCGCCGCCGCCACGAACCCACAAACGATCGCCGCCGTAATCACCACGGCTCCACCACTGAACATCCGGCCGTGATGGCGGCGAAGCCCCCTAAAAGGCCGTTACAAACGTCGGTAACGTTCCAATGTCCGGAGAGAATTCTCTTCCCGAACAATGTGGTTAAGGCGGCGGTGCAACCGGCTAAGGTGGTGGTGACTGCCGTGCGGCCCACGGCACTCCATTGGCCGTAATAGTTTCCACTATTATAAGGATTCAAGATTTTGTTAAACGATCCCGGATTGAATCCGTACCATCCGAACCATAATAAAAATGTTCCAAGTACAACTAGTGATGCACTGTGGCCTCTTAAGGCCACCGAACGGCCGGAGCGGTCGAACCGGCCTATTCTCGGTCCCTCTATAAGTGCACCATAAAACCCGGCGATTCCTCCGACCATATGAACAACTCCAGACCCGGCAAAATCTATTACACCGGAACCGAATAAAAGTTTGTTTATATTAGTTGCACTAGCCCATCCGTCACCTGACCAGAACCAGTGTGAAACCACCCGGGTAAACGAAGCCGGTGAGGAACGAAGAGTAGATTAAATAAGCTACGAATTGAGTTCTTTCAGCTATGGAGCCGCTGGTGATGCCGGCGGCGGCTATAGCGAAGGCCCATTGGTAAAGAAAATTGCTGTAATCAAATGAAGAAGATGGGAGTTCCTTGAGACCGAAGAAATGTTTTCCGATGAAGCCATTGGAGGGGCCGCCAAAGGCGAAAGCGAAGCCGAAGAGGTAGTAGAAGAGGCCCCCGGCAGCAGCGTCGAGGACGTTGGTGAGCATGATGTTCATGGTGTTCTTGGCGCGAACGGAGCCGGCGCAGAGCATGGCGAAGCCTAGTTGCATGGAGAAGACCAAGTAAGCCGAGAAAAGAAGGTATGTGGTGTCTACAGCGTAGCCGGTGTCGATGAACTTGTTGGAAACGACCGTGAACTGGTTGCAGATGTATTCGGCGGCCGCCGCGGCGTTGGTGGTGTTGGGGCCGAAAAAGGGTGCGAGCTGGTCACGCTGAGCAGCTCAGTGACGCCATGGCGAAAATATATATATGTGTTTTGTCTCTTAGAATTTATTGGGTAATTAATATACTTTAGAAATTATTATAACAGAGAGAATCGTAATAAACTATAGTGAGGAGGAGTTATTGAAGGCTTTAAAGTTGAATCTGTAGAAGTGTTGTTGGGTCGGATCCTGATTTATAGAGGGGTAGATGCTTGACTTTTCTTGGTTTGGGGACTGTGGTTTAATAATTTAATTGAGGCTTGGTTTTTTGGAGGAAATTATAAGAATTGATTAGGTGTTAATAGGTAATTTGATGGTATTCTTTTGTCTAATTGACAGACTTTGGTTTATAATGAGATTTGGTACGGAAATTTTATCTCATTTTTTGTGTTATTTTTTATTCATTGTTAAATAAATTATTAATATTTGTTTACATATAATTAAATTTTTTTTTTAATAAAAAAATCTTAATCTTTCATTAAGTGATAAAATAAAAGGTGAGATAAAAATTCTTAGTACGAAATTTGTATTTTCCTAACTAAAAACAAAAATTATTGGTAATTAATGAGATGTGAGTCCCTTGATTTTGGAGCAGCACAGCAAATATCTTATTGTTACAGTATATTTTTATTTAATTACAAAATTATCCCTCAAATTCCACTTGCTTTTTGACCCTGCTCTCTTTCTTTCTCTCTTCCTAACATATCCACAGGCCACAGCATCTTGTTCAGCTCCTCACCGTCACTTCTTTGGTTCCTCTCTCTTTCTCTTTTATATGTTATTCTGCTGTGGCAATATTTTTATCAAAACAAAAAAATTTCCAAGCCTACAACATCTTTTTGGCAACTAAATACCAGATCCAAACTTACACTAATATTCCTAATGGGTGTTGAAAATACAAGATTAAAATCTCACAAAAACTACCAATTAAAATATGCTTAAAAATACAAAATCATTGAAGGATTTTTGTCACCCTTCATGAGGGTTGAAGTTTTGATGACTTCTTAGAAGTATACAAAAGACACACAAACTATTTGATATATTTTCAGACTCCATGTTATCCAATTCTAATGGCACACAGTCGAATTTAGTTGTGGGGTGTGATCAATTTTAGCATCAAGGTGCTTATGGCTGCCGTCGAAGGGTGTATAAGAGAGATATTAGAATGATAAGACAGGGGGAGGGAAGGTGGCGGTGCAACCACGGTGGTACTGGGAATAGAGAGAACAAAAGGGCAGGATGGATAAATGGGAAAGGCTTTGAGGTTTGTGGCAATTTGGTTAACAAGTGGAAAGATTTAGAGGGGTAGTTTTGTCATATGAAGAAAAGGTGTTGTGGCAATAAGATTTTTACTCTGGCAATATACTTTGTCCCTGATTCACATTATTCATCCTCTAAAAATTTTAAAAATCAAGAAAATTTAGTTAGTTAACTAAAGTACCTTTAGTATCATATTTTGATTTTTCATGTATTTTATTGATTTTTGATAGTTTAAAAGAATTAAGAAAAATATAAAATGGACACAGATATAATAACACATTAATATCTTGGATTTTAGGGAGTGAAAATGTGAGAAATTGTTCAATTATATTATATTCAATATCACGAAATACATTGATGTGGGTTACATAGCAATATTATATAATTATTTTTGGAATTTTTAAAATAATTATCACATCATTATCAAAATTTAAACACATAAAAATCAAAATATAGTTCCAAGGAATTTTGTTTATTTAACTAGATTATCTTAATAATTTTAATATTAGTAATAAAGGAATAGTATTATTTGGGGGGCAAACTTTATATTTCTATAGTTTAGAGAGGTAAAGTGTAATTACTCATTTAGTGCAGGGGGCAAAGTGTTATTGTTTTATTTTTTATTTTTAAAATAATAATGGGATTTCGCACTTTGGTTATTTTTAAATAAAAAAAAAATTAAACTATATTTGATTACGCACTTTAAAAGTGCGTAATCTAATTGATTACGCATTTATAAATGCAAGAGTCACAATTCCAGAAAATTATCACTAAAACGATCATATTTGCTGGATAAATTTTAAAAACGGTCATAATCCGAGAAATTGGCCTCTATTGGCCCTAGCAGAATTCATAAATTTTATATTTTATGAGTGTATAAACTTTAATTATGCAAGAATTTATCGTTAGATAGTTGGAGGAAAAGTCAGATTACAAATATGCAAGTCTTGTATATGGCTCATTTGGGCAATGTTTTAAAAATTGGACTAGATTGGTCGATTCGATCAGTCAGATTGCGAATCAAAAGAGTCATTAGTTCGTTCCATATGTATATTTGATCTGCATAAAAAATCAGACGAAACTAGAAAAAATCGGTTCAACCGATTTTTATTTTTTAAATTTTAGACTAAAAAATAATTTAAATAAAGAGAAAAATTAAAAATTTGTGAAATAAACTCCAAAACGGCAAAACAGTAAACATACCAAAGCATAAACTATTAAGTTATTATTTTTTAATCTTTTTTACACTTATTTTTTTACAAGTTTGATTTTTCTTAATAAAAATTTGATCGTATAGTATTTTTGGATATTAAGATTAGAATTCTCAAAAAATAGTATTTCTCTTCTATTTTGGATTTTATAAAAATATATTTTAAGTCATTTTAAATTATACAACATTAAAAAAAAAACTAAATTAGTGAACAGGCTAGTTCAACTAGTCTGACCAGTTTGAATCGTGAACCAGATAGGCCACAGATTCAATGCCTGGTCCGATTTTCAAAACATCTATTTGGATACAATCTGAGCCAGAGGTAAGAGTTTATTAAGTATTCTCTCTATTTTAAAATAACAGTCACTTTTAGTTTGTGCTATTAAATTGAATCAATTTTATAAAAAGATAGTGCAAAGTGGCTAAATTACCTTTTTACATTAATATCTTAATTATATAATTCTCTCTTCATTAATGCAATACTAAGGGTAAAAGTTACAAAATATCATTTAATATTTCTTTAATTTTCTAAAATAACAGATAGTATGACATAAAACAAATTATCTAAATAAGAGTTATTTTAAAATAGAAGTGTGAGTAATTAGTGATTTAGATTGTGTGTGTCACAGTTAACAATTATTAACCTAGGATTTGTGAAAAATTGTTAGGGGACAGTCATTGTCATGAACTCATCTCTGTGGTATGCATTTGGAATGTGTACTTATGATTGGAATTTACTTGATTGTGATTCCAACTCAGCTTAAATTTAAAAGGAGTTCGATTCTCATAGCTGAATTTCATACTGAATCTCCTATGGTTGGAAAAAAAAATTGCTCTCACACTTCCATTTTAAGTGTGGTTTTTGATTAATGCACAAGAATTAAGAAAATAATTAAAATAAATCAATTTTATAAAAAGATAATTCAAATTAACCAAGTTACCCACCACCAACACGGTGGTTAAGTAGTCAAGTATCATTATTCCCACTTGAATGCCTAGGATTCGAACCTCACTGAAGACGTAGGCCTTGCCAATTGTTTGGAGATATTATGGGTTGGTGATGACCGGTCTATAATGCCTAGTGGGGCTTGGTTCATTAGTGTGCTTGGTGTGGCTGCGGTAACCAAATTGGGCTTTGGCTCAGTGAGCTATGGCGAAAGGAACATTTCGCGACGAATAGGTTTCCTTAGTTGGAGTAGCCACATCAGAATTCTGGTGACCTAGCCTTTTATTTACCAACAAAAAAAAAAAAAAAATTAACCAAGTTACCCTTTACATTAAATTTCACAACTACGTAATCATCTCTTCTCACTAAGCATAAAGTTGACAAAAAAATTATTTAATATTTCATTAAATTTCTAAAATGATATATAATTTGGAACAAAGCAAATTGCTTGGAGAGGGTATCTAAAATCGATTAATTCAAATGGGAAAATTTTTAAATAAAAATATAATGCCCAAAAACTCTTAATAATCTCATTAAGCTACCAAAACCTATTTAGTCTCGCTTGTATTCACTAAACCACACGTTATTAAATGACTTCTCCAAACGTTAAATTTCCCACTTATGGGAATACACTGAATAACTTCCACGCTCCCACTTGTCTCCCCAGCTCATACATTCCATCAAATGCCCTTCCCCCCCTCCCTGGAAATGAGATGAGATATTCTCCTCCTCTCCACATTTCTTCCCAAGGTCATTTTCGTCAATGTCTAAATCCGTATTCACCTCCCCTTCCTCCGTCAAGGCCCGCCTAAGAGGCGTCGTGTTTGACATGGACGGAACCCTAACGGTACCCGCCATTGACTTCCCGGCAATGTACAAAGCCGTCCTCGGAGAAGAAGAGTATTTGTCAATTCGGAAACGGAACCCTTCCGGCATTGATATTTTGCACCAAATTGAGAATTGGAGCCCCGATAAACAACGAAGAGCTTACCAAATTATTGCTGATTTTGAGAAACAAGGCCTCGATCGCCTCGAAATCATGCCCGGTTTGCCCCCAATCTTTTTACCTTGTTGAATTTCTGTGTCAATTTCGCTTTAACTATGTGTATTTTAATGTAATTATGAGAATGTACAAGTCTTTCAGCATGTGGTACAAGTTGTTAATATAATGTCGGGAAAATTTTCTCATAAGGTTGTACACCTTGTGCCCTTTATTGAATTTCCGTGAGTTAATAGTAATGCATGAATTTTTTGGGATTGGTGTGTGTATGCGGAAAATTTAATGTAATTAAGGGAGTACAAGTCTTTCAACATGTGTTACAAGTTGTTATAATATGGTTATAACAGGAGTTAATGCATTAATGACATGAAAATTGTTCAACATAAAAAAAGATAATTTTTTTTGCGGTTTTAAATTTGTTAATGCTAACTAGTCTTGTTTATGGTACGATAAGCCAAATGCTACTCGTGTTGATGATAAGATGAATGAGTAATCAAGTAGGAGGACCAATGTTGGGACTTGGGAGTTGTAATGGGATCTTGGAAATTATTTAGTGTTGGATAGCAAGACTCGGAAATGTAATATGTGATGTAGTTTACTAAATGGTAAAGTTATTAAATTTTAAGGAACCAAAAGTACTTTTGGGACTAGAATTAAGTTAGAAAGAAAGATATTTCGTGAATTACGCAATATTGTTAAGTTCTTGTCAGAATGGATTTGAGAATTCTAAGTGCTGTGATGTGCTCAAAAGAATGTGGTTATGATAGGACGATTTAATGCATGATTTGCGGCCTGATGATTGGACTTGCTTGTTTTTATGGTTTTAAACTCGAGTCTATGTTTCCTATGGTTTAAAGAAGTGGTGCCTGTGCAAAGGAGAAATCTAGACTTGAGATTAAGACTTGAAATCAAAACCGGGGTTAGGGGTTACTGAGTTTCATGAAAGTCATTGAAGTACGATATGGGAATAATGTTGTTATTTTGATGCTATGTTTGTGAGTTGGTGTGAAAAGAAAGACAACAAATGTGTAGTGGATATTTTAAAGGGGATATTTTACTTTTAATCCTAAATTTTTATGAGTGTGTATACTTTAATTAATGTAAGAATTTATCGTTAGATAGTTGGAAAAGTCAAATTACACATATGCAAGTGCTGTATACGATGGCTCATTTGGGTACAGTATGAGCCGGTGGTGAGAGAGAGTTTATTAAGTACTTTTCCATTTTAAAGTAACAGTTACGTTTGGTTGGTGTTATTAAATTGAATTAATTTCGTAAAAAGATAATTTAAAGTGATTAAATTATTTTTTTATATTAATATGTTAATTGTATAACTCTCTCTTCGTTAATGCGTATTAAGGATAAAAGTTAAAAATTATTTAATAATTTCTTAATTTTTTAAAATGATGGATAATATAACACAAGACAAGTTATCAAAGTGATAATTATTTTAAAATAGAAAAAATAATTAGCGATTCAGATTGTGTGTGTCACGGTTAACAATTATTAATCTAGGATTTGTGAAAAAATTATTAGAGGACAGTCATTGTTATAAACTCATCTCTTTAATATGCATTTGTAATGTGTACTTATGATTGGAATTAACTTCATTGTGATTCCAATTCAAGCTTAAATTGAAAAGGAGTTCGATTTTCATAGCCGAATTTCATACTGAATCTCCCATGATTGGAAAAAAATTACTCTCAAACTTTTCCATTTTAAGTGTGGTTTCTGATTGATGCATAAGAATTAATAAAATAATTAAAATGAATCAATTTTACAAAAAGATAATTCAAATTAACCAAGTTATCTTTTACATTAAATTTCACAATTATATAATCATCTCTTCTCACTAAACACTAAGCATAAAGTTGAGAAAAAAATTATTTAATACTTCATTGAATTCTTGAAATGATATAAATTTGGAACAAAACAAATTGCCTAGGGAGGGTATCTAAAATCGATTAATTCAAATGGGAAAATTTGTTAAATAAAAATATAATGCCCAAAAACTCTTAATAATCTCATTAAGCTACCAAAACCTATTTAGTCTCGCTTGTATTCACTAAACCACACATTATTAAATGACTTCTCCAAATGTTCAATTTCCCACTAATCCTCCACACTATCACCACTTCCACACTCCCACTTGTCTCCCCAGCTCATTTCCATCAAATGCCCTTCCCCCCCTCCCTTTCCAGAACCATATTCTCCTCCTTCTCCACATTTCTTCCCAAGGTCATTTTCGTCAATGTCTAAATCCGTATTCACCTCCCCTTCCTCCGTCAAGGCCCGCCTAAGAGGCGTCGTGTTTGACATGGACGGAACCCTAACGGTACCCACCATTGACTTCCCGGCAATGTACAAAGCCGTCCTCGGAGAAGAAGAGTATTTGTCAATTCGGAAATCTAACCCTTCCGGCATTGATATTTTGCACCAAATTGAGAATTGGAGCCCCGATAAACAACGAAGACTTACCAAATTATTGCTGATTTTGAGAAACAAGGCCTCGATCGCCTTGAAATCATGCCCGGTTTGCCCCAATCTTTTTTCCTTGTTGAATTTCTGTGTCAATTTCTCTTTAACGATGTGTATTTTAATGTAATTATGAGAATGTACAAGTCTTTCAGCATGCGGTACAACTTGTTTGTATAATGTAGGGAAAATTGGTTGTACACCTTGTGCCCTTTATTGAATTTCCGTGAGTTAATAGTAATGGGGACTGAATTTTTTGGGATTGGTGTGTGTATGCGGAAAATTTAATGTAATTAAGGGAGTACAAGTCTTTCAACATGTGGTACAAGTTGTTATAATATGGGTATTAGTCATAGTCGAGTAACAGGAGTTAATGCATTAATGACATGAAAATTGTTCAACAAAAAAAAAGAGAAATTTTTTGCGGTTTTAAATTTGTTAATGCTAACTAGTGTTGTTTATGCTACGATAAGCCAAATGCTACTCGTGTTGATGATAAGATGAAAGAGTAATCAAGTAGTAGGACCAATGTCGGGACTTGGGAGTTGTAATGGGATCTTGGAAATTATTTAGTGTTGAATAGCAGGACTCGGAAATGTAATATGTGATGTAGTTTATTAAATTTTAAGGAACCAGAAGTACTTTTGGGACTAGAATTAAGTTAGAAAGAAAGATATTTCGTGAATTACGCAGTATTGAAGTTATTGTCAGAATGGATTTGAGAATTCTAAGTGCTGTCATGTGTTCAAAATGAATGTGGTTATGATAGGACGACTTAATGCATGATTTGCGCCCTGATGATTGGACTTGCTTGTTTTTATGGTTTTAAACTCGAGTCTATGTTTCCTATGGTTTAAAGAAGTGGTGCCTGTGCAAAGGAGAAATCTAGACTTGAGATTAAGACTTGAAATCAAAACCGGGGTTAGGGGTTACTGAGTTTCATGAAAGTCATTGAAGTACGATATGGGAATAATGTTGTTATTTTGATGCTATGTTTGTGAGTTGGTGTGAAAAGAAAGACAACAAATCTGTAGTGGATATTTTAAACTATTTTGTGATTTTTAAAATAATGTATGAATTGAGTTGTTTTTAAGTAGTTGAGAGTAGAGGATATAAGAAAACCTAAGACTGTGGTTTCTGTTGTTAGCCTTTTGAAATGTTGATGATGGATAATATTTGAAGCTGGAACATTATTTTTTTAATCTTCATTTCTTCCAAGTTTAATTATGGTCTAGGATATACCTCCATGTCGGTATGTGTTTGAATTGTAATTAATAGACTCCCAAGTAAGAAAACGTAACTCCTTTTGTTTCCAGTATTAATTCCTTTTCCCTCATTCTTAATCCAGACAAATTTTGGTTTTTTTGAGTTCAGAAATCGTTTTTTTCTTAGTGTCTGTGTGTCATGTAATATATCCTTTTGCATATCCTTGATTGCTTAAAATATAAGGTTCCTAGAGTTTGAGCTTGCAAGCTTTTAAAAGCTCAGTCCAAATTTAGATGGATGAACAGTCAAATTTCCTAAAGTACATTTGTGAGGCTTGGTTTTGGCATGCAGTTTTTGCAAATGCTGTTATTTTTGGTTAATTAACTTTTCAGATTATCTTGTATTTAACAGCATTTCAGTTGATTCCATGATTTCTTGGTCTCATAATAGTTTTAACTTCTATACAGTACTACTGCATTTCAGGTGCCTCAGAACTTTGTGCTTTTCTTGACTCAAGGAGCATTAGGTAAAATTTAAAATTCAAATTCGTCTTTTTAAGTTTCCTTTTTCTGCTATGTGGCTTTTACGGCCTTTTGTTTACGTGTATACTTTTTCTGCATATTACCTACAATAATATTTGACAATTGGTTTGAACATGGCCCTTCACATTTTTTTTTTGAAGTTTGTTCTTTCGAAGCATGTCATGCATGAACAATTATCTCTCCACATGTACCATAGATAATTTTTGTTGTCGTGATTAGGAGATGTCCCCTTGTGTTAAATATTCACCAACCCAAGTCCAATGATCTAGCCCCAGAGGGATTTTCTGCTTGTCACTTTTATCTGGGTACTTTTTGTGTACATTTTGTTAGTCCATGATATCTGTGAAGAACAAAACTGGGTGTCTTATCATGGGGCTGTGGCTGCTAAACAGAGTTCTGCAGTAATTGATACTTGATCTATTCACTGCCAAACTGATAGCTCTTCTATCTTGTTAAATTATTGATGCTTGGCTATCAGATTGTGGATCTTTTATAAGCTAAACTACCAAGAGTATACATACCAATGTATTTGTTCAACTGACAACACCTAGTACTTCTGTTTACTTTTACGTACACTTTCCTATACTTTGTGTACAGTTTCTTCTGAATTGGTAGACTTGTAACTGAGCATCAATAACTCAATGTTGAACCATTTGATTTTGCATGAATGAGTTATAGTTAGCTTGTTTTAGGGCTAAGCACTCAACCAAGCAACAGAAACAATTATGTTTCTTATGTTTGTCCTTCCATAAGGTGGAAGTTTTTGTTACTTTATGTTCATTGATTAAAGATGTAAAAATACTTGGAACAAGTAACTGTTAGTCGTTCATTTACTAGACGTAGTGATTGCCACATTTTACTGACATGAAATTTTTTTAATTGGATTTCCAGAAGGGGATTAATAACTAGAAATGTCAAGGCGGCAGTTGATTTGTTCCATGAACACTTTGGTGTGTTCATTGATTAAAGATGTAAAAATACTTGGAACAAGTGACTGTTTGTCTTTAATTTTCCAGACATACTCACGTGATTGCCACATTTTACTCACATGAAGTTTTTTAATTGGATTTCCAGAAGGGGATTAATAACTAGAAATGTCAAGGCGGCAGTTGATTTGTTCCATGAACGCTTTGGTGTAAGTTTTCCCGTGTTGTATAACTTTATGAAGATAATTGATTTTTTTTTTTTTTTTGGCTGTGTATTTATTATATATATATATAGAATTGCTCATTCTCCTTAATACTTGATGACGACTTCTGAGGAAGGAAATATGTATACTTTGATCGCACGGAGTAACCTGTGTTGCTTTTGAGTTAGTTTCTATTTTTTTCTTCTTTATTTCTGTTTTCATTTTCTGTTGAAGGTTTGGCAGAAATATTTTTAACAGAAATGGATCAGAAACACCACTTTCCCATCAAATCCCATCTCCTGTCTCTTATACACATCTAGATGTGTATAAGAGACAGGATTTAACCATCTCCAATAAGTTTTGCAAACAGAAGGAAATGGGTACAGTTGAGATACATCATAGTAATTCTGTTTCAACCGCTATTTCTATTTTTTCACATGTTCCACTTTTCTGAATTTGAGTTGCTGAAAAGCGATTTGTAGTTATCTGGCACCAGAATATGTTTTTGCAGCAGATATATTAATATTCCTTTTTAGGAATTTATGTTTGTCGCTCAATTCTAATTTTTTGTTGTTGCAGAGAACATTGTCTCCAGCATTAAGCCGGGAGTTTCGTCCTTATAAACCAGATCCAGGACCACTGCTGCATATTTGTTCAACTTGGGAAATTCAACCAAATGAAGTAATGATGATAGGAGATAGTCTGAAAGATGATGTAAGTTCCTTTCCATTTCAAATTGTTGATTATGTGTTCTGGCCAGCTTGAACATTTTGGGGATCAACTTTGTAATTTTCTTCATTTTTTCCCATGGAGCGGGGGCAGGGGAAATGGTCAATCAGTCATGCTTAACTTGTTTCCAGTTTCTGGATGAGGAACCCTTGTTTCTTTATCTAGCAGTACCACCAAATAATGTAGCACACTCAATTAGCTTTCTGTTTGTGCATGAAAATTTTGGTTTTATACAGTACGATTTGCTATTAAATCTGTCAATCAACCTTATGGAATGGTGTTGATTGACGTTATCTATTTCTCAACACATCTTCGTGCTTTAACTCTACTCTTGTTTTTTTCTTTGTTTTGCTTCAGATTTTGTGGAAATTGAAGAATAGGTTTGCGTAGTTAATTGCCTCATGCTTTCTTTTATCAATAAAATTTTGCTTTCTTTTATCAATAAAATTTTCTGTGACATTTATACTTTTTTATATAGTAGTATCAAAGAATAATTTCAGATATTGGCTACTGAATGCATGTTCATCATTCTGCATAGACTAATTCGCTTTCCTGACCTTTGCAGGTGGCTTGTGGGAAGCGAGCTGGTACTTTTACCTGCTTGCTTGATGAAACTGGAAGGTATGAATCCCCAGAATATGAGCACGTGGAGTACAAACCAGATTATAAGGTGTCTTCTCTAGCTGATATTCATTCGATATTACAAGCAGATTTTGAAACTGAAACCTTGAGTACAAACCTCCAAGGCACTTCAAACGAACAAGTGGCAAAAAACTGATTACATGAGGTGCTTGATATGATTTTTTTTTTGGTTGATTGTCCAATGCTTTTGGAGTAGAAGCTTCTGCTAAAATGATGATTGAATAGCAAAAATGCATTTCATCTTTGTTGAAACCAAAAATTCTTATTTTCGTCTGTTGAACGAAAAATGATCTACTTTTTAGCTAGTTTCTTATAGTATAGAAGCTAATGTGAGCAGGAATGGCGTTACACAAAAGGTAGCTTTGTATATTATTTTGGAGAGATTGGCCTTTAAATATAAAGCCATCACTGTATTATCATATTTTCCAATAAAGAGCAAGTTATTGTTGTTCTTGTTTTTACATGTCTTAGTTTAAATTTAATTTCTTTCGTAAGCATTTTTTATTATGGATAAATTTATCTCGTCATGTTTTAAGGACCCAGATTGCAAATTTCACTTCCTCAATCTTTAGAACATTATTTGTACAAAAGGGTAAAATGTAAATAACTCCCTCTAGTTTGCTAAATAGGTATTGTATATTTGCGGTTATCAAATGTATGTTTAACCTTCTCATGTTTTAATTTTATTTGCAAAACAGATGCAATCCGTTGAGAGAATAAGAATATTTTTCAAAATGATAAAACCTGAATATTGACACATCCTTAGTTGGAATAAATAAGATTGTCTTGTTTGTTTGTTTGATAATGAATATTGAATTAAATTTAACGAAAGAATTTAAATATTTAAAAAATAACTTCAAGCACTAAAGTGATAATAAACCTAAATATTAAGGGGTAAAGTGAAATTAACCATTAAATATAAACCAGTAGGATTTCATTTTATAGCACAAAGCAACATTCGTCAATCCTGACGATCTCAATTTGCAAAGAAGAGGCATCAACATTTTTTTTTTTTTTACACAAATTAATAGTTTCCATGAAATCACAGAACTTGAAATCCTTCAAACAGAAAGAAACGAACTCAACTATGGACATCATGGCTGAAAATCAGTAGAGTTTGTTCTCAATGACTTGGTTCCTTTGAAATGCCACGGTAGCAAACCTACTGATTTTCAGCCATTTTCCACCAAAAATATGAACCTCTCCTTCTCTGCAGTGACTTTCTCGAGCAAGAGCAACATGGCATACACCTCTGTAATCAGGATTAGCCTGTAAAATTATTGTGTAAAACATTCCATATATGAATTTTGACTTCATATATATTTACATCAGATCAAAAACCAGGGAAATGCGTTTTATTAAAACCTGATAGCCAAATTCTAGATTGTAACATGTTCTATTCCATGCTGATAGCAAATGAGTAAATGTCAGATTCTCCTGATCATTAAGTAGAATCCCAATCCATGACACTACCAACCAATTAAAGTAGAAGATAGATTAATTAATTAAAGTAGAAGATAGAAAATGCAGCACTTAAAAGCCATAGAGAAAAAATAAACGAACAAAGAGTCAGAAAAGTTTATGACAATTCGACAAGCCAATTGAGAGCGTATAGCCGAATCGCTTTGACTACATCCTTAGCTCTGCTCTTTACCAGGTAAAAAAAATCCATGAAAGGTCCACGAACTTGTTAGACTGAACACTAAAACAGATGGCAACTTAAGGTTTTACTGATTATGCAAATTTGAGTAGAACTAGAATAAATCAGTAAAACTGATAAAAATCAGGTAACTTTCCTGAATCAGAAAACTTTCCATCACAAAGAGAAGTGTACCTCATGCACAAGAATCCAGTAGCCAGCCAGAATCATACGTGATGCAGATTTCTGAAGAGCTCTAAGCATTGAGAATATCTATTCCACTACTATCAGGCACACATTTTCTTCCATCGGTATATCAATGTGTAGTAGACTCTCAAGCTAGACCTACTGTTGCCTATTAAACAGGGATTTCGGAAACTCCGAAGTTATATAATAAGCAAATATAGCAATGTCAAAAGCACTATAGTTGTGCTGAATCGCATCTTAACCTTGACCAAACTGCTTCTGCATCTGCTTCTTCCATGTCCAAATTGTAGTCAAGGTGGCACGAAAATTGGCAGCAAAGATCGAGCTTGGGAGGCATCAGCTTGACGAGCAAGTCCTAAATTAAGTTTTGTCGAAGTTCCAAAATGTTAGTTATAGCACAAAAGCTTTAAGATTCTGTAGTTATTTTACCATTCAAACATTCCATAGATAACCAACATAAATAACACTATTTGGCATCATTCGTGTCTCCCCTTGTACACTTCAGATGTGTTACATGCAAAAAAAAAAAAAAAAAACCTTCTTAGGTTTCCCGTGTGGTGCCTGTTCTATATTTCTTGCGAAGATTAAAAGCACAAACAGAAAGCCAAAAGAACCTCTTGTTTGCTGCTTTTAATTTTCAGCATTTTCCCCCAAACTATGAACCACTTCCACATGCAGTGGGACTTCGTTGTGCAAGAGAAAAATGGCATGCACCTTTGTAATCAAGATTTGCCTGTAAATTATTGCATGTAAAACATTGCTTATATCAATTTCGACTTCATTCATAGCGTCTATAGTCAATTAAAAACCAGAGAAATGCATCAGGCTTCATTAAGATCTGCTGCTAGCACTTATTCTAGATTGACATGTTTTATCCCATCCCGTGAGCATACGAGCAAATGTCACACAACACTCATCACGCCAAGTTTGTTCGTGACAAATAAATAGAATCTTAATTCATGTACTGACCAATGCATTGTTTGAAATATGTTAGTAACTAATTAAAGTAGAAGATAAAGAATGAAGTGCTTAAGAGCAACACAAAAGAAAAACAAAGAAAGATAAAGTTAGTAGTAGTGGTGAAATTCAGACAAGTTTATGACAATTTCTTAAAAAATGAATATTCAGAGTAAATGTGATAGAATATCTAGAAATAAAGACATCCTAAACACAAAGGATTAGACTACAGTTTCTTAGAATGTGTTGACATCTTATTATCCAGTTAGAATATAATCAATCTCAATGTAGGTAATATGGGAACTCTGAAGGGAGGTAATTAATCTTTTGGCAGCCCTTAGGATCTTTCCTTTAAAATGCTACTGGATCAGATTGAATGGTTACATTCTTTGGAGAGGCTTCTTATGGATTAATAGGAGGGTAAATACTCAAGCTTTTAACGTGTTCCTACTTATAACCTTTCAATAGATGAAAGCTTCTCAATCAAATTAGAACATGATTAATCTGTTAAGGGTTTACAAGTATAGACGGAACTTTAAAACAGATGGGCAACTTAATGGTTTTACTGATTATGCAAATTTAAGGAAAATTCAAATCAATCAGTAAAACTCATGGAAATTAGATAACTTTTCCTGAATTAACAAATTTCCATCACAAAGACAAGCGTACCTCATGCATTAGAATCTCAGTAGCCAGCTAGAACAATTGGAGAGATCTAAGCCTCAAGAAAATCTACTCCACTGTGAGGCTCACAAGTTCTTTCTATGGTTAACTAATTTGAGTGTAGAATCTTAAACTAGGCATATCACTGTCGGTAACCTGAAAAGGATGCCATCAGAGCATAGAACTCAGAAATTACATGATAATATAGCAATGGAGGAAGCATTATAATTCAGCTGAGTCATTTCTTAATCTTCTTCAAATAAAAGTGAAACAAAGTAACTCAGAGAGTAGAAAGCCTGCTAATAGGAATAGTCAGGACATAATCATAAATCTAAAATAAAGTAAATATCAAGCAACAAAAACACAAGAGAAGCAGGCATAGGAACTAAGAGAATTGCAATGGCATTTCCAGTATAACAAATTATTTTTTTCCCCAATATTTCTGGGCATTTACAGTGTACAAACACCACACAATGGACTATTCAGATGTAATCTGGGGGTACTTTTGCAAATGAAGAATGATTATTTGTATGACATCCATAAATAACTGAAAGCATTTACAACTGGGATAAACCATGAAAACCTGTCTTGAGAAATAGATTTCAGAAAACAATAAATTGAACTTAAGGAAATAAAGGACATGCATGACAAATCTCATTCCCATCTTTTATCATTTGAATGATAAGATAATTAAAGATGCTCAAAAACTCAAGGTAGAGATCTAGGAAGTAAATCCATGAGTGTACGTATATAACTCGAGGTCCACAACTTAGAATTCAACTAGTAGCTTTCTCTTGTATTGGCTAATCCTTAGCTCTGCTCTATACCAGGTAAAAAATCTGTGAAAGATTTACAGGTTTAAACTGAACTTTAAACAAATGGCAAGTTCTGAAAGCAAATTTTAAGAGAATTCAAATAAATCTGTAGAACTGATGAAAATCAGATGAATTTTCTTCACAAAGAGAAGTTTACCTTATGCATCGGACAACTAGAAAAGCAAGAATCATCTTTGATACAACTTTTTGGAGAACTCTAAGCCTTGAGAAAATATATTGCACTGTCAGGTCACATTTTCTTTCAAGTGGAAGGCATCCACAAATAGATTTTTCAGAGTTCACAGAGACTCATGCAATTAAGAGTAGAAACAATTAAACATCAGGCACAAAAACAAATGTTCTGTGCAACTTAACAAAAGCTTTCCAATCTCGACCATGAATCATAAACATCAGACAAAACAATAGATGATTTACCTTAAGAAAAAGCTTTCCAGTGCCTAACACAAATTTAGCATCAGTATTGCTAATCCAGAAGCAATTGCCAAATGCTCCAGCAGTACACATGTGGGAATCTGAACCCAGCAAGACCTGCAGACACACAGAAGAACACTGTAATACATCTCTGTGACAATGCATAAACATTTGAATCTTTTCAGATTCTATTTAACTGGGGCAAAATACGAACCTCTCTTGGTCTGCAGTTACCTTCTTGAGCAATAGCAAGCATGGAATAACCTTTGTAATCAGGAATAGCCTGTAAGATTATCGCATGAAAACATTTATCATACAATTTCGACATCATTTATATTTACAGCAGATTAGAAAACAGAGAAATGCATCTCGATTTATTAAGACCTGCTAGCCTAATTCTAGATCGAAATACTTTTTATTCCACGCCGTGAGCATATGAGCAAAGTATGTCATGCAACACTTATCAAGTTAAATTTGTTCTTCTGATCATTAAAAAGAATCTCAATCCATGACATTACCAACCAATGCATTGTCTGATAGGTAAAGAGGACAAACGGCCTTGTCACGAGTTATAATAGTGACCGTAGTATAATATCCGGAACTACGTTTAACCGACATATGGCCCTACCATGGGTAGGAATTTATGAGTACATACGGCCATCATGGGTTATAATAATGTAATAACATATTCTTTAATAGTGAAGGCAAATGAAAAAGAAATAGATTGTAAGAATTAAATAGGCAAATGAAAAAGAAATAGATTGTAAGAATTAAATAGAACAAAATATGAGAAAATGTGTCGATTATAGTTGTGTATGCCATGCATATATGATGCTTGATTGTGGTTGGATCGTTGTGAAATGATTTTCATGAAATGTAATATATACTTTTAACGTGCTCAATCCAGTGGTAATATGAGTGAGTTACTTACTGAATTAGTAAAAGCTCATCCCACTTACTTTTATGCATCTTGCAGGTGTATAAGAGACAGATCGTTTCGCGGAGTTTTGATATCTTCTGTAAGCCAATATTAATTATTTTTGTTATGTTTCACCTTGTATAGAAGGCTTTGTGTAGTTGTATATATATAAGCCTATGGTGATTCTAGTGTGATGTTGTAGTTGTGCTTTCCTTCTTGATTGAAAACTTGTAATGTTCATGTTTGAACTTATGTAATATTTGGGCTTGTGTTTATATAGGTTGTGTATGTATGTTTTGACAATTATTACTTATAAATGTGATAGACGGCTTTGTATCCTTTTGGGAGGGTATGCCGGTGCTACACTCTAAATTACAGGTTGTTTAATTATGCCGAATTTGGGGTGTGACAAATAGTCTGGACATAATCATAAATCCAAATAAGGTAAATACCAAGCAACAAAAACAAGAGAATCAGGCATAAGAGCTAACATTGTGTTTGAATAAATGGTTTTAAGGAAGGATTTGAAATCCACCCATTTATTGGAGGAATTTCTATTTACTGTAAAGTTAAAATAGATAAATTTTAAATTTACTTAAATTAAAAAATTGTTTGAAATCATTCATTGTACACTTTTTTAAATTTGGATGGATTTGAAATTAATTCATTTCAACCTTACAAATTGTTTTAACAAATAGGTGAATTTTAAATCCTTTTTCAAATCCATTAATCCAAACACAACTTAAGGAAATTGCACTGGCATATCTAGTAGCACAAATTATTTTTTTCCCCGATATTTGTAGGCATTTATAGTGTACAAACACCACACAATGAGCTATCGGAATATAAACAGAGACATACGATGTCCAAAATACACATAAGTATTAAATATTTCTCTGCAACACGTGTATTTCAAAAATCACATGAATTGAGATTGACAAACAGATGTTAGATGCAATCTGCAGCAAACAAAAACCTCAAACTCACTTTTACTTGACCACATATAGCAATTACACTTAAAATTTGCAATGACGAAACTAGTCCCCAAAGTTTGTCAAAAATGTAATAAATTGGTCCCAAAAGACAAAAATAAATTAAAATAATAATAATAAAATTTTCTTTTAATGTAAAAATTCTAAAAGTTTCGATATCAAAATAACCAATGCCATCAAGAATTTGAGGAGATAGGAAAATAAAATGTTAGAAATAATTTCAACTAAACAATGATAACATCAATAAGTGCTAATTGTTAGGGGTGTTCAAACCCAACCTAATTCAAAAATCTAACTCAATCCAAATAAATTTAGGACTAAATGAATTGAGTTATCGAATTTCAAATTATTTGGATTGGGTTACCCGATACTTGTTGGATTGGATTGGATTTATTTTTTAAAACCTTACCCAACCCAATAACCTGACAACCCAACAAAGTTCACATTTTTATTTTTTCTTCTCTTAATTATTTCATCTAACTTTTTTTTTTTTTTTTTCCTTTTCATTTTTGAAATAACATCTTATTTACAACATTGTACATCTTTTTCCTTTTCATTTTGACCTAACTATTTAATTTGATTACAAAACATATAATTTTAATGGAGGATCTTAGAATCATAAATTTTCAATTTTATTTATCAATTTAAAATTTTAATCTAAATAATCTGATAACCTAAGCAATCCATTCAATTAATATTTGGGTTGGGTTTACTTGACTTGTTATATTAATTGGGTTGGGTTGACTTTTAATTTATTAACCCAAAAACCTGCCAAACCCAAACCCGAGAACCCATCACCCTAGAAACCCAAGTCATAGACATCCCTACTAATTGCCGTGAATGATTAATTAGACTTGAAATTGAAAATTTGAAAATAGATGACGTTTGAATTTTTTAATTCAGAAAATATATAATTGTTAAGAAATTAATCGTATACATATATTGTAAAATATTATTATTAGCAATTAACTTCACATAAGTATAATAAAAACATCTTGTAATATTAGAGTGAATAAATATGTCGATAATAATTATATTTTGCTAGACATTATAATTTACAAAGTGAATAACATTCAATTATCAAGGATTTGATAAACTAATATCAACAAAAAAGATATTAAATCATCATTTTCCCAAGTCGAAATAGAATTTCAGACAAAGGACTATGTTTTTTTATATAAAATAATTATAAAGACGATTAAATTGTGTTACCACTTTATAAATTAATATTTCTTTTATTATGATAAAAATAAATATTTATGAAGAGTCAACAAAATTTTACGGTATGACCCTTGATATTGTTAATTTTTTAGAATTTGCGTCATTGGGTCACCTTCCGGTCTGAGCTCAAAAACATTGCTTATAATTATTATCCTATGGACCCATTTGACATCTCTCTTCTAGCAAAGAAATTTAAGTAAAGACATACAAGAAGTACTCTCTAGTGAAACAAATATCCCAGAACAACACGAAATAGCTTTTGCAACTTCCTTAAAAGCATGTGATACACAAGTACAAGAAAAACACTATGATTCCAAGTTTCTACACAAACATGACCATATCCAACCAGCATAATCATATTGGGAATGGCATGACAATAATAGCAACTTGTTATTAAGGCGGAGCAGATTGATTCCTTTAATGCTGCAGCTCCAGTAATCAAGTTGATGTAAGTACAGGGTACAATGGCAAATTATTATCAATAATTAAATGACATTGCGAGCTAATGCTGACGCTACAGAAGCTAGATTTATGTAGCCTTCATTGTGACCCATTTCTCCAGAAGAGTTCAATTTGTGGTTGATATACAAACCTGCAATTACAAAATTCTAATTGTCATGTCTTTTAATGCCAGTTAGACTTACCCTGATCTTGCAACTTATAATCATTAACACAAAGGCAGTGAGCAATGTGATTAAACCATATTTTAACAGAACATTGTGTAACATGCCTGAGGTTCATTAATGCGAGCCTAGGTGTCTCTAGGGCCTCAGATGTGTACCACAACTAGGACTAGCGGGTGTATCACAAACAGCTTCCTCAAAGATCCTGGAACCAGGAGAGGCATATACATCCATCCAAACCTGAAACAGAAAAGATTGATTATTGAACGCAATAAGTCAAAAGTTTAAAGGAGCCTTGACCTCCTTTCCCTACAAAAGGTGCCACCAATTCTTTTAAGTTCGAAGGATACAGAACCCATCTAAACAAAAATATTCCAGCAACCAGGAATCTTCATGTTTGATAATCACTTTTATTCAGGTAAAAGAAAAGATATCCAAAACAAGGCAACTTGAAAATACCAAGATCCTCACTAACACAGAAATCAGTAATCTCTCCCCAACTAGGAGCTGTTTCACATCGTGAATGGACATTTAATCTTTGCTCCATCAAAACAAGCCATTTGGGAAGGCTTTTATCAAACCAAAAGAAAAGACAAAAGCAATGGACTAAACAAGGAAATGATAAGACACTGTAATATACGAGTCAAATGGGCCCCAAAAAAAAACTTTATTGTTGTCAAGCTAGTAAATAAATGCAATAAAATATTTCAAGCCAATTCCAGTTGTTCATTAAACAAAACGTAGTGGAATGGAGATGCTAAAAAATAAACTGTTATGCCAAATATGTTATCAAATTTAATTATTTAGAGAGATGCATCCCTGGTGATTGGGTTGCTTGGACATTCTTCTACTGCTTGGGACTGAAACTTTGAAAACGTATAAGCCAAGATTAATAGTACAAAAATCAGACGGGAAATTTCTTACTCAAGGTAGAAGAACTTTTGCAGCAACCATAAAAATCCTCAATTTTTCAGCCAGTACAAGATCCAATGTAGGCTCTGTCAGTCTTCACATCTTCGCTTACTCTTGCCAAAGCATGATTACCACGAGAATGAGGCTGCCAAATCAGACACGACATATTTCAAAATCACAAAACAGAGACGAAAAAAGAAAGAAAGAAAAAAAAAAACTTACTGTGGGTAGAGAGAATGCATTCTAGTCCATACTGGGCTATTATAATCCACTAACTTCTCTGCAAATTCAAGACTTGTCAAAACATGGATATTAAGCATTTGATATGACTCAATGTCTTTTGCCATCTTTCTTATGTCCAGGTATAGACAAACTATTTTGAATCTCTTTAACTATCATAAGAACTAGGAAAGTCAAAGGAAACATAGACTGTTGAAGCATGCAAGGGCCACAAAAAGAAATACTTGCATGAGATGGTGTTTCTTACAAAAATTAGAGCCCAATCTAAACAAAAAGGATTTCAACTATGCGATGTCAAATTTATACCCTGAATGAAATCTAAACAAATAAAACTTCTGATTAGCAAGAGCCCAAGCTAGCAAGAAAAACTGTCAAAACAAAGCAAACTTCTGATTAACAAGACAAAGCCAAAAAATTTGTACAACCACATCACATAATATACAACAATTTTTAATTTCTGAACCTTATAACTATGTAAGCATAAGGACACTATGCAAGACAGACCTTGCATATCTTCCAATGTCAAACATAAAATATAATTTAGGTTAGTTATAAATCATACTTCTGATGTAACACAGTTAGAAGGACTTTTAACTTTCCAGTGACATTTCAACCAATATAAGAAACTCTATGGGATCAACCAAAGTCAATGGGATCAAAGCTTTCATATATTTTTCTTGAACCATTGCAGCCACGAAAATTCTCTCCTCTAAAGCTCATCTAAGGGAACGATGCCTCTCGCATCTTAGAAAGTTAGCTCTTGCTATCTGTCTAGTCAGTGAACACATGTATGCAGTGAAAGAGAGCTATATTTGGAGACATCTAATCCAAGTAATGAAGACGAGCAAAAACAGCATTACCATTTACCATCTGCCTACAGCTTGGATTTAGACTTCTGACTTTTTTCTGCACAAGATAAGAGACTGTTTACTATATTGATCTCGTGAGCACAGTTTAAAATAGACTAATGCCACATTCTGATGCGTCTCCCACATATTTATATTGTTCTTGCATTTAACTTTATTAAGAAGCTTGAGAAAACAAAAGGCAGTAATTTCCAGCACGAAAAATGAAAGGCTAGCTAAAAGCCAAGGTAGTAATTTCCAGCACAAGAAACATAACTACCACTTCCAATAGTGAGTATCTTGCTTGGTCATCATGGCTCACAAGGCACAGATAGCCTGTCCTGTATCAGAAAAATACAAAGATCTTGACAAGCGGGCAAATAGTTGCAATCATCCTACTTTGTTTTGTAAATAAGGATAAATCAAGATGTTTTGAACAGAGATCCTTGAAAAGAAATTTAAAGTTTCAAATTCAGTAGAAGGAAAATAAATATAAGAAAAGAGGGGCAGAGGGAGGTTGCTCAACAAACTGTCATGTACTTCTTACCTCAAGATGCATATATGCTGTAGTATCAGCAAGAACAACACCATTTTTGCCTCCAGCTTGAACAGCAATGTTAACAGCTAAAAACCTGATCTAATCAAGAACAATCATCAATTCAAGCAAAGATGTGACAATAATGGTCAGGAATCTTAAACATCAGGCGCAAAAACAAATGTTCGGCCACAACCAAAACCTTTAGCAATCCCAACCAGGAATCAATGAACATCAGACAAAACAAGAGATGATTTACCTTCTTTATGTAAGAACAAGCTTTTCAGTGCCTAACACAAATTCGGCATCAGTATTGCCAATTGAGTAGCAACTTCCAAAACCTCCAACAGTACATATGTCGGAGTCTGTACCCAGCAAGACCAGAAGACACACAAAGGAAACCTATAACACATCTCGGTGACAATGCATAATCATTTGAATTTTTTCAGAACCTATTTAGCTGAGGAGCAAAATACGAACCTCTCTTGGTCTGCAGTGAGCTTCTTGAGCAAAAGCAAACATGGCATAACCTTTGTAATCAGGATTAGGCTATAAAATTATTGCATGATAAGATTGTTCACACCATTTTCACCTTCATTTCTGTTTATAGCAGATTCGAAAACATAGAGATGCATTTAATATATTAAGACCTGCTAGCCTATTCTAGATCAAAACATGTTTTATTGCACGCCGTAAGCATATAAGCAAATTCATGCAACACATAATAAGTCAAGATTTGTTCTTATGACCATTAAATTGAATCTCAATCCATGACATTACCAACCAATGCACTGTCTGATGTAGTTTGCTTTACTAATTAGAGGGTAAAAAGGAAACAAACAAAGAGAGGTTACCAGTAGTGCCGGAATTCAGGTATGTTTATGACAATTTGACAGCATAGCCAAGATTGAATATCCACAGCATAATTGAGACTAAACATGCAGAATTGAAGACATCCTTTGCTCTTCTCTTTACCAGGTCACAAATCTGTGAAAGGTTAACAAGTTTAGACTGAGCATTCAAAACAAATGGCAACTCAATATTCTACTAATTATGCAAATTTGAGAACTCCAATAAATCAGTAAAATTGATGAAAAAATAGATGAACTTTTTAAATCAGAAAATTTTCATCACAAAGAGAAGTATATACCAAATGCACGAGAATCCACTAGCCAGCCAAAATCATCTTTCATGCAGCTTTCTGAAGAGCTCTAAGCCTTGAGAAAATCTATTCCACTACTAGAAGGCTTGCATATCCTTGCATGGGTTTACTGAGTCTGTGATTTTAGAATCTCAAACTAGACTTATTATTGCCTATAATACAGGGAAAAGAGCATCATATCAGAACTCATAGTGTCCTGTGAGCAATGAACAATCACAGTGAGCTACTATCAGGTGTCAGGAAACAGAAATTTCAATTTCATGTATCCAACTTCGGGCAAGAGCCTTATTATGTCCAAAAAAAAAAAAAAAAAATGCAAATATCCAAGATAAAAAGAATTAGTAAAAGTTAGTTCTCAGAAGATAACAACATTAATCAATGCTTAGATTCTTAAACCACATAAAAGTGGTAGATGTCTCATTCTTAGTTATTTTTTGTATGTGTTCCAAATCTTGTCCAACATCAATTTGCTGTCTAATAGAAACCATTTGAATTGCACATACAAAATAACCTAACTCAAACTTAGGTATAAAACTCAATAAAAAACGTATGTGGAGTGGATAGGTTGTCAAATAAAACCAGTCATTTTATATGACAACAGTGTTTAAAATAGAACAAATAACGATCTATAAAAAGGAATGGAGAGTTTACCAGTAAAAAGCTTTTACAACAATTCTTCAGCAATCAGATGAAAATGTCAGGAAGATGGGATATTTTGGACCACTCAGAATTAGGGCAGCTGCGATTCTCTGGGCTGCATCTTTCCTTTAAAAGGGGACAGTCCGTAATATTCAACACCTCCAGTTTGGTGAGTCTTCTGATGGATTGGTGGGAGGGTAAGTACTCTAGCTTTTCACAATTGAGGATCTCGAGTGTTTCAAGTGAAGAAAGCTTCCCAAACCAATCGGGCAATGATTTTACTCCAAAACCGTCTAATTCAACAAATTCTAGGCCAGAGAGGTGCTGAAGTTGATCGGGCAAGGATTCCCAATGAGGCCATCCGTACAATGTTAAATAACGAAGGGAAGAGAAGGCCAATGATGATATATTCTTCTGCTGTTGTTGACAGACACTGAAGAGGTCTCCAAAGGAATGCAGGTCTGTGGAGAATGGTCCAACCGTCAAATTTGTTTGTCAATAAACTCGTTAGAGAGCTAAACTTCCCCTTAGGCAGAGTGGTCAATTTGTAACAACTACCTAAACCTAAGTTAGTAAGGTAAGGCGTTAGGTTTAAATCTAATGGAAAGAATGTGAGATTGGGACATCCAAAAACAACCAATTTCTCAAGGGGAGAAAAAGACTGTGTTTCCTCAAATATGTAAGGGATATATAAATTGGTTAACACAGGGCATTCAAAAATATATACGGCTAGAAGAGCACTACTGATGGTGGTGGGGATTGAAATAGACTCCAGCCTATTACAGTGGCTAACATTTAATGTCTCAAGTGATCCACCAAAGCCAAGTGGATGATGATCGTATTTATTGTTAATATCCAAAAGTTGCCTCAAATCCGGACAAGAATTTATTTCTAATGTTGTAAGATTTGGATTATTCTGGAACAACTCATATGGCAACTCAGTAATCCCGCTCACGGAGTTAATGATAAGGCTTGTGAGGGTATTCACTCCACAACAAATTCAGTTGTTACTACCCCTGATCCATGGTGGATATTAGTGACTCCCAGTTCTTTAAGACTTGGAAAATGACTTGGCACGGTTGATAACAGGGGACAATTATCAATGTTTAATTTCACTAGGACTGGAAATGCTACTAGATAATACTATGTTCAATCCATTCTGTTAAATTTGGCATAGATGATAGAATGATATGCTCAAGTGCCGGAAACAACTTTCCTTTGGCTTCTTCCTGACAACTGCTGCTACTCCTACTGTCGTCAGCATGTATGGTCGATTCACCATACGATTCACCATACAACACGAGTCCTATGCTTGTTAGGCCCTCTAGTTCACTCAATTGAAGAGATCTAAGGAAGGATAAGTGACCAAGAGTTGGTAATTCTTTACACATCTTTGCACTTAAGACAATTCTAGATTTACCAAATTATCAATTTTTCCCATCCATGCCGAAAGTTTATCACCAGAAAAACTTTGAATAGTCAAATCTCCAGCAAATTAGTATGGGGTTGCAAGCCTTCCAACACTTGATTTTCCTCATTCATATTTTCTTTCCTAAAATATGGATATTCCCCATTCACAATTTCTCCCCAATACTGTTCACCTCCCCACAATAATTTCAACTTACAAATATTTGACTTGCTTATCAAATTTGCAGACTCGGCTTCTTCCTTTCCTTTAACTAATTCAAGGTTGCGTATCTACTCAGACTTCCACACAGATTCTTATACTATTTAACAAAACAATAAAGATGAATATTACTTTTTTCCTGGTCCATGATTTGGTCAGGGTAAATATCGAGTGAAGGGAACAAGTGACAAACACGTATCAATTTGTGATAGAATCATTAATTGATACATTCTCCGTCAAAAATAAAGTTGTTATGTGCCTGAAACTCTGATTGAATGAAAATGATATTTCTTTTCCGCCACTTGTTCCCATCACGAGATACCGAATGCGAAAAGATTCAGAATCATGAACTCTTGAAGAATCATTCAAACTTTTGGTTTTCGATTCGGAGAGAGATTGCACCAAATCATGGACGAGATCATGCATTTTGCAGCTCAAGACATTCCCATACTCATCCTTTACCACATCTTGTAACAAGTTATTGTCCAACAAAATGGAAAAGAACATGTCACCAACTATTTCCATGTCCATATTGTTTCTTGGATTTGAATGAAGAAATCCTTCCGTTGGACAATAACTTGTTAGTAGATCCTGTATATCTTTATTTTTAAATGTTTAAACAATATAGATGTGTAAAGAGGATAGTTGGATGGAGATGGAAGATGATCAAAGCTCAATTTCAGAATTTTATTGACACTATTTTGGTCATCACCAAAATTATAAAGTTCAATCTTTTGCCATTCATCTCTTCCTTTATTGCGCAACATGCCGCCCACTACACTTGCAGCCAATGGTAAGCCTGTGCATTTCGTTGCTATCTTGAATCCAATATCTTTAAGCTCATCTGGCACTTCCCCACTGCCGAAGGCATATGCTTTTAAGATGAGCCAACATTCATCATCTGATAATTGCTTCAAAGAACAATGAGAAGAAGAAGTTTCTGTGATGGGTGCCACCACTTGCAGATCACGAGTGGTCACAAGGATGCTGTTTCTAGCACCATATTCTCTATGTCAAAATCAATCTTGAGATCGTTAAAAAAGCCAAGTCTGTCGATCCCTCCCATCCCCACAATCGGAATAATGGAATTCATCGTGTTATTTAACATTGTACGGATGGCCTCATTGCTGTCTCTTATACAACACCCATTCTCTATCTTTTCTTTTCTATGCTTTTCAATCTTTAGATCGTTGAGTTTCGAAGATGTTTTGAAATGTTCATCTTTAATTGATTAACTGGTTAAAGGTCTTCCCGATCCTCCCATTTCACATCGGAATAATGGATAGACTCGGTCGTTCCGCATCTTCAAGGAAAGCTTGGATCATGGTTAATGTTTCCTTCAGTTTTTCCAAATCATTTGTTGGGAACCGAGAGATAGCCTTCTCTAATAGAATTATGTTTGAGCCATCAGGTCTATTTCCTTTTCAATGACAAATATAAGGTCGATGTAGGAGAAAAAAGGAGTATCATCGAGTTGATAACAATAGAAATGGCCAGAAAGAAAGAAAAATCTTTTAAAGTGTGAGAAACGAAGTTGGATCGATAACGTGAGGGAAAGAAAGAAAAGAATTTTTAAAATGGGAGAATTATATACCTTCTCTGCCGAGAGCGTCAAAATATTCCTTTCGTGTGATGATTTAGAGAAAATGGCCAAAATGAAAAATCCATTAAGAGGAAGAGCAATTGCATCTCTATTTATACAAAGTGATAAAGTGATCCATTTGTCCGGAAAAATGTAATATACATCTTTATTGTTTTGTTAAATTTTAAGTACTTTCCAAGGTTGCTTCTTCAATTATTTTAGAGTATTTAATATTATAATTAACACTTTTAGTGTCATGTCGAATTGATCTTTTGAATTTTGAATTTTTAACCTCATCGCTTTAATATAATATGTAGTGAAACTAGCATTGTAGTTTTCAAATGCATGTAGGATTATTGGAGAGCGCTAATTTTGTTATATTAAAAGAACCGCATAAATCATGCGCAAAATTCTTATGTATTAAAATGGTAAAATATGATCCTATTGGGAACCATCCAGTAATTCTTTAAAGTCTTTGCGCGAGAACACAGTTTTTGAATATCGGGATAGTTCTCTCTTTGTGACGGAGTTGAATATATTTTCTACCTCATTAATAGTTACTGGATTCGTGTTGAATGTCTACATTCACTACAACAAAATAATATTATTAAAACAAATTTTCAGCATTGAAAGAAAATATAAATTAAAAATAATGAAAATATACTTTAGTTTATGGAACACGTTCAAGGACTAATTCCATTTTGTACTCCTAAACTTATACCTAATTCTCACTTTCGAGACGTTTTACACCTCTAACTCTCGCTTTCATGTCCCTTGAATAAGAGGGGCTTAAGTACATATATGAGGAGAAAGAAAAAGTGCTTTGATTGTTGGAGATGAGAACAATGGAATTCCAGGAAAGAGAGAGAAAGAATTTTTAAAGTGGGAGAATTAATACTTTAAGCTGGACTTTGTGCTACAAAATGAAATCCAATTCTCAATCAAATTAGATCACATGATTAATCTGTGAAGGGTTTACAAGTTTAGACAGAAATTTGAAACAGATGAGCTACTCAATTCCAAAATTCCAATTTTAATGGTTGGAAAACAATTTCCTTTTAATTTGAAGTTGACAAGAATTTCTTAATTTAGTGTATTTATACAAAGTGATAAAGTGATAAAGTGACAAAGCCACTGATATGTCATTAGATCCAGGAAAAAAGTAACGGAATCTGACAAAGAATTAAAAATTAGGGGGTTGGCAATTCATTATGATTTTTTCACGTCACTGATTTTTCCACTAAGCTAGTCCACATTACAAAATCTTATTTGATCATTAATCCCTTCATTTTAGATATATGGTCGGATTTCAACCCTTATGTTTCGAATCTATTGATACACTAGTGGCTTATACAAAAAAAATATATATATATATATATATAGACACACGCACACTCGACAATCATTGTGTGTTACACATATGACGCAGCTGTTTCACATAACTTTTATAATTTTTTATTCTTTTTATTTTTTCATAATTATCGTCCATATATGCTATTTAGTACAATATTAAAATAAAATTATTTTCTTCTAAAACAATTAAAAAATTATATTTTATGAGAACAACATATCATATTTGAATTGTATAATTGAAAAAGAAAAATGTGTCATTAACATAAACATATTTAAAAGACTAATAGTTTAACTTATTTGAAATGAGTATTGATGGTCATTAATTAAATTATTGATCATAAAATTCTCTAATATAAATTGGTCCTAAAACACAACTTTTTGTGAATAAAACAAGTACATGAAAATGATATTTTCATAAAGAAAAATATTTTTGTGCTTTACAAGACACATTGTAGACAATAGGCAAATAAATATATGATTAAGTAACAGACAAGTTTAATTGGGTAAAGTAATAGGATAGCTTTATTATATAAAATAAAGGAACTATTAACACTATTAACCACATTTAAAAGACCAAAACTTTAACTTGTTTGCAATAATTAGTGATGACCAACTAATTAAATTATTAATCATTATTAGTTTAATTATTATATATTGATCTCAATACAAAATAATTATTTTGTAAGAAAAAGAAATACATTATTAATTAGATTACTATATAGGCAAAAAAAATTTATAAAACAACAAAAATATCTTATTATCTAATTCACAACTGTTAAGTATATTTGAACGAATCGTCAGAGGAAAAGAAAATAAGTCAGAGAAATAGAGGTGTTGTTCATTATTAGATTAATTAAAATCTTAATCATAAAGGTCATTTGGCATATAAAATCATTCTATATGAAAATTATGCTAAACACGTTTATAAAAAATTTGTCATGTAAGATATCCAATCATTATCATCTAAAAAAATGTGCTTAAAAGTATGCAAAAACTATCTAAATAATTGCGTGTATTTATTTGAAGTGCATATAAACCAAACCAACGTTTAACTGTTATGCATATATTGCAAGATATATCACAAAATCAAAACATCTATAAATTTGGAGTACACTTAGTTGTTAATTTATTAAGATAACTCTACAAAGAAATACAATATGAAAATCTATTTACAAGTGATACTCGAAAATAGTTATTTTATTAAGTTATTCTATAGTTTTCATGATAGAGTTAATTCAACTAACTTTTCTCTAATTTTGATGTATTTACGTAGATACTTCTTAAAACTTTTTAGATTATGGTGTTCATCCATCATGTTTTATATTTTATATAATTGTTTGACATTAATATTAGCATTAAATATTCATTGATTTGAGAAATTACCGGTTAGACGTCTACACGAGAAAAATGAAATAGATGAGTAGCAAATGTTATTCTCATAAAATAGAAATTTATTTATTTTTAATAAGAAAAAAAATCTGTTAATATTATTGTAAGTAGCATATACGTATCATGATTTATAAAAAGGGTTAATTAAATTTTACCTTTTTAATTTTACCATTACTAACACTTTTGCATCCATTACCTTTTGTTATTAAATATTTAAAATCATCACTAATATATTCGTACAGACATTATGCCTTTTATGAGGTTTGCCACTAAAGAGATCTTTTTACTATACATGTGAAAATAAAAAACTTAAATAATGTGTAGTATGCCTAGTGTTTATTTGACTTGGTGACTTACTAAAACTTAAATTCCAACCTAAATACGAATACTTAACTTTTGTGTCAAAATTTTCCAACTTTAGCTGAAACTAAATTTAGCGCAACTCATTTTAAGTTAAATATAAATATCTATCAAGCAAAGGAAAATAACCGAAATACACTCAAAATCATTTCCAAAATTACATTTATTTATTAATTGGTATCTATTTTGTCAAATCAGATGACCAAATAAGAGACAGGGATCAATTTGTCATTTTGTTAGTATAGAACAATAGTTTTTCATTCAATCCTAGACAATATTTATACATATCAATGAATATAGATGGTGAAGAAATAATTAATAGTTTCTATATCCTTTTTATTTTCTTTTTCCTTTTATTTCTTACCCTAACCACACTAAAACCAGTTCCCTCTAACTCTAGAAAAGAATTTATTTTTTCACATTATAATGTGACTTACTTCTACGTTATGTGAATTTACCTTTTCTTGAGCATATTCCCCTTCCCCCTCCCAAAAAAAAAAGAAAAAAAGAAAACTATTCTATTGACTTTTTTCGTGAAAAGAAATCATTCATCTTACTCTAAAATGCACGTAACTCTCGTGAAAAATATATAGTTCTAAACAAATCAAATATAACATATATTTTTTGTCACAATTAATTTTTTCAACATATTGTGTAAAATATATATGCATGTAGAGAATACATTGGTATTTTTTCATGTTTCTTAAACTTATGATAATATTTTCTTTAGGACACTATTAACGTTATTTACATTTTTAATCATCTTGAATGTATTGAATGTGATTAGCTCAAAAATTATATTTTGATAGTATTTTGTTATGAAATAATATTTTTATTTATTTAAATGTAAAACAAAATGTAAAGCTAATAAAAATATATGAATTTTATTTTTGTTATTTTTTTGCATGCTCTTTTAGTCAATTCCTTATGCTGGTTACCAAGCCATTTAGTAATATACCTCTTTATTGTTTTGTTAAATAGTATAAGAATTGTGTTGTAGTTTCCAAAGTTACATGTAAAGTTAATCTTTTTCTACAATTATTTTAGAGTATTTAATATTATAATTTTATTTGCACAAATTATGTTGTTTTTCACATTGCTTGCTTGCTTATTCATTCTATATTGTCACGTCTATAATTTGTATAGTATTCTTGTAGATCTTAATTATTTTAGAATATTTGGGGCATTAATTGTGTTATAGGTTGATTTTTTTTACCTCATCAATAGTTGCTCTAATATAATATTTTTGTTGTTTTATCAAATAGTGTAACGACTGGCATTGTAGTTTTAAATTTGACATATAAACTCTATATATACTGGCAACTATTTAGAATATCTAATAGTATGAGTGATTTTATTTGCACAATATGCGCAATTTTTAGTTATATTAATTAAGTACTTTTATACATTGTCACCGCATAAATCATGTGCAGAATTCTTATGTACTAAAATGGAAAAATTTCACAGTCCTATTGAGGGAACCATCCCGTAATTCTTTAAAGTCTTGTACGGCAGAACACTATGTTTTTGAAATAGTTATGCAGTATAATCCTTTAAAGCCAACACGATAGTTCTCTCAATGGGATTGTAGAATTTTCGATTAAAATAATTATTTTAGAATATTTGGGAAATTTTTCATATCATGAGTTGAATATATTTTCTACCTCATTAATAGTTACTAGTAGAATATCCCGTTATATACATGGGAGGACGAATATCTATATTCAATTACCAGAACAAAATAAAATTATTAAAACAATATTAACGATATATAACCTTTAGTAATTAAACTATATAAATGCAAAAAAATTAAGTAATAATATCTATAAATTTTACTAATAGGAATATATAAATTACAATAATAATTGAAAATATACTTTAGTTTATGGAACAAATAAAAATATACTTAATGTTAAGTCTCTTATACACATCTATATAAATTATAATTCCATTTTGCACTAAGAAACTTATACCTAATTCTCACTAAATACCCTAAATTTTAGTTTTGGACACTTTACACCTCTAACTCTCAAATTTATCCTTATTTAGTTCCTATTTAACACTATAAAAAAGTTAACAAAATCTTTGTTTTCATACCAAAAAACATTGTTCTACATCCTGCTGAATTTATTGTACACACGAAAAAATTCCGTTAAGTTTTGAGACGGTATTAAGAAAAGGAATGAAATGGGATAAATTTAAAAGTTCGAGGTATAAAGTGTCCAAAACTAAAGTTTGAGATGCAAAGTGAGAATAGGGTATAAGTTGAGGGGTATAAAATAAAATTAGTCCAATGTTTATATTTCTATCATATAAAAACAACTAAAAAAATAACTATATAATTTAATTATTAGTTAAAATTGAATTTCCTAGATACGTATACTACAGTAACTATATTTCTATCACTTGGATACATGATTATGTTGATTACCTACTCCTACTTTCTATGCAAAAATAAAGGATAAAACTCATTTTGTTGAATGTTAATGAGCGTATTTTTATTTATAAAGATCAAATAAACACAATAATTTAGAAGTATTGATTTTTTTAGCATAAATGAATTTAATTTTGTTGATATAAATAGTCAATAAAAATACAATTAAGAAGAATTGGAATTTGTGTAGTTAATATAGTCATGTGCATATTTTGGCATTGTCATTTTATACATACCATGCAATCAAGCATTACATTTGCATTGTGCATTGGCCAAGATTGTGTCTTGAAACATAATCTCAATTTTTTAAAGTAGTACGATTTTTTTCAAATATATATATATATATATGTAAATTGATATTATCATAGAAAAGTTGCTTTTGATGGGATTCAGAGAAAATAAAAGGGAAGAGCATGTTTGTAATATTATCTTTCTATTGGCCATATACTACTCAAGTTTTGTAGTAGTTTTAATAATTGCTATATGTAACAAAACAAAGAAAAAGACATGCATTAGTGTATTATTTAAAAATTATGTATCTAAAGTGAAGAAAAATAATTAAATAACTAAAAAACTAAATTAATCTCTAAATGGAGGAAATCGTATTTTACAACAATGACGAAGTAGAGGTAGAGATTGGCATGATTGGAGTTGAAAATATCAAGATGCACGGGAACGAATACACGCATATGAAACAAATTATGATATGTGCATAGGAGTTAAACTTAAATAACAAAAAAAAAAATTTTGGTAAAATGTTTGGTGATTGTACATATAAGTAGTAGAGATAAGATAAAAACCTTTGAAAAGAAAAAAAGTTTATTTGTATATGAAAAGTGAAAAATTATATATTTCTATTTTAATTAGATAAAAAATAATTGAGCAAAGAAAAGTAAGCAATGAGAATAAGATGGATGGTTGATATGATGACTGATTAAAAAAGGCTGACATAATAATGTTTATTAGCTAGCAAATGAGATAACAAAAGGCTTGTGACCCATCCTTTCCCGAGTCCTTAAAAATTTTTTACATTTCTGTCTTTTATGTTTAAAAATTTTCAGTATTGTATCACATAACTGTTATATCTTAATAATTTGGCCTTCAAATCTTATAAACTATTATGACAAAAGTCGCTAATGTTTACTATTTTTCCTTCCATTCTTTTAGATATATCTCTAAGTCAATAGAAAACAAAAAAAAAAAGTAATACAACCAATAGTGAGGCCAATAATAATACATACTGTTAAAGCTTAACTTATTATAGTTACATGACCATTTAAGAATAATGTGTATTGACATTGAATTATTAATTAACAATAAATATAAAGTTGCAATAAGATGAAAAAAATTGATCTAACAACTTTTTTATCTTTTTTGATATAATAAATTATAGTTTTTTTTTTTTTATAAATATCAAGTGAATATAATTAGGTTGCAAGAATGATATCATTTAGACACAATTTGGCTCCAATATCTTCCTACTTTTATGAAAGCTTTTGCTTAAATATATATCTAAAATTAATTTCTTAACAATGACATGTAAATAAAAGTTTTTTTTTTTATATAAATATTCTTCACTTATTGTTAATAGTGATACTTATATGATGATTTATAATACAATTTAAATTTTGTAACTCTTTTTAGTAAAACATTTAACTATAAGAGGTGTGATAAAATAAGGATTTTTAAAAAAATAAAGTTAGATAAAGGTAAGATTTAGTTAATTAAGTAGGTGATTTTTTACCTCTATTTTTTACCAAGCAAATTTCTTTTTACCTAATATGCCACATATCAACTCCTTATGGATTTTCCCAAAAGAGGTTTTTCTACAATATATATATATATATATATATATATATATATATATTCTAAACCAATATTCTACAAAATAGTATTATTAAAGATAAGTATTCATTAACCAATATTCTACGAAGTGCAGTTTATGTGGTAAAATACTTTTCCTATGATTTATTAGTCATGAGTTCGAATTACTAAGGGAAAAGAGAGTTTTTTTTTTTTCAAAAATAATAATATAAAAAGATAAAATTAACAAATATACACATCTAGATGTGTATAAGAGACAGAATAATACATATTTTTAAAATTTTTTCTAAGTTAAAAATTTGTGATTAATAACTTTGTAGCAAAATTTGATATTAAATTTATGTTTTATTGAATTCAAACCAAAAAATGTAAAATATATTGAATAAAATTTGTTGCATGTGCAAAAAATTTTCTACCACCTTATTATATTTTTTCAAAATTTTTATATAAATTTAAGGAATTTTGTTATATTAATTTGAAATACAATTATAATAAATATATAGTAGTAATATAAATTATAAAAATAGATAGTTTTATTAGGTTTTTGTTAAGTCATATTTTTAGATATGGCAATTATACTTCATTAAGGATGACTTACCAAAAAAACAACTTCATTAAGGACTTGTTAGATGTGAAACTATTTAATTAATGGAATATTAGGTGTGATAAAAAAAGGGTAGTGGTATTCTTAAAAAAAAAAGTAATTAAATGCAATTTAATTATATTTTTCTATCGAGATTTATATTTCATTAAGGACAGGTATTTTAGGTATCAAAAAAATTTAGAAACAAAATTGGTTAAGTTTTCTTGCCGGGATTTGTATTTCATTAAGGACAGGTATTTTAGGTATTACAAAATGAAGAGAAACAAAAATTAGGAGAAACATTTGGTTATGTTTTCCTATCGGGATTTGTATTTCATTAAAAACGGATATTTTAGGCATTACAAAAAAAGAAAGAAACAAAAATTAGAAAAAAAAATAGCTCTTATATATAATATGTTATAGATGGATAGATGGATAGATGGATAGACAGACAGATAGATAGATAAATATTTGACAAACCATGAATAGTAACTTAACTATTACATGATGTAATATGCATTTGTTTGCAAAACTCTTTATAGATCGGGTGCATTGATCTCCTAATATTTTGATAGATTGTATCAGTATTAGTGTCAAACCAAAGCATTTTTTGGTCTCTAATTTAGACTCTATCGGTATATGAAACCATAAATGGAACAAAATCATCACTTTGATGATTATAATCATGCCGTATTTCAAAGTTGCATTAGCTTATTATGCGCTCATACTTGGTGTTGTCAAGATTAATCTATGCCAACTATAATTATAAACAATTGAGCGGATGAAATGTGTAAATTCAAAATTTTCATATCTTGAATTAATAGTATTCTAGACACACACATACATATATATATACATACATAAATACATATATATTTATTTATTTTTATATGTATACATACACACATGTATATGTATATCTATATATGTACATCTATACAACTATATGTATATACATATATACATATATATATATATATGTATGGTGTGTGTTTATATGGACATGGACACATATATATATATATAGATATGTATATACATATACATATACATACATAGATTTATGCACATCAACATATACATATACATATGCATACATATATATAAATATATGTGTGTGTGTCTATATATACAGGGACGGATTTAGGAGGGCGGTGAGATTTTAGAAATTGCAAATTTTACCTTTAAAAATTTTTTAAATTTAATTTGTATCCTTATAAAATTTATATTTCGCCTCCCTATATTTTTTGGAGAAATATAAAGTAACCTTAATAAATATTTGACTATTAAGTTTTGCTCCTCGAGATATAATTGCTACATCCGCCCCTATATATATATATATCCACCATTAGGTCTATTTCCTTTTTCAAATGGTGAAATGCAATAGCTGGCTTCACTGAGAACTGGTGGTGCTTATTCTAGATTTTACTAACAAGTTTTATCCCACGCCATGTGAGCAAATGTCGGGCAACATTTTATGACAAATTTGTTCTTCTGACATTTATTTAGAATCTTAATCCATGACACAACCAACCTATGCATTCGTTGTCTGAGATAGTTTTCTTAACTAATTAATGTAAAATATAAAGAAAATAGGACTATGCGAAGGTAAAGTAACATACTTGTATAATGTAAATATAGTATTACTTAAATAACTATAGTGCACTATTTTCTCATGTAAATAGCATTTCAAAATTTATTCTACTAAATATCATTCTCCAACTCGGGGACATAACATACTGGCACCCAAGGTTTTACACTATATAAAAATCACATTAGTACTACAAGATTATCCATATCTATACTAAATAATTTTTGATCATTGAACAAATATTAAGATAATTTTGTATAATATTAAAGGATGTAATATGTGTAAGAAAATTTGTATCAAAAGTATAATTTTATAAGCATATCAAACAAAATTATAATTCTTTAATTAAATTGTTAAATTAATATGATATTTAATCCAAAAATAAAAAAGAAATAGCACACATTATTAACAATTCAAAATATTTGCATTGCAAATAAGCGTGATTGAAGTTGATAATAGGCAGTGGATAATTGATCTAGAATTTGGATATGGATGTGAATAGGAGAAAAATAAAGATATAGAATAAAATTCTCCATATATGATTATGTCGTGATTAAGGAATTGTACATAGTTGAGAAGTGGGGAGGGGATGGAAGAGATAGGGACGAGAAATTTTTATAATCTATTGGTTTCAAGTCAGTTTCAAACTTATAGAGAATAAATTGCATATGAAAGGGTACATATTATGCTATTTTAACTTACCATGATCTAATGGTTAAGAATTCTTCCCCATATCTAATAGTTACTTTTAAATTGGGGAAGTCAATCCTTAAAGGGGATTGTAGAATCTCCCTATTTACGACTGTACTTTCTCTTATATTATGAAACGTGCAACAATTTTCTCCAACAAGATAGCTCTATTTTAGTTGGAAATAATTGGTATTATTTGCTAAATAATATTTGGTCAACAATAAATGGTGTTTGGTCAAAACGAGAAATTGTAACTTGGATACACAAATATTTGTATATAAGAATAGCTAGATGTGGACTAATGATTAGGTTTACGTATTATAAAATGACCCTAACTTCCTACAAAATAGAATGCCATTATTTTTTTATGAGTGGATGATTTATTCCACATAGTAGGCTTGATTGGTCCAGAGCAACTACTAAGCATGCCATATAGTTGCTCCATTCCAAAATAAGAATTTTCAGTCATGACTCATTATTCCTCACATAATATATCACACTGTTCGTATTTTGTCATATTTATTCATTTATCTTATCATTATCAATATCCTCTAAATTACTTACCAATTACTTCTTCTTTTTATCAATCTATCAAATTAAGTATTATGAACCATTTTTTCCAATTCATACTTCGCTTGAAATTTTTTATACACAAAATTGAATAAATTAACTAAAAATTATCTGATATTAAATTTGAATTAATTGCGTAAACGAATGAACAAAAAAATAGTATAAAACGTTAAAATACTTACTATACAAGCACCATGTCTAGAAGCAAACTAGCAATATATTATTAGGTTTAGAATGTTTGGAAAATTTCCGAATCACAATAACCAAACGGCTTAATTGAGCCTTCAATAGCTATTACCTCAAATTTAAGCCTTCAACATCTATGACCTCAAAATGCATAAATCGAACATCCAATCCTTTGCCATGAGCCTTTCTCATGTAACACCAGACAGGAGCCACCAAACACATGGTAGAAAAGCAGGTTAAAGCTAGGCTCCTAGGGTTTGAAATTTGAATATCAGTTTGGCTCTCCAAATGCTTGAAACCTGATAACAAAAGTAATTTGATAGTTTAATACGAACTTATTAAAATACTTTCAATAAAAAATATATATATAGTGACTTAAAATTATTGGTGGGCTATTATTATATATCCAAATGATTAATTCAAAAAGAAATGATACTTATCACTAATTATTATCACCACCAATGTGGAATGCAAGGTGGATTAATTCAAAGAGAAATGATACTTATCGCCAATTATTATCACCACCTATGTAGAATGCAAGGTGGAACATTTTTTTTTTCCAAACAAGGTGGAGCAATGATCATATCACTTTTTTTTTTTATCCGCATCACCTAATCAACCACTGTATTCTCTTTCTACCCCAAAATTAATTCACCTTCCACCATCGAGTCTCCATACCCAAACTTTCTTTCCCTCTTTTCCCCCTTCTCCCTACTTGAGACACATATACCTCTTACACGGACAACAAATACAGACTAAAAGAATAGACAACTAATTTAATTTTGGTGGATTTTACACATCTAGATGTTTTAAGATTATACCATCATATGCAATTGTCAAGGTTAAACTACTTAAATAAAGTCATATGCAATCGTCAAGGTTCTTGTAAGATATTTTTTACTTAATGTTATTGCCAGAGCAATTCTTAATATGCTAGAGCAAATTTGTTATACGTAACAAAATTATTCCTCACAAGACAACAGTGATCTTCATATTTTTTTTGGGACCCATCCCAAGCTCCCTTCCCCTCACTCTCATTCTCAATTCTTTTGTCTCTTATCCAATGTTTTTAAACTCGGATTCGAAAGTGATCCGATGAAATTTTTGATTTGTGGTGTGATCGATTTTATCGCCTGGGCTACTTGATTTTCACTTTTTCCTTAAATTATTAATAACAAAAAAGTTATAAGAATGTAGCAGTTAAAACTTGGTGTCTGAGTGGCATTTTGTTGGGACGTAAGTTTTCCAAGCTATGGAGTTGGGTTTAGAACCCAAAAACAACATTTTTCCATCCTCCCTTTTAAATATTATCCAAAAAATCAAGACGGCTACTTTACCACATTTTCCACCCTTCTTCTCTTTTTACCTCTGCTACTTTCCCTTTCTTCTCTTCCTCTCTATCTTCATTTTTCTTTTTCTTTTTTATTTACATTCATCCTTCCTTAACCTCTCCTTCCGTTCTTTATAATATTCCCTTTCCCTCTTTTCATAAACCTCCACCTTTCCCTTCCCTTCTCCCTTTGTTCTCTCCTTCCACCTCCCTCATTTGCTTCGTTTCCTTCTTCCCTATCCTTTCCTTGTACCTCCTTCTTATTGGTCCCAATTTCTTTCTCTTTCCCATCTTTTCTCCCATTTCCCTATCCCATTGACTACCAAATCTCCACTCCTTCCCCTTGTGATGAATCTATTTTTTTAATTTTTTTGGATATTGGATTTTTTTGTTGGAAGTTTGTCACAGATTTGATGAAAGATGTTAGATCTAGTTAGATTAGTGGCGGGTTTGATGAGATTGGCAATGGAGTGGTGGTGATTTTGGAAGATTTTCGTTGATTTGGCCTCTGATTATGTGGAAAAAATATCAAAAGGGGATTTGACTGATTTAACCGGTTTTTATTGATTTTATCAATTTTTTGTCACTATAGTATAGTACTGACCGGACTGGTACTATGTCTAGTTCTTGATTTAATCGCTTGAACCGCTTGGTCCGAGATTAAAAACACTGCTCTTTTCCTGATTTTCCTTGCTTCAAAATTCAATCCTTTTCTCAAATCTCAAGATCGACAACAAACAAAGAGAGTATTGATGACTAAATGTAATTACCTACAAGGAATTCATTTTATGAAGTTATAGATAATAATTTGTTTGATTTATAGTTCTTTTCATAATAGAAAAGAAACTCTAATAGTCTAATTCGAGATTTGGGTTGGAGAGTAACGGTGAGGAATCTGATCTTGAATTTTTGGACCTTGGCCGTGTGAGTAAAGTGATGATTCTTGGTGGTTGAAAGTAACCTTGGCATCAAACCAAAATTGTAATGTGAAAAGTAGGATAAGACAATCCGACAACATAATTGAGCTTAATTCCTTGTAGCCCTAAAATATCTCAGATTGCAATGCAGATACATCAGTATTTTATTACATAAATTAGTATCTTCTATGAAGTCATGGATACAATACAAACACAGAAACATGATTGAAATCATCAACTTCTTGCACCAGGAGCCACAAGGCCCACAACCCTTGATACTAAAAGCCTAATACGTGACCTTTTCGACAGGACCATCAGGATGTAGTTTAATGGCATTTAATGAGTCTCCTTATGAATACAGTGTATTAACAATCTAAAACTTCCTGCCTAACTTGAGGATCCGCAAGGCTAAACAAAACTTCACCAGCATGCGTTTGCTAATTCATCTGAATATTGGGCATCCAAATAATTCAGGAAAGCCCACATTCACTGAACATCCACTTCCAAACTTCTTGCCAAATCTCTCAAAGTTGGATAAAGCCAACTTAGATTTCGTTGGCCGCTAAAATTGAGAACTTGAATGCTTGATTGCAACTTATCCAGAAGGATGAAAATCCTATAAATAGCTAAGCCAACGGGAGCTGACGAGAGGCATTAGAAAAGCGTTAGTATGAGCCATAACAAAAAGCATCAGCAATAGCATTAGATATAAAAAAGTGAGAAGCAAGCAAAAAAGTTAAGGGCAGCAGCAAGCATTAGCATAATAGGCAAAAAATAGTCAGAGAGTTAGCAATAAGAAATAAAAAGGCAGAAAGTATTGCGACAACAAAAACGGCAGCAAATTTTTTTTTAGATTTATAGTCAAGACATTATATCCAATTGTTGTTGGCAAGAATATTATAGTGTAATATTCTTAATTATCAATGAAAGTTCGGTAATTTCTTTTTATTTTTATCGTTTTACATTATTGCGTTTATATTATTGTGTTAAATTTATTCTTGAGTTCATATTATTGTGTTAAATTTATTTATTTATTTATTTTATAGTCTCTTGGTTAATTGGGGATGTTTTCTCGAACATACATCAAGAAAAGTAATTAATGAATAATTTATATTAAAAAATATATAAATTATTCAGGAGTATGGATCCACCATAATTTAAACCCTTTTTACATCTAAGAAAAATTTTGTTGTATACGAATTTGAATTGTCAAGTGATTAAACACTTTGACGTGAAATCTTATACAAATTTGACGTCCACAAATTTTCTGGCACGCCCAATGAAACCTACTTCTCGTCCCATCTTTTCAAGAGATAGAAAAAGAATTATTAAAAAAAAATTAATATCTATATATTTTATTTCGGTACATGCAAATATAACATATGTCAAGTTTCATTGGTATACTTACGCTTTGTCTTGCAGGGATTCAAAGAAATACAAGGCTCATGTTTGCATGTAAAAAAAAAAAAAAAGAAATAAAGATTGTAATATTGAAACATCAGATCTTTTACAAATTTTCTAATTATATCTCTTGAAGATGTTATAGTAGGAGATGTATTTGAATTAGATTTGGTGATATATGAAGCGATTATGGTGATGTGCATGGAGTATTATAAATATGATATATATTTTTCCTACCACATGCATTCATACGAAAATTAATGACAAACGTGCAAAATGAACTTTTTTTTCCTTCTTTTGGAGACAAGTTCTATATATATCTAGGATAATGCACTTATATTGTAGGATTTTTTTTAGTTTCCAGATTCAATATTTTTGCATCTTTTATACTTGTTGTTGACTTTGTGTTTCTTTAAAACATGAAAATTCTTAGCAAAAATTAAATTCAAACCTTGGTATCAGCTTATGGACCAAATTAAATTCCCTAGCAAACCAACTCCATAGCCTATATTATCTTTGTTTGCAGGAAGGAAATTGTGATCAAGAAACCAAACTTCAGGTTAAAAAAATTTATAACAATGGTGATAAATACCTTACAAGTAACTGTGGTTAACAAAAGATTAATTTTGTTCAAAATTAAATGATAGTATAATGTAGTACTAAAATATACATAATGATAGTTATATTACTGTAGAACCCTTGATTAAGAGAACAATGAGTGGACAAGAATTGAAAACGGAAATATGTTCAGAAAATGAAATTATAAAAGTAAGTGTCTGAGGTTTAATGTCACTTTTAAATTATCCGGTTCTAAAATATAACGTACGCTCAAAAATTTTGTAAGTTATTTTCAATCAGAGGAAGGAAAATTGAAAAATATTTTACACCCGTAAATATTATTCGGTATTTGGCACCAAAAAAATTTCTAGAAAATCAGTTACAATCTAACTATACAAGGTCCTCCATCTTTCTATTTGATATTAAGGTCTAGACATGTTATTTTTAGAATGATATAATTATCTGTCAAAATTGCGTCTCCTCTACTACGGTAATTCAGATAACATCCATCATTTCCATTATTGGTAACTCACAAACCTTTAGAACCCTTTTTTCCTCTTTCTTTAATTTCCTATTTGTTTCATTTTGTAGTTAATAAATGTGAAAAATTAATAATTCTAGAAGAAGATCCATGTTAGCATCAATAGGCTGAATAGGCTGCCTTTTGTAATGGTTGGGAATATAGTCTTGGCTACAAGACTCTACTAAAGACCTGTACAAGTTCACATGGTAAAGATTCTTGATCTTATTTACTTTTCACATTATAATTAAAATGATTGACTTTTTTTAGTTTGGATAGAGTAAAAAATGTAATAAATTTTGTAATGAAGTTAATTTTGATCTCTGACGTTTTTTACCCCCAAATTAAGCGCAAATTTGATATTGAATATTATGTTGTACTTGATAAGTTTGGAGTTCACCATTTTCATGGAATTACGTGCTATTGTTTTACTTTAAGTGGTGTTTGATACTTATTCCAAACAGATACAAATCTGCATTTCAGAAAAGTAATTTCTTTTTATTAGAGAACTGTGGATCTTTATATCTTTCCTAAAAAAATTTTGAGCCTTAGATCTAGACAGAGTAAATATTTATGTGTGGATCATTTTTTTCTGACTCCATTGCAATTTAACTTTGTGACTACGGCAGTTGTAGCTCTAAACAGATTCATACATTAAAGACCATGTGTAAACACAGATTCTTATAAAAAAAATGGGAAAACAAATTTCACAGCCTGAATTTGTAGATAGGAGAAGAAAATGAAAATCATATAAGTAAAATTCTACATGATTGATCTTGTTCAACCTGTCATTACATACTTTGTAAGAAAATGTTCAAGTAATCTTTATAAGAGGTGAGTGCTTAAATTATCTTCATTTTCATCTAATATTTTTGAAGTTACAAACTCAAGCATATTAGTAGGGACTCAACAAGAATTACACAAATATTCTGTATTTAAGATACTTATCATAATCTATTTTTATTTGAAGTTTGGCATAAAAGTGCATTTTTCCTTCGTGCCACGATGGAAATGATCTATATTATATTCTTGTTAAGATTAATATTAAAACAGGGAAACTTTAGTTTTTTATTTAGCGGATACACAGTTATCATGTATTTATGTATCTTCTAGATATTTTAGGTCTTGTTTCTAAAGTTTGCATTATTGCAAAACTTTTAGGAAAACTATTGTTTCTAAGAGTTTATTTTATACACAAATTTGAGATTCTAATGGTATTATACTTTTGTATTTTTGGGATCCCTTGAATTCAATTGCTGATTATGTGGCACAAAAAAAATAGCGATTGTGTGTGATGCAAAACTACAAAGTCTTTTTGGAAGTCCAAGTATTTCAGCCATGCAACTCTCTGTCAATTCTCTCATACTGTCAATGCTTCTTTAGAGTTCACTTTCTTGAATATAACTGCATAGAGAATTTTTGTTAATAGCAGATGTAAGGTGTGCAATTATTAAATTATGCAACCTTGCTTATCCAGGATTCATTTTCATGTTCAATAACTATCGAAATTAGGATATACTAAAACAAATTTCTTAGAGTTGTCAAATTAAGGTGTAAAAGGTACTTATATAAATAAATTGGATTTTTTTAATCTTTTCAAAATCCGTCTTTCTGTACAATTTGCTTTACTGCTTTTCTACTCTAATAGAATCTGTGTCGTGTATGACGATATGTCCAAAGAATTGATAATGAAATGGTGTAAGAATTTTTCCGAGGAAGGTGAGAAAATTTGTACTGTAAGTAGTATTATTGATGAATCCCTTTAATAATTTTGTTTCACTACGGGATGACATGATGATATAAATAGTCTGCTAATTTCCTTTCAAAAAAGTTCAATTTTCATGGCTAATACATATTTTAGTGATGAATAAGAACTCTCTTGAACATGTGATTCTCACTCTATTGAACTATATATCAAATGGCAAGGGATTCAGACATCAGATACTTCAGATACACAGATCACAATTACATGTTGATGTTGCCAAACATTATTGGAAAATTTTCCTTTTAGGATTGGGCCTTTGGAATTTGATCAATTCTATCATTGTCTATATTTAGTTATTTGGAAAGTAAAAATGTAAGTTTGGATCATCTTATTACCTTAGTTTTGGATTATGTTGGAATTAATGTGTTTTTGCCCATAATACATATAATTTTATTTTTTACATTTCGATATTTTGTAGAAATAAAGAATTACTATATTATTTATAAAAATATCATCTTTCTAGGGAAAAAAATAATAGGCACAGATGGTGCGTTGCACAGTTAGCAAGCTCTACTAGTAGGAGTTACAACAATTGCTCTCGACATTTTTTTTCTTATTTTGTTCTTAAAGATGAACATGGGCTTCTATTGACAATAAGTGGTGTGACCCATGAGCAATATTAATTAATTTAGGATTCCTTGGGAGCCCGTTCTCACATGTGACTTGGGTTAGTTCAGAACCTGCAACGTGTGTGGAATTCTAGGGCTTTTTGTGAGTAAAAACCGAGGCCTAACTCCGAAACTATGTTAAAGAATATGAACTTCTATCTCAAAATCAATTGATAATAAGTGATATGATCCATGAACTTTATTAATTAATTTAAGAAATCTTGAATAAACAATGTAGGATATTTTATCTTTTAACAGGGTGAGTAAAACCCAAAGCCAACGTAAGACAGTAACTGTGTATTTAACCTAAAATTGACGTTGATCATGATATATTACTATTACACATTGAGAATGCAAAATTTAACATATCAGGCACTGCTCCGAAATCGAATGGTAACTGTCTTGCATTTTACACGATGTAATTAGCATTTGTTTGCTTAAGAGCACGCTTGAAGGTGTTATGCAGAAGAAATCAGTCCAAGTAATTAATACAAAGAAATCTTACCAAATTGTGCAATAGCAATGATCCCATCTGAAGATGGGATAGCTTAGCCAATCAATAGGCAGAGACCTAAAATTATTCAAAAAAGTTCGTGCCTTTTTTCGTCCTGGTTCAGTTGTTTAGACATGATTAAGTTTCTTTCTAGACAGGGAAGAGAACCTTAATGATCTTGTGCTAACAAGGTATAAACCTTTCTAACTAGGATTTAGCCTGTAAAATTATCACATGAAAGCATTTTGGTTATATCAATTTTGACTTCATTAAGACTTGCTATTGCTTATATTAGATTTTAACATGTTTTATCCCACACCGCGAACATACGAGCAAATGTCATAGTGTCATACAAAACTTATAAGAATCTTGATCCATGACATTTCCAAACTTTGCATTCCGTGAGATAGTATTTAGAATGTATGACCTTCTTAGACAAAGAATGGAACACTTTAAAGTATTATTGAAAAAAAAAATGGAGAGAATTTATCAACAGTGTCGAAATTCAAACAAGTGTATGGCAATTATTCAGTAATTCAACATTATAATTGAAATTGGATATTCAGATTGATTATAAAGAATTGAAGAGACATCCTAAACACAAAGAACTAGACTGGAGTTTCTTACAATGTGATCAGATTGTGGAATATGATCAATCTCTACGTAGGAAATTTGGGAACTCTTGGACCACACTTAAGCAGGGTAGCTGCTCTTTTGACATCTTTCCTTTCAAAGGGACAGGCACAGCTCACAGCTCACAGCTCACAGCTCACAGCTCTAGTGAGCTCACTCACATTACAAATATGTAGAATTGTGATGTTGTTCACTCCACTACGTACAAATCCTTGTTACTATGACCAAATCATGGTTGATGCCCTCGACGCCAAATTCTTTTAATACTTGGAAAATGACTTGGAATACTGGCTAATTTGGGGACAATTCTTGATCACTATCTTCTCAAGGATAGGGAATGATATTATTCCATGTGATGTTGCTTCCATCCATTGTATTAGATTTGTCATATCCATTAGATCGAGACGCTCAAGTGCCGGAAATAACTTTTTGGGTCCTTGAATACTGCTGCTAGCATGTATGGTCAATACAACATAAAAAGAAGGTCCTATAATTGTTATGCCATCTAGTCCTTGTAAGTCAAGAGAACTGAGGAAGGGCATATGCCCAAGAATTGGCAATTCTTTGCCTTTTTTGCAATTTTTCAATTCTAACCTCACCAATTTATCAAGTTTTCCAATCCAAGTTGCAAGTTGATAACCAAAATAATTTTCAATCTTCAAACCTTTCACATTTGGGTGGGGTTGCAAGCCTTCCAACACTTGATTGTCTGTGTTCTCATCTGCACTCCTATCTATGGTTCATAGACTCTGAGTCGACTCGGCTGAGTCATAACTGAAACAAAGTTTTTCGTTCCGAGTTATGCTGCCGGGCCACTATAGATCGGAGACGGCAAATCGGCGTCAACTCACTTGAACTCGGCCGATTCTTGGCGATTCAGCTTACCGAGTCAAAAACTCCGTGAGAATCAGTCGAGTCAATACCGAGTTCACTCGCGTTCTACCACAAGATTATACCAAGAAATGAAGGAGAAGTGAAAGAAGAGAAAGGAATAAACGAAAAGGAGAATTGTTTTTTTATAAGGATTCAAAAAAGGTTTCACTTTGATTTAGTATTTCTTAAATCGGAGAGAGAGGGAGAAGGAAAGACTCTGAGATTGTTGGTAATGGCCAGAATGCAGATCAGAGAGAGTGAACGTGTGCCTGTGCATCCTTCAACCGTCACGGACTCTCCGTCACTTCCTCTTTCTTCCTCATCACTGATGACGGAGATTGCTACTGCAATTGAAAGCCCATCTGACTCTGAACTAGATTTTGGGGTTTAGTAACTTATGTGAAGAAATATGTTATATATTTACTGCCAAACGTTTGGACAAATGCGTTTTGCTCCATTGGTTATTGCATTGTACTTCCAACTCCAAGGCCACGAGTTCGAGACTTGGCCATTCTTTTCACCACTTCCACCTTCTAAAACCATGCCTGGACCATTTCATTTTTTTCCCCCTTAGTCCTACTTTTTAAGAGTAATATCTTATCATGGCTATTTCTTTCTTTCTTTTTCTCAGTAATTTTTGCTGGCATTCTAAAAATGGATTTTTTTTGTTGAGAAATTAGATTAAATGGTTCAAAAGATGCTATTTTAATCGCATAATTTCCTCATTATTTTGACAAAAAATATAAATTGTTTACTGTATCTATAGTGTTGGTATATATTTTTTAAATATTTTAAATAATTTTGTCACATTATCTAAGTAAAAAATGTGCCTCGTCCTAATTCGCGTCTCGATGTGGAACTTTCATGTCAATACATAGACTTCGACCACATTAGCAACTTTGAACCATGCTCCTATCATCTTCATCCCCCCAAAATAATCTCAAATCATAAATTTTCACGTGACTTGTTGATCAAATTTGGAGACTCGGCTTCATCCTTTCTTTTCACTAATTCAAGGTTGCGTAATCAAGGCTTCCACTCAGATGTTCTAAACTTTTAAATTGTCCAATTTCTCGACCCTTCTCCTTACCAATATTGAAAAATCTTATATGTTTGAAGATACTAATAGCCGTCCGATCTCAATAGGTATCATATCACTTGAATTTTTCCAGGCGAAGTAGTCAAAGTGCCTTAAGTTCACCAAATTCTTGAAATTGTTTGGGAAAGTTCTCAATGAGTTGCGATTTATAACTCTTAACGTCTGCAAATTGTAAAGCTGACAAATAGAGTTTGGAAATGTTCTAAATTTACTATTTGTCACACTAAGGTATCTTATATGAGACAACTTGCCAATTGATTTAGGAAGCTCGTCAACATCTTCTGACGTGAACTCTAGCACTCGCAAGAACTTCAAAAATGATAGCACATTATCATTAATTGATGTATTGAACAAAAATATTGTTGTTATGTACCTGAAGTTCTTATTCAATGGAAATGGTATTTCTTCTCCATTACTTATTTCCATCCTAAGATACTAAAAAGGAAAAGTCTTGTTATAATCAAATATTCTAGAATCTTCTAATCTTGTTGTTTTCGATTTGGAGATAGATTGTACCAAATCATGTACAAGATCATGGATTTTCCAATTCAAGACATTCCCATACTCATCCTTCTCCCCATCTTGCAACAAGTTATTATCGAACGAAATGTGAAAGAACATGTCAACTGCTTTTGTCATATCCAATATTGTTTCTTGAATTTGAATGAAGAATCCTTCCGCCATCCAAAGCTGGATTAGGTTATTCTTGTATATCTCAAAATTCTTGGGAAAAATTGAACAGTAAGAAAAACAATTTTTAAGAGATGGAGATGGAACATGATCAAAGCTCAACTTCAAAATTTCATTGACACTATTTTCATAATCACCAAAATTATGAAGCCAAATCTTTAACCATTCATCTCTTCCTAAATTGTTGCGCAACATACTGCCAAGCACACGTGCAGCCAATGGTAATCCTTGGCATTTTTGTGTTATTTGTAATCCAATATCTTGAAGCTCATTTGGCATTTGCACACTACCAAATGCATATACTTTTAGCATGATCCAACATTCAACATCTGATAATTGTTTCAAGGAATAATGAGAAGAAGTTCCCTTGATGGGTGGCACCACATGCAGATTACGAAGGACAGGACAAGAATGTTGTTTCCATTAGTTGAGCTAATACCATTCAAAGATCCAAAAAAATCATTCCACAGTCTGGCTTGTTCATTCCAAACATCATCGAGTACCAATAGATACCTTTTACCATCCAATAATCCCTTGAGATGATTAACTTTGGCTTCCATACTACTTCTATCTTTCGGCCTTGCAATGATTCTATAATCAATCCGAAAAGCTTATTAACATTGAATTCATCTAGTACATACACCCCTATTGTCCTGTTAAAATGCTTTTCAATCTTTGGATCATTGAAAACTTTTCAAGCCAAGGTGGTTTTCCCGATCCCTCCCATCCCCACAATAGGAAGAATGGAGACACTTTCATCATTATTCATGGCAGTCAACTGTGTTATTATGTTTGAGAAATCATCATCTCTTCCAACAAAACTCGGATCAACAATGATTTCAGACAGTCTCTCTGTCCTTTCTAAATCCACTAGGATTTGTAAATAGCAGTTGAATCTCTAGCTGTATCCTATGAGTGGAGGCAAGGTTTTTTGCTTGTTCACTAATTTTTTCAAGTCTAAATTGATCTTTTGAATTTTGTTGGCCATTCTGAAATGAAATGCAACAGGATTTGAGAAGGAGAAGAAGAAGCATACCTTTCTCTTCATTTGATTTTCAGTCTCAACTTTGTGGTGGAGAATTTCGTAGTTGAAATCATCCAACAAAATTTCAGCATCAAATTCCAAAGCGTTCAAGGTTTTCTAGCCAAAGTCTCACGGATCTTTCGGTGACTTGTTTCCATCCGCATCTTCAAGAAAAGCCTGGATCATGGTTAATGTTACCTTTAGTCTTTCCAAATCTTTCTTGAAGCCAACAAAAAATCCAATTTGTTGCGAAGCCAAGGATATTGCCTTCTCTTGTAGAACTTCTACAGTGGAACCAATTAGTAATGCATCTGCCATCTGTTGATGTAGGAGAAAGAAAGAGTATTGATTATAAATGGCCAGGAAAAAGAGAAAATCAGCTCTTTAGATTGTGAATTTTTTTTTTTTTTTAAATGATTAGATTGTAAGAACCATTCCTATATGTTTTGAGCGGATAGAATATCACTCTGCTCCTCTATGTCACCCTCCGGTAAGGGTGGGCGCCGGGCTAACTTGACCCTGATTTGTCGAGTCAGTCATTTTCTAACCCTAATATGATTTTTACATCACCGGATAATTAGAGAATGGGTACACAGTAGAGAGGACCGGATATATGTAAGTATCCAATACTCTCCTATCATCATTCATTTTTTTTTTTAAAAAATAAAATAAAACTTCAAATAACCTTATTTTGAACATCAAACTTTCAATATTTTTTAGAACTGATAAGTTAATTAACAAATAATTTATACAAAATTGAGAAGAACAAAGAAAAAAACCAATATTTGATTGTTCAAAAAAATAATTAACGAAATTCAATTTAAGAAGTCACATCATTTTTTGAAACTACAAAGAAAAACAAAACTAGCATAATATTTGCCTGAAAAAAGTTAAATAAAATCAATACTACTATAAATCAATATTTTAAAAATAAATGAATGACTTGTTTATATTAAAATTTATATGGAAACATTATATATGAGAATCGGAGTAGATGATTGGGAATTTTTAAACCCTGATACGTGTCCGACTTTCATAGAAACGAATACCCGAACTTTAGTTTACCCGATCAATAGATGAGGATCAACTACTCTCATTTTTTCAAAATAAATCTAGAAGATAAAGAACATGACTCCAATTCAAAAAAAAAAAAAAAAAAAAAGAAAAAACTTGTTGCAAATGCAAAATGGAACTTTTAAACACAGGACATATTAATGCAGGATATAATACAGAAATCAACCTGATAGAACAGTTCGAATAAACAAATAACCATGTTTATTATATTTCTATCTTTTGTCTTATTATTCCCCAACCCATCCCAGAAGTTAAAAGGAAAAAGAAAAATAGAAAATTGTTTCACTATTAATTAACAAATCCTTCATGTATGAATAGCAAAAACCATCATTAAACCTGTCATCCAAAGATGGAAGGAATGCTAATTAAAAAAATGATTTAATGAGCAAACCTGTCGTCCAAAACATCATCAAACCTCTTAAATTCAGTTTTAGTTATATTACATTATTTGCAGTTTAATACTCATAGCTAATAGTTTACTTGAAATATACAGCAATCTGTCAAACTTAAACATACGGCTTCATATCTGCCAAACTCAAACATATAGCAATCTGAAATGAATAAATGATGTCAATCATAGTTTAACACTTTAAGCTTGGTTGAAAGTAGTATTTCATGTTGGACTCAATATGGTATATTTATATACCAGAGAAGCCATCATCTAATCATTTTAGCCGTATTGGATTCCATTAGTGGCTTTTTTCCTTTTCTATTTTTCAGCAAAATAGTTCATAATCAAGCTGAAATAAAATTGTATGCTGCAAAGTAATAATTATAACAGACATTTGACCTTCAAAACTTCAAATAAGTGACCAGATAAATAAACTATTTTAGTTCTAACTAAATTACTAACAACATTTGTGCTTTAAACATGCAATTTTACAAATGCCTATGATATTCTTATAAAGCATGTAAAGAACTGATGTTATATAAAATCAATAATTTAAAAAAAACCTAACATATATTATATCTGACTTGAATATGCCACATAATAAAAAAGGCAATTAAATCGACAGACACACACCTCCTAGTATGCACTAAGCTAAATGATAGAGTTGTGATAATATTCATAAGCTTGAAAACTGGAAGACATAGAAAAGTAAATGCTAAATTTAATCCAATAAAATATAAACCATTTTATGATCCAACGTGTAAAGAAAAATAATGATGGACATAATGAAATAATTTATATACAGTTTACAAAGTACCTAAGCAACATGAAAAACTTGTAGCACTTGGAAATAGAAGTTTTCTAGTTTGCCAAATCAAAACATATTTTTCAAAGTGCTACTTTTTCCTTTTCAGATATTGTAGGGTATAGCTCAAGATCTAATCCATCATGATACAAAAAAATAAATATTTTTTGTATAGAAAATACAATATCCTTCGATATATTAACAAATCAAATTGAAAATTTCAAAGAAAGAACACCTTAAATGCCTAGGATGTTATTGAGCAAACTTAAATAACTGTAATTACGATAAATTTATTTTTCATAGCCAGCCTACTATTGCAAGAATTTGAGAAGATATTGTACTAAAGGCAGTCATTGAGAGACAAAAGTAAAATCACACCTACACAAACATACGAATATACAAAACAACCATAAAACCTTCATTATGATTATTTTAATGAAGTAAATTCTAGTCGTATGACGTAAGGGGGTAAGGGAAATAATCTCAGTACTTTTATAGAATGGAACATATGTGCTTGTTAATTTACACAAATTATATGGTTCAATGACATATGGTATCGAGTCAATAAACCATAAACTAAAACTACCATTAATCAACTTTGGTCTATGAAGTTATCAGCAATCACCCTTTTGTGTCTGCTTATTTAAAGACTATTTTGACAATAAGATAAACATTTTACCAACGAAGGATAGGTACTGGAGTAAAAAAAAAAAAAAAAACACTTTGGTTTAGGTTTTTATTTGCTAACCATGTGAACAAAGAAAAACTATTAATAATGAAATTTATGCAGAGAAGAGTAACTTTCCCAGGCCCTAATGCTCTATTGCTCTCCTTCTAATTCCATGGCTTTCTTTTTATTTTCTCTAGAAGCACAACCAATCGGGATAATTATTTCCAATAGAATGTAAAAATTACAAAGTCATGTCTAGAAGCACTGTAAACTCAACAAAAAGTACATGTCTGAGTTCATACTTATTGATTTATGACACAAACTAAAACCGTTTTATACATGAACTTGGCATTAAAATGTATTATATATAAGAAATCAAACACAAAAGTACAACCAAATTCAAATTAAATAATAACATTAAAAAATACACACATCCACAACTACATAGCAAAAAGTAAATTTAGATAAGAATAAACAACAAAAATCCTGTCTGAGAAGAGAGATATGGGGTAAGGGAATAAACTTTTTGGAGGAATGTTTGTTGTCTTTAATGAAGACTGATTCAGGATTCTTTGTCATCTTCTTAGTAGTCAAAAATCCCATCTTTGCATGTATCCTTCTCCTTGGGTGACTCCCATTCCCATTATTTTACTGCAAATAAAACATATAAAAAACTCAGATCCCATCTCAAAATTTAGACTTTCCACTCAAAATCAAGCACTTTCATGAAATATGTGAAGAAAATATAGGGTTTCTAAATGAGATAAAAGATTTTTTTTTATATACATCTTGAATTAATTTGGAGAGTCCTGATTGTCATTTTACAAATTATGTGGTAGGTTAAGATTAGAGCAAAGTGGAGAAAAAGGAAAAAGAAATAAAAAAAACTACCCATTTGTAAAGGAGACAAAAAGGCACATGTATCATCATCTGCAAATTCAATTTTTTTCAAATACCATCAATATTTTTGCATCAAAAACCATCTCTAGATTGTTTGCCCACTACTGAGACTACCATGGCTATCAAGAGATGGTTTTAGGTAAATAAAACTAAAATTACCCACTCGATAGCCATGGTAGTCTCAGTAATTACCAAAGACGGCAATTTCTTTGGATTTTCTCTCTTTTTTTAAATTAGAGTTCATCCAATTTTTGCCGAGCTTTGCTGTTCCGATCCCTTTGGTCATCTGCTTGAAAAATGTACAGAACAAAATTCCAGAGTGAACTATGTTTAATACAGTAATTGAGTGAACTAAGGCATCAAAGGTTTCATGACCAATACATATTTTGAAACAATACTATAACCATTGGAGATAAAAAATTTTCCAAACCGTAATATGCCGATTCTTAAAATATAGTAGCATACTAATAGATATCACATTTTTAGAAGGTTACTACAAATACACAAATAATAGAATTAGTACACAAATGATAGGAAATTAACTCTAACATACCATGAGAAGCATCATGCTAAGCAAGAAACACAAAATGAAATTTGAAAATTACCGACAAAGAAAATAACATAGATAAGTCCCAATTAATTGTTGAAAGGTAAAGTACACAACCTAGATTACAAAAATAGAAATAAGTTCTAAAAATAACTAATCTAAAAATTTTGCAAAGGAAAAGGTTAGAAACATAAAAATCAAAGCTGATAGAAATCAAAACACCATCTACAGTAAGGAAACTTTATAAGTAAAGAAATTAAATTTTAACAATGAAAACCCTGTTTGAAAGAGTTCAAACATTTACTGAAGAGGAAAAGTCCATCTTTATGGAAAATCTTGATCTTTTTTCTTATATCTTGAAACAAGGGAGATATAAAGTTTAAGAGAAAAAAAAGATCTAGAAATAGAAGAGAATGGAGGAAGAAATTTAGTCATGATGAAAACATGATATTGAATGAGTCTATAAGGTTTCTTACCCCTATGAAAAAAAAAAACACAAAACCATATACATAAATATAATCACAAACGTATAACCTGCAAATCAGGAAACACAAACTCTATAAACAAAAGAACATTTTTTAAGTTATCAGTAAACAAAATAAAGGCACATAATGCACCCATAAACAAAGTTTGAAATTTTCTGTGCAGAAACATAGATTTACCTTCTTTAACAAACGGAAAGAAAAAATTTCCAAAAACTTTAAAACTTTAGTGTAAACTAAGAACCCTAATTTCTGGGAAGGACAGTGGCAGAATTGATTTTAGAGGTCTTGATTGAATTCTTTTTTTTTTTTCATGTAATTGAAATTTTGAAACATTGGACCATCTAAAGTTGCATAACAGAAGGAAAAAGGCAGCTTGCATAGAAGAAGTGATGGGACTCTAATGACAAAGAGGAAGGCCTGTAGAATTTGAGTCAAAAAGTAGAAAATATCTTACTGAAAATCTAGAAAGCAAGTGTGATCCAAAGGCCAAGATGTGACGAAAGTACTTCAACAAATAATCTGAAGGCTAGGAGAAATCTAGCAGGTGATTGATTGTTCCAGAATTTTTGGGACGGAAAGGATTGATTATCTCTGGATAAGCGAGAAAGAGAAAAAGAAAATTGATGGAGTGGGATTAATTAAGGGAGTTTATCTAATCTTAAGTTTGATACAAAGGCTGACACAAATTGTAATTAGCTCAAAACACACATTCAAGGGTCAAGACATTGACAAATACCCTGGTTTAAGAACCCTAAATTAGAGCTTAAATAGGTTAACTTATTCGTAGAAATTATTATAGTCATGGGAAAAACAAAATAACTATGTTATCCCTCAACAGTGGTATACTGTTCACCAGACGAAGGCATCTATACAGATGCTATGCCATTTTTGTTCATGCATTGGCATAGGAAAAAAATGCCAATTGACAAATATACCCTCCAAAACCCCAACCATACACAGTACATATAAGGGGCAAGAGGAGTCATTTTGTAACATTTTTAGCATAAAAAAAAAAAAGAATCCCACCTCCACATCAACTGTCACATTAGCAGCCAATGCCAAATGGCAAGTGTGGGGAGTTCCTTAGCTTCTTATATACTTGTTAGATATACATAATTTATGTATAAAGTTTTAGTGACGTTATACATATATATATATATATATATTTATTTATATACATGGATGTTGTGCTAATTTTTTTCAGAACATTTTGTTTCTAGTTTTGTCTTTGGGATATGGAATTATGAAACATTTTATTACTTGTTAGGTTTTATATTAAAGTAATTTTTTAATTTTTGTATAAAGGATTTCAGTTCAATGTTAATGGTTCCATTGGAAAAGGAATGAGAGTACTGCAAATACCATTCTAGAGACTTTTTCCCCCTAACATCATATAAGGAATAAATTGTATTACAGAATGGGAATGGGTCGTACACCTACAAAGTATACACAATACTATCATCCCATATATTATTGTATACACAATTTACCTACCATGATTTGTTGGTCTCATAATAGGTTAGACCTTTATAAATATTTGTATTTCAGGTGCATCGGAAGATTTAGACTTCCTTGAGTCATAGAGCATTAGGTAAATTAAGTTCAAATTGATGTTTCTTCTATTATTGAATTTTTCTTCTATGTTCTTGTTATGGCCTTTAATATATATATATATATATATATATATATATATATATATATATATACTAGAGAAGGGCGCGTGCGTTGCACGTGTGTGATAGTTATATGCAAAAATAATTGTTGATTCAAAGTTAATAGACATCCAAAAATAAATTATAAATTAAATAGTTTGAAATAATTGTTCTACTAAAATTCTCATTAAAAATTGTTAAATTTTAAATAAGTAAGACTTCAACTTATTTATTTTTTGGTCTTCTTTTTTGCTTGTATCTTGTGATTTGATGGTAGCTATCTTTTCATCATCCTCCATTATTTGCAATTCATTTTGAAGTTGCTTTTGTTTGGTTGATGGTCGTACTTTCCTTTTTTGTTTTGTCAATTTTGGTATTTCAATTTGAGATTTGGATGATTCACTTTTGATGTTATCTTGTTGAAGAATCTTTTGTACTGCGTTGGAAGTGACCTTCAATTTTGCATTTATTATCTGGACTCTCTCGCTCATCTTGAACAAGAACTTATAATCTTTGGCATCAAATTTGGTCAACTCCAGATAGTATTTTGATTTCGTATTGTTCTAAAAATTTGTATTTGTGTTAAGTACAAGAACAAATTAAACAATTATACAAAAGGCGTTTTTTTTTTTTTTTTTTTTTGCGAATACCTTTTCGATGGACTCTTTATATTCCTTGGCCGAACATCCGACATAAATTTTTGCTGTTTCTTCAAATAACTGGACAGTCGCATTATACCTACCAGCTTTGACATGTAAGTTCAAAATCTATACCTGCAATTTGTTTATAATATTTAGTAGAATAACTTGGTATGAATTTTTGACATTTTTTTAGTATTATTTACCTCACTGTTTCCTCCATATTGTCACTACCACAATTTCTGCATTGTATTCCTTTTGGAGTTGCGATAATTGACCTGAAACACTTTGTACATGCATCATACCATGGATTGAATGGATTTTTCACCGCGCTAATAGTTGCTCTAAACCAATACATTTTGTTCTAACAATAATATCATCAAAAGAGTTAGCCATTAAATATTTGAGTGTGCTAAAGAGTTAGGCATTAAATATGTGAGTGTGCTATTAAAGGGTTAGTAAATACTAATTTTGAATGCTTTATATCTCTTTATATTAAAGAGGTATAAAGTATTAGTTTTCGAGTGTGTTATTAAAGAAATATAAAGTAAATGAATGCTTTTACCTGGATCAAGGATTCTAATTTTTCTATTATATCCTCGAGTTTCACTTCTATTACTTGGTCAATCTTTTTATAGATAGTAGAGCTGCATGTACACCTCTTCAATTTGTTTTGCTTCATTTGAACTCTTCAACCTATACGATATACAATTATTTTGAAGGATTAGGTTGGATTTTGTTAAATTAGAGAGGTGACTAATTGTTGTCTATTGAAGGATTAGGTAGGATTTTGTTAAATTAGAGAGGTGACTAATTGTTGTCTAGAAAATAGTAATACTTACCATTTGTTCATTTGTTCTGCCTCTTGGCATTGTGGTTGTATGTGTATGACTGAAAGGTGGTCTGTTCGTAATTGTATTTGTCCTAAAAATAAATTTGTTTTTAGCCTCTTGATTGCAATGATTGGCTTTTGATTTGCAATGCATTCTAACTCTTGTCCTTCATTTTGTGCCATGTCATCCCACAATGTTATTGCAATTGTCTCGAACTTGTTGATAATATATTTACAAAATTAGTATAATGTATAATCTTATTTTTGTTTGTCAAAATTGGATGATCTTACTTGTTGTTCATCAAATAGACCTCCCTTTCCAATGTAACTGATTTCTCCATTATGTTTTTTTATTGGACAGTACTTCAAGATCTTGGTCAGAAATCCTATAACATCTGCAAAAAATATATTGATGTTAGTATGACGTCACGTAAATATATTGATGTTAGTATCACATCACATGTGTGTATACATCTGTGTAAGTAATAAACTCATTACCAAGTCTTATTTGGTCCTCATGATGGTCGATGTTGATGTCCCCGATATTTGTGAAATTGAATTGGATATTAGTTGGTGTCAATTTTTCTTCAATTTTTTTCACAATCGTGTGTGGTTCTAATACAATTTCAATTCTTGGATGAATCGATTCATATTTTGTGTTGATGTTGCGAACTGTAGCTTTTGAGATGGTATATGTGTGGTTGAATAAAAATGAATCTTGAAACTTTTGAATTGCGTTTTGAAATATCATCACTCTAATCTTAGTACCCTGTATATTATAAGGTCGTTATTATTTATAATATTTGTAATCACATGATTCAGTTTAGATGTGTAATTTTAATTACCTCCTCATCAATAAATATCATTCTTCTTATCCCTTTTTTAGTATTGTCATTTGAAAAACTTTGAGATAATCCTGGACGTAAAGCTAGTAGTTTTGTTGTCCATCCAGTCGTTTTACTCGTATCAAGATTGTTAATCATCATTGTAGCTTACAAGTATTTGACTCTATTACATTGGAATATAATGAGCACAATTCATTAAAAAAAGAAGAAAGAAAATTGTAGCAAAACAAATGCAGAATTATGTTACAAAATATGTAAAAGTAATTGAACTGCCACTATTGCATAAAATTTCTTTTAAGGTTGCAAAAGTTATAGAAATAAATAAATCCAACTTTTCCAATGAAAATATAATTTATTATTGTTTATTCATAATAAAATTTTAAGGATTTTGAATGCGAAGAAACTACACAATCATAGTTAAACTCATGATTAAACCTAGAAGAAGACAACACAATTTTCACATGCCTTGCTCAACTTCTACTATTTTAGATTATTACAACTACCTATTTAAACATAAATAAATTTTCAAATAAAAAATTCAAAATGAATTGAAATAATCGATTATGATTCAATGTTTAAGAACAAATGTTATTCATCAGTGAACTCAATATTATTCATTATGAATAGATTCTAATCTATGATGGTAAAGTGTTTCAAGCTACAAAACTTACTTCTTTAACTACTATCCCATAATCGATTATTCAATCATAATTTTTTATGCGACGTTTTATTTTTTCGAGAAGTCAAAAGAGCACTTATACGTTCAAATTAGGAATATAATTATTACGTAAAAATAGACTGAATTTTTATTTGCAGTTAAAATATTTTATAATAGATTGAGTGTTTTATTTTTTCGAGAAGTCAAAAGAGCACTTGAAGCCAAAAAAATTTAAAAAAAAAAACCTAGAATAATGTAAAAGATATGGAGTAATAAAAATATCACATCGTTTGTGATGGTTGAAAATTTTTTAAAATTCATATCGTTTGCGAAGGCTGAAAAATGGTGCTCTCCGGTTGTTGATTGCTTGGAATCAAGTATAGAAGTAAATATAATTCGGCTTTTGGTAAGTTTGTATATGTATTTATAGATTCCATGTGTTATTGATTTGTACTGGGATTGTATATGTTCTTGATTTCTATTGGGATTGTAATTATATTTCCGTTTGTGTTTAGTCTTGGATTTCCCGGAGGGGTTTTCCTTTTTGTACATGATTACAACTTTACTAATTTTGGATTTTTTTTTTCTTTTGGCATAATATGTCGAATTTATTTTAAAAGTCATAGTGGCGCTAGGATTTTCAGCGTATGGTTCCAGAGTGTATGTTAGTATCTAATTTAGCCCTAATTTGCATTGGTAAAGGATTTGCTTGGTTGAATCTAAATGCATTGAATGATACTTTGACCTGTTTCTAAGCTCATAATATGTTTAATTATCAAAGCTGGTAAATTTTGAAATTAAGAAGAAAAGTTTATTTATGTGCTTAAAATGATCAAAAATATAATTTAAGTCACTTGGACATTTGATTCTCCTTTTACATATAAGTGGCTTCTGTATATTGGTCTGGCTTCGTCAGTTTGGTTATTAACTAATACTTGTATCTGTATTAGAAACATAAAAGAATGCATGTCTGTTAAATTTCAACTTTAGCGATCGTGCGATTTGACCAAGCAATAGAAAATGAATCTTCGAAACGATGGTGTGTTGATTGGCTTTAGCTTCTTGTCATTTGAATATGCAGCTTACTGGGATGTCAAAAAAGGTGTAGCAGTGTTATGCGATGCAGTTGAGATATCCATTGCAGTCGCTACAGAAAAGGTATTCACTTGAACACCAGCTTCCCATGTGAAGGTTGTAACCTTTGTTGCTCTCATTAAATTCGTTACAAATTACAGGGCTTGATGACTCCTATTGTTAGAAATGCAGATAAATAATCCATTTCATCTTTTTCCTCAGAGGGACTTTAGTATAAATGTTTTTAGTCTAATAGCTTTGGCATTGCCTGGAGTTATCTGATTTCTTAAAAATTAGAAAAGTGACAACGGTAAATTAAATGGAAACCTTAAGGAATTGCAGAATTATCGGATACCAAATTGGTTTGTGAATTCTGTTCTCCTATTTTCATTAATTGCATGATTAATTCTTTTTTTTTTTTTGCATGTCTGTACAAAAATTTGTTCATTAAACTTCTTTATTTTATAGCTAGTTCTGCTTTCTTTATCTCATATTACGAATTTTGTTCCACAAGAGGGATACTCCTGGAGATGACATTAGTTACAGCTTTTATAGAAAAGACAAGTTCTAATAGGGATAGTTTAATGCAGATGGAGATAGAGATGAATGAACTGAAAAGACAAAGGGACATTGCAAAATTCCAGCTTGAATGAGAAAGAAAAGCACACAAGGAGCCAAAGGTATGATGACAGGATGTTATCACTTCCTGTCTATTTTTCCGCAGTCGTTTTACGAGCTTTAGAAATGATCAAAAGTATGAACTTTTAACTTAATGATGACAATGAAGAGGAGTCTAAGATTATGGCCACTGGAGAAGGCCATGGGTTCATAGGGTTAATGCTCAAAAGGCATGTTCTGCTTTCTAGATTCTGATTGCTAGGAGGTTTGTTAAATCTTTTGATTATTTTGTGCTTGCATCAAGTGATCAATAGAACTTGTGGATGAAATGGTTACTCAAATGGTTTTGTACATTCTGAAACGATCAATGATTTTGTGTTTGCATGAAACGATCTGGATTTGTTATTTTCATTAACTTTTTCTTTATTAAGTTTGATATCAGCTCTAATTAGTATTAATAGATATCATGAACATGACTATGAATATAAATTCAAGTAGTCTAGAATATGAAGTGCAGGAGTTTTTTGAGACATATAATGAGAAAGCAATACAGGTATTTATCTATTAGTTTTTAAGCCACTTGTAAATATATTGCGTTTTCAAGCATGATTTTTTAGAAATCTTATGGATAAAACTTTGCAAACTATCCCATGATTTGTGTGAATGAAAGAGCTTAATATGAGATCGTACAAGAGTGTGAAACTTACTTCTTAAATTTAACTGATAGTTAACAACAATTTTTAAACATCTTCTAAGGTACTAAACAACAATGTTTAAACATTAATATATTTTGAAAATCTTGTAAAAATAATCTGGATAAATCTTCCAGTTGGCAGTAGAACACTTCACTTCGTGAATGAATCTTCCTATCATCTCAGTTACTACAATAATCTTAAACTGGACATGTCTTCACAAAATTTTCCTTTTCTTCAGGTTGTGTCTTATTATCTGCATAAGATTTAAAGTATTTATACAGTTAGAAAACTTTTCTCAACCTTATAATTAAATCTAAGTCATTAAAAGGATGTTACCTTTTTCATGTGGATTGGCGTAATTACTTATTCTTCTTCAGTGCTAGCAATGTTGCTTGCACTTTTTGCTGAAATATTTGAAGAATGAATGAAAAGAATTGAATTGCATAATGAATAACATTTTATTGCTTACTATTCTGAAATGTTAAGTATATGTCTACGCTGAATGTAGGACTTGCTTGTACACAACATTTCTAGTCTTGGAAAATGAACCATCTGTAAAGAGTTTTGGTTTTATCAAAACCTTTGTTGTAGACATTGAAGTTCCTCGAGATAGAGCCACATATAATTGTCCATGTGAAAATACTGGTTTGGGTAGATAAATGCCGACACATGGTATTGTTTGTCCTTGTGCTTTGTTAATTGTCATTGCAAAGCAAAGGCGTACCGGAAACTGCTTTCTTTTGAGTTGAAAAGGATATCCTTCATTCTCTGCTGGAGATAGTGGTATTCGTGGAATGAATACATGCTTTCCGGAGTGTTGTCCCGTTGTGATTTCTGCATGAATAACTTATTTGTGAATCCTTTGCATATCATTCTTGTTCCATTGCATAATCCTTCTGCTGGATCTAAATTTCTCAATAGCATAATTGGACAATTTTCTTTGAGAATTAACTTGTGTGGAGGCAATCTATTTGGCATCAACGAATTCAAGAATTCATCTAATGGTAATAATTGTGAGTGTCATCCAAGGCCTCATCAAAGCTAACAAATGTTTTGGCTTCACCAGGGAAAGATGAAATGATCTTTTCATTCAACTTATCAACATATTCATTTGTTGTTGCTAAGATTGCACGACTTGTCATGTATTCAGTGGAAGATGCATTTTCTTGCAAAGATGGAAATATTGTATCAATTAGTCTATTTTCTGATGCATCATCATCATCATCATATTTGATAACCATTTTATTTGGTAATTCAATATTTCTTCATCATCTATTGGTTCTTCTCCACATCCAACTCGAAGCAAAAACTCACTGAATCTAGTATCCGTCCTTGCCCTCATGTTTCTAGACAAACTTATTCTCTCCATGTATGGCCATAGATATGATTTTACTAAACTTGCATCTATAGTTTGTTGTATTGTTCCCCTTGGTACAACAGGAAGTACTTGCCTAAAATCTCCGCCAAATACAATGACTTTTCCTCCAAATGGCTCCGTGCTATTACATGATGTCTTTCATGCTTTTATCAAGTGTTTCAATTGACCATCGTTTTGCCATTGGTGCTTCATCCCATATGATCAAACTCGCTTTCCGCATCAATTCTGCATTTCCACTTTGTACTTGTATGTTGCATGTACTTGTGTCATTAGCAATTATTGGTATCTTAAAACGTGAATGTGCAGTTGGCCCCCTGGCATTATTGCAGCTGCAACTCCAGATGTTGCAGTTGCTAATGCTATCTTACCTCTGGAACGTAAATGCGCAAGTAATGCTCTATACAAATAGGTTTTTCTTGTGCCTCCTAGACCATCGATAAAGAATGCTCCAGATCTTTTTTCACACATTCTGTTGAGTATTATTGAAAATGCAACTTCTTGTTCAGGATTTAGATTTATTTCAGCAGAATAATCATCATGTGGGATTTCAATGGACATCTCATCTTGAATTTCCTTTGGATAGGAAACTGCATCATTGATTACTTCGATAGGCAAGGCTGGCAAATCATAATGGTGCTTAAATTCTTCCCATGCCTTGTAGAAAAGAATCTATACTTTTCAAGGTCTTTCCAATGTATGATGTAAATCTTCTGACATTGCTTCAGAATACCTTTCCCGTAGACTCAAAACATTTGTTGGTGCACAATAAATCAAAATAGTCGCAAATAATCTTCGTAGTGCATGAGGCATTTGGAATGTTACTACTTCATCCAAACATTCGAAGATGCTTTGATCTGATCCTAGCAATCCTCTTCTCTCAGCTGCTGCCTTGAAGCTTGAGCATCGTTTGTCGTCCACTGTCAACAAATCATCGAATGAAGTTGGTTATCTTACATGATTTAGTAACAATCTCAAGTAGTATCTTTCTCCTTCTGCTGGATTAGCTCCATTGATTCTCCCGATGACATCTCTTTGTTTTCTCTCTTCCCACGTTCTTCCTTTTTTGTGCCATACATAATGCTCTGGGAACTCATTATAAAGGAGTGTCTTGGCTTTATCGGAATGCTTGCAAACTGCAAAATATATGAGTCTGTTAGCATTGTCTTTGATAAATTCTGATTTTCGAGAAGATGTGCCAAATTTTGATACCTCCAATAAGATAGACATTGCTTATCAGGAAGATGAAGTTGCAAGTTTATAACTGTTGGGTACATCTCATTCATATTAAATTTATATATCCTCCAAATTGCTTCTTGTGCTGATACCCATCTACCATCCTGAAATTGTTGAATTTCATCTATTATATTATCTCCGTCAGCATGAGCTATATATACTGCAACACGATCATGTCCTTTGTAAATGTACTTGTACAAATACTTTACTGCTTGCACTCCTGAACAAACTTCAACATTGATGTGACAATTGTACCTAGAGTGATGAAGTTTAAAATTTAAAGTAAATACGAATAAGTCTCTCATTGAAATAAAAAAAATGATTAAATAGGATAGATTCTTTGTTGAACAAACTGCTGGAGTCCACATGCAATAGAAGTAACAAAGACAGATAGAACCTAATAGTAATATGTAATAGACAGAGAGTCCTAGATTTAGATAACTAACTAGACATCAAATTGACTATTATACCTGGAGAGAAGATAAGGATTGTATGGCACGACCCATTGATTATTAAGAATAGCTTTTCTAACCTTCACTTCTTTCCTGTCATCTCTTCTTTTGTAAATTGGATATCCATCTTGTCCTTGTATTGTTTTATTGCAAAATTGTAGAGGATAATGATACTTACATTCTCCATTAATCATGCAAGAGTTTTTAGGATTTAGTTTTCCACATGGCCCGTGCATCATATGTTCAACCAAATTATAGAGTTCGGGAAATTTGTCTTTGTCTGGAAGTTCAGCGGAAACAAATTTGTCAAATTCATCCGGTGTTGTTATCTTGTGTTCAGACTTAAGTATGATTAGCATATGAGCATGTGGTAAACCTCTTTTTTGAAACTCAATAACATGTACATGTGCAGCAACTTTACCAAATATCTCCTTTTTAAATAATTGTCCTTTGTGCAAGTTTTTTTGTATCTCATCCCATTCGGATTACAAGTCATCGTGAGAAAAAGATCAGGCTTTCCAAATCTTTGTACCAAAGCCATGGTATCAAGATATCTGCGTCTCATATCTCTAGGACCACCTACAAATGTTCCTGGAAGCACAATTCTCTTCCCGACTTTTCAACCTCTTGTTTCTCCAGCCATTACATTCTCTACTACTCCTTGATAAAATTCTGTTCTTATTTCATCTTGATATTTTCTATAGTATTCCAATCTCGAAGTTTCAAGCTTTATATACATGTCCACAACAAATTGTTGGAACAATCTTCCAGCAAGTAGTAATGTTGATTGTCTAGGTTGCCTTATTTGAAATTTGTAACTGTAGTACTCTCGGCATGATACCTTTGTACTTGATTTGCCACGTATTACTAAAAAATTTAAATTCAATTCATGATGTGGTTTATTAGGATTTTTAACAAGGATATATTGGGAAAAAATACAATAAAATTTATTGTCATGAAAGCAATACCTTTTGGCTCATAATTGAATATTATGTCTTCCGCAGATCTGAGATTTGGCAAATGTGCTCGATTTTTACTTGAAGATGCATTATTGTTTCTCACATTGATTTTTTCAATATTTGGATGCCATCCAATCTGACCATTAGGAAAAAGAAGTGGATATTGTAATGGATCATAGCATCCGAAATAGTACTTCACTCGATATCTATTTCCACAGTGCGAGTGTACTACAATATCTCGTTCAGATGGAATACTTGGATTATTTCCTTCAATCCAAATGGCTGCAACTTGATCAGTTGAAGGCGAATTGTAAAGTCGTTGATCCAATCTGACATCTTTTGTAATATGAATTTGAACATCCTTAACTGAAGAAAAATCTATCAACTTTTTAAAAAATTTTGCATATGGATTTTCTTGCATAATTTGCATCAACTTCTTTACTATTTCTTCTTGAATATTGCCATTTGGAAGTATTTTCATCCTATTCTGAATCTCATTGTCAGTGTCATAAAAGTAGAGTTGAAAATAGATTACACTATGGACCATCCTCATTTGGAATCAAACCGGGAAGGTCATGGTAGATTTGGCCTTGAACTCGAAATGTATAAACTCCTTTTTTATTTGATGCTAAATCTTTGTCCAATTTAACTCCAAATGACGTGAAAGAGAAGATACTGTTATATGTACAGTTTCTTCGAAATTCAGTCGATTCTTCTGATTCAGAAGTGAAAAGATCGTGCAATTCTTCTGAAATTTTAGGGCATGCGAGTTTTATGTTTCCATTATCACAACAAAATGAAGTTGATTCATACTGAAATTTTTTGGCATGACAATGGTTACAAGTATGCATTTCACTCAACTGATGCGATTTTGAGCAGACGGGATCATATAATATTTCACCTATATAAAACAAAAAGATGGAAAAATGATAAGAAATATAATTTAGATTATTTAAAAAAAAATTTGATATATATATTGTTAACCATGAGATTGTCTTAGATGCATTGCAACTTTGAGTAATCCTTTGGTAGCTTGTTTTCTGATAATTTCCTTGCATTTGTGACCTTTTGGATTTTGCTACATCGTTGCTCCTCCGTTAATTTAGCATATTCAATTCTCTTTTGTTCCAGTTTTTGCTTCCGAAGGTCATCTATATATGGATTTATAGTAAAATGCTATTACTAAAATAAAATGCAAAATAATTGATGGACAAAATAGTAATATATAATGTCTAATCACCAATTGATAGAGGGTTAGAAGTACATAGTATAGATTATTTCTTAAAATTTTATGTTATATGTTGCTAACCTTGAGAGTCTCTTGGATTAATAGCAGTGTGAGTGGCACTTCTTCAACTTGTTTTTTATTTTTCCTTGCTTCTGTCGCCTTCTGAATTTTTTGACATCGTTGCTCTTTAGTTAAATTGGCATATTGGGTTCTCTTCTTTTCCAATTTTTGCTTATTAAGGTCATCTATAAATAGTCAAAATAAAAAATACAAATCAATGGATGGTCAAAATAATAATGTGATTCTTAAGTATTAAAATCATTAAAAGCAATACAGATGTTATTCATAGTATATGTTATTTCTTAAAAGTTTGTAAGAATATGCTTATAACCCATCACTCTAGGTACAATCTGCAGCTGTGAGTGATTCATGGATAGCTTGTCTTTTGTTTCTCCTTGCTTTTATGACTTTTTGAACTTTTTGACGTCGTTCCTCCTCTGTTAAGTTGGCATATTTAGTCCTTTTCTTTTCTAATTTTCGCTTTCGTAGGTGATCATCTATAAATGGTAGTAAAATACTATTACAAAGGTACAATAACAAAAAAAATTGATAGAGAAATAATAAAATGCAATATCTAACCTGAAACAAAAGGTTGTTTATTCCCTTCGTCCATTTCTTGTTTAGAATATTGGGATACTTGTCTATCATGAAACAAACATATACAATGCTTTAAACTTCATTCTATATATATGTAACAATAAAGTGTGATTTCAAGATCAACTTCAGAAACCAAGAGGTATGTATTCTATATGCATGTATTCTGTCATGATGATAAAGATGTGAAATGATAAATGCAGTTTATTACAAAAAAAATTCTTTCAACAAAGATGTGAATTAGGAAGGATTGGACGATGAAATATGTATCGAAGACTAAACCTTACATCAAGCTCTGGTTTATCGAACCTATTATTAATTATTTCAACTGAATTTCTGCTATATTTATTGATTGATTCTTCAACTATATTTTAGTCAGTATTAAAATGTCATTGTTTTCTTTTTTGTTTGGTTAAAGTAGGTTCTTCAATTTCAAAACTCTATGAACACCAAGTAGTTGTGTGTGTGTGTTTGTTTGTGTGTATATGCTTGTTATGGGCTGTGTTTGGAACTGAATTTCTGTTATGAGGTGTGTGTGTGTTTGTTTGTGTGTGTGTGCTTATTATGGGGTTGGTCTGGATATAAGAAACATGGGGTTACAAGGTACTTAAGATAGAGGGTCCTTGGTCACCCAAAGTCAGCAGCCTTTGAGATAGTACAAGGTAAAAATCAACACAACACAAGATGAACTTGTATACCAATTTTTTGACGTATTCCAGTTCAAGGAACTTCAAGCTCATTTTGAACTTGCAAGCTTATTTTGATGCTTCAATGGGTAAGGAGCCCTTGGCTTTGGATATGAAAAGCATGGTCAAAGGTCAAGTATTGATCAATGGGCAAAGTATAGGCAGATACTGGACGATTAAAGGAAGGTTATCTTTGGAGATTACAATTTTAGGCTATTATGTTATTTGTCATTATTTCTTTTAACATCATTCACAGTCCCTTTTTCAGGAATAAGGAGGAGGAGAATTTGAGACAGCATATATGTACTCAGCAACTTGCCCATAATTAATTTGTTAGTTAACTTTTGCAAAAAAAAATCTGGGTTGGTAGATTTCAGCTTGACTGCTAATATTGGTGTTCCATGGTACATTTGATATAATAAGAAAGTCCTAGCTACTTTTTGATAGTTTATTTTCCAAAGTTCTTCTATATAGTGATGCACAAGGGAGTTTCTTGATAAGTTGTTTGGGAGCTGCCCTTGTGTTGTACAGGCCAGTTGGGGATGTTTACTTCTTGTGACTTATCACTAGATGCTTCCGTATTTTGATGCTTAATATTATTTCTTTGCAATTTTATCAGCTGAAAAGCAAGAGACTGCAAGTCAAAAGAAAACGAAAAAGATTGTAGATGAAGACCTAGAGCTACCCTTATTTGATTTAGTCACCGTATCAAATACTACTAATTGAAAAAGACTCAAAAGATTCTAGACAAGGTATTGAAAAGTTCAAAAACTAACTACTTCTTTAACTACTATCCCATAATTGATTATTCAACAATTTTTTATAATTAAGTTGAATTCATAAATTATTCCACATACATGAAAGATTATATGATTCTAGATTCAGTTTAAATTTTATTTGGTACTTTATGTTATTATTTATTAAATATTTAATTATTTTTAAAATAATTAAAATTTATAACAAATCATTATATGCGTTCAAATTAGGAATATAGTATTAAGTAAAAATAGACTGAATTTTTATATGCAGTTAAAATATTTTACATGTTGTTACTGGGGTTCTAAAATTAACTTATTTTTCACATTATTATTTTGACCATCCATTGATTTATATTTTTTATTTTGATTATTAAGAGACTTGTTTATTATACATTTCATACTGTGTATTTATTTGCAGTTAAAATATTTTACATGTTGTTATTGGGGTTCTAAAAATAACTTATTTTTTTCCTAATGTTAATTAAATCTTTGTTCTTAAATCAATTATTAAGAGTTTTGAAATTATTAAAAAATTTCATAGCATTAAATAAAAATACAAAAAAAAAAATTAAGCTAATTTATGTTTGAAAAGTCATGAATAAAATTATACAAAGAAAGAGAAATAAAATTGAAAAAAAACATAAAGAATACTAAGTAATAGATAATAGACTACACAAATCATATTAGTACATTGCGTACAAATCAGATTCAATCATAATTTTTTATGCGACGTTTTATTTTTCTGAGAAGTCAAAAGAGCACTTATACGTTCCAATGAGATTTTGAATATATTGCGAAAGCTGAAAAATGTGCTCTAAAATTCATACCGTTTGCGAAGGCTGAAAAATGTGCTCTCCGGTTGTTGATTGCTTGGAATCAAGTACTGAAGTAAATATAATTCGGCTTTTGGTAAGTTTGTATATGTATTTATAGATTCCATGTGTTATTGATTTGTACTGGGATTGTATATTTTGATAGGAAACAAAGACAAAAAAGGGATAGGAAACAAAGACAAAAAAGGGTAGGAAAATTTCGGCGGGCTTTTGGTAAGTTTGTACATGTATTTATAGATTCCATGTGTTATTGATTTGTACTGGGATTGTATAGGAAAATTTCGGCGGGCTTTTGGTAAGTTTGTACATGTATTTATAGATTCCATGTGTTATTGATTTGTACTGGGATTGTATTTTGATAGGAAACAAAGACAAAAAAGGGATAGAAAACAAAGACAAAAAAGGGTAGGAAAATTTCGAGAAGAAATATTATTATTAGGATTTGTGTTCTTGAAACACAATCAATTTTAATGAAGGGTATATTTGGAATCACAAAAAAGGGGAGAAACACTTTTAGGAGAGAAACAAAAATTGAGAGAAATAACTCGCATATATAGATAGTAATATATATATACTTTACATATCAAGGAACATGCAATAGTTATTCTCCGAAAGAAAATTTTGTTATTTGAATATGGACCTGGACTATTTATTTTTCATATTTTTTAGCTAGTTTCATAGTACAATAGCTAATGTGAGCAGCAGACAGCCATTATATGAAAGGCAACTTATAAGTAAGCAGATATTTTTGCCACCAAATATAAAGCCAACCCTACACACTATCATATACTCCAAATAAGAGCAAATTATTGTTGTTTGTATATATACCTTCTTTAGGATTTATTTTTCTTGCAAGTGTTTTTACAAATGATTTATATTTTCACGTTCAAGAAATCCAGTCTGAAAATTTCTCTCTCTAAAGAAATCTCTACAACACAATTTTAGAAGAATGAAGGATATAAATGAAGCTTCAATATAGAAACCAGAAGGACATCGCTTAGGTCAGTAAGAACTCACTATGTTACTCATGTCTCTTATTAATAGTCTCTTCTATCTACTAAATTCAAAAGGCGAGCTGCCGCACTGGGCTATAAGATACAATTGTTGTACTACTTTACTAGTAAGAAAGAGCTTCCACATGAATTGGAAGACTTTTGTATGCACCGTAAAAAGGAAATTTTGTTATTTGAATATGGAACTGGACTATTTGTTCATTTTTTTTTAGATAGTTTCTTAGTATAGTAGCTAATGTAAGCAGCAGATAACCATTACATAAAAGGCAACTTGTAAATAAATATATATTTTTGCCACTAAATACAAAGCCAATCCTACACAATATCATGTACTCCAAATAAGAGCAAATTATTGCTATTTGTAGATATACCTTCTTTAGGATTTATTTTTCTTGCAAGTATTTTTACAAATGAATTTATATCTTCATGTTCAAGAAGCCCAATCTAAAAATTTCTCTTTCTCAATGAAGAAATCTCTACAACACTACTTTAGAAGAATAAAGGATATAAATGAAGTTCACAATAGAAACCAAAAGGACATCGCTCAAGTTAGTGAGGACTGACTCACTCACCTACTCCTTATCTATTTAATAGTTTCTTATATATACTAAATTCAAAAGGTAAGCTACCGCGCCAGGCTGTAAGATATAGTTGTTGTACTACTTGACTGGTAAGAAAGAGCTTCCGTAAGAATTGGAAGACTCTTGTATGTATTGTAACCCTCTCTTCCGCTACTGGTGGACTATTGCACAGAAAGGTAGAGAGAAGCAACGATTTTTTGCGCGCTTTGCTTCTTATAGCGGCGGGGCTATGTTCAGTTAGAAGCCTAAGCCAAGAAGGTACATACTAATGAAGTAACCAGCCCCTTTAGAAGATAGGAAGGTGACTTTCTTGTGGAAGTAATTGAAACGTCTTCCCTTTTCTCTTAGCATGCACAGTTTGCTTGCATGTTGCCTTAGGCACATCTCTCAACCTCCTTGGTTTCACGTTGGCTAATGATAATGAATGAAAGTCAGACATTGGTACGATCTAATTTTCACTTCTTTAGTAGTGAACTCATCTTCTAAAACTTAAGCCAAGCATTCCTTATATAGTAAGCCGCATCAAAGAAAACTTCTAATGAAAGACGATCAATGGCTGAGAACTTGTCTTAACCATACTATGTATTTGTTATTTTGGAATCTAACTATTAGCTCGAATTGGATCTTAAAAAAGAGAACATTTTATTAGGAGTGGGTGGATTCATGGATCTCTCAATTCAAGAAATGAAAATAAGAGGATCGAACCATTTCTTCTAATACTTTTTCAAATTCAATAAATGTTGGTTGATCGTATATTTCATTATAGTTCTGTCCTCTTATACACATCTAGATGTGTATAAGTCTGACATTCCAACTCCTTTAAAGTTATTTTCTCGATCGAGACTAATGCTGAATTAAAAGCGTAAAGTCAATTCTTGAGGCTAATTAACCTATTCTTCCTCAAGCTAAGCTTTTTTCTCTCTGCTTGTTAAATCAGATTCAAAATCACAAATAGAAAAGTTGGGAGAGGTTCGCAAGTCTCGAAAAAAAAAGAGCCTAACAGAGGAGTTGGAGCAGGATCAGACTTCCTTGGGAATGAAATTGGATAGACGTTGGCAGAATTGATCAAACTTCTTGCTCTCAGGGTGCTTTCCTTAAGCTCAACCATCCGGGATACTAGTTTTCTAAGGATGATTCTTTCGCAAAAGTCATCTCTTGTTGAACCAAAGTAGAGATGACCATTTTAGCATCGCTAGATTCTTTCGTTCTTGATAGTTATTTACTTAATTGTTGGATAGGAACATACTCTGGATCGGAATTGTGTGGAATATGTCTTGATCATTTCTACCAACTTAAAGCCCCAATTTGAATTCCTTTCATATATTGAAATACCTCTTGGATAACTTATAGAATCTCCATTACTAATGCTTTGTGTATTTTCGTTTTCTTAATCATCCACTTATTTTTGTTCAACTTTACCGTTATGTTAATACACATATGGCAATAGATAATAAAAATCCCATAGAGTGGAATTATAAAACTGTCTTTTAACACATCTAGATGTGTATAAGAATGATCAAGACAAATTAGTCACAATTCCTGTTCTTATAGTTCTTGTACATAGGAAATGAGACTCAATCTTATTTACTGCAAATTTTGAAGCCGTTGTCTTTCACCTATATAACTATCTGCTTTAGGTCATCAACTCGAATGACGAATAAAAAAATGAAATATGTATATTTAACTTTCTTCTTAAGAAAATAGAATAAATTTTGTGTCTCACCGAATCACATGTAGAGATATTGATAATACACATAGAGTTAATGGTATTTCATAACTAATTGATTAAGCAACAGCCCCAATTTAAATTAATATAAATTGGAATATATTTTATTGAAATTTGGAATAGATACAAATGGAAAGAAATTTATAAAATATTCCTAAAAAAATTCTACCACTTAAACTTATTAAGTTCTAGATCAAAATTTAGAGAGAATATCAAAACAAAAAAAATGATTCAATTTCTTACCATTATTATGATATTACATATGTGAAGTTTCTAATATAAATAGAAATAGAAGAAGAGTTCTATTTATTAACCACGTATGCAGATATTATTATCCCTCTTCTCTTTTATTGTACTGCCATTCTATTTGAGCTGAACTGACTTAACTGAAGAAGACAGGGAAGCAGGAGTTGATCTTTACACATCAGTAGTGTCGCTACCACTACAGGAAGAAAGAAAACGGATATCTCACGGGTAACATAACGTTTTGCTTCCCTTTTACCATTGGTCACTCCCTAAAGTATTAAGGGATAACTAGCCCTCCGATCAGTCGTTGGTTTTTTTCTTCCGGGTCACTACCCATTCAACACAAAGGCAACAAAGTTGGTAAGCGTAAAGGGACTAGAAAGAGAAGTTAAGGTCGGTAGGCAAAACTGGGGGTTTGGAGGGAACTACTCAAGGTATGTATAAGTAATACATGAGAATATTGTCTATATTAGACTGTCCCCTCCAGCTGAGCTTTGCTATGAACTAATAGAGTGAAATTAGCATATAATGAATGAAATTATAAATATGGCGAAACCATTATCTCAATCCTTAAGTCAACTATAAGGAAATCAGTACACATGAATTACTTTTATTCAAGACTTCCACGGGAAACTCTACAATAATAGGTGGTGAAGAAGACGATGCCATACTGGGGAAAACTAGGATTGTTAGGGGGACGAAGAAGAAAAACAAGCTCTTCGATAGCGACAAGGCGCTGTATTTTATTTCTTTCTCTTTCTTTTATTTCTTTGACGACCGAGTCGAAGAGGATTAAAAGGAGCTTAGCTAATTTCACTTTCCTTGCCTGGTGGGACCTTCAAGGATAGAAAAAGATTGCAGTCAGTTTGACAATGATCGAGTGATATTGCTTCTTCAGCCCGAACTGAGGAATCCCTTAGATATGATGCAAAGCAGATCTTGTTCTATCCTTGATCAGACAATTGCTCCATGAAAATATGAATTAGAGTTTGAAAAAGGGTAGGGGATACGAACTGCCTAGGTACAAAACCAAAAAGAAGTCTAGATTAAGTCTTATAAATTTCTATTTTAAATAATCCATTTAAAGAACTAAAAACCATTGAATTCAAAAGAATTCTCTTAGCACAAGGATTCTGTCGAAGAGATTGAATTATTGCCTGGATCTGATATGAATAAGATTGATAAGAGTTGGTCTAGATGCTCGAACATGTACCTGTTTTAAGTGCCTATTTATTTTCTAGCAGTATCAATGGATTGGTCACAAGTCGAAATATCTCAACAGCTTCTCTTCCTTTTCTTTTTGACTCTTTTCTGCAGCCACCCAAGCGATGGGACTGAATCTACCCTAAGGGAAATATGAGGCATACTCTATCTTGATTGGATCCCAATAAGTTAGAATGAATGCGACCTCAATCCTAAGGATTTTAGATGTGTCCTAAGACAACGAATCTTATGTTTAGAAGTTTCCAGCAGTTTGGAATCCTTGAAGTGGTACCAAGTGGCTTAGATAGTCATCCTTATGAATAGGGTTAGGGGCCTCGTCCTCTTGACTTGATATGTCAAGAAGATTACAACCGATAATTTTTCACTTTTATTCATATCATATAATTGATAAAGGAAGCACGCTCTTTTTAGCTATTTTTTTCGTGAGCTTTCTTTTTAGTAATTCTCTAATTCATTTTGCTTTGATATGACTTTTCATCTTCAATAAAAGAATACAAACCTAAAGTTAACAAAAGAAGTTCTATACATTGAATCCACTTTTCGAGCCAAGCAAGCTTAAGAAAAGATCCCATAAGAGAAAAGACCGCTGAAAAAAATAGGTAATATAGCTTGCTTTCCTCTGTATATATGCTTTCTTTAAAATATAAAACGAAGTTGGGTAGTAAAGGTCGGAGAAGGGCAATCACTCATTCTTAAAACTAGCGTTCTTAAGACTGACCAAAGAGTGGGGCAGAAAATAGGGGAAAACTCTCCATTCTTGGTTCTCCTGTAGCTGGGTTGTCCGGAACCACAAGAAGCTTCCAACATTTTCTCCTTAATTTACCTAGGAGTTGTTTTTGGGCATTCTAAAAAAAAAGGGTAGCATTGAAGAAAGGAAAAAGCGAGATGGTGGTTTTTGTCTTCGTTGATGTTCTACGTTCGACCACGACGATGGGTTATTGCGAGAGATAGAGCTAAATACGCTCTATTTTCTCAAAATGAGAATTTATCTAGTAAGACTTTTTTGAGCTAAGGCGCACTAAACTAAATTGAAAAATGAGATTTTAAAGTAAGGTATTATTAACAAGCATTTGGCTCATGTCCCACCCCTATGTAATCTATCAGAGAAGAGCAAACCCAATAACAACCCCTACAGGAATGGAGTGACAGAAGTTTTGAGAATTCACGAGAAGTTCACGGCGAGATGAGCCATTTATCATTACGATAGGTGTCAAGTGGAAGTGCAGTAGTGTATGCAGTTGAGGCATCCTAACAGACCGATCCAGACTTGAACCTTGTTCCTACATACTTTTTCATTTCCTCTGTCACTGAGTCGTGACTTTCTTGCTTTTCCCCTAGCGTCTGCTACCCTGCATATTCATGAAAAATACTAAGATCAAATTCTCGCCATCTCAGAAGAAAAGGGTAAATCGAATCTCTTGCTTGGGATTGGGTACAAAACTAGGCATAGAACCCTTTCAATCCAAAAAAAAAATAAGTAGCCATGTCTTCAAGACCGGTTATGCCAATTCCTACTCCTACTCCTATTGCCCTATATATATATGTGTGTGTATATATGTATATGTGTATGTGTGTATATATAAACATATGTGTGTACATATATATAAATATATATATATATGTATGTATGTATGTATGTATGTATGTATGTGTATATATATACACACACATATACATATACACACATATATACATGTGTGTGTACATATGAATATATGTATATATGCATATACATATATTCATAGATGTATGTGTGTATGTGTATATAAATCAGTATATCTGTATATATGTATAAATATATAAGTATGTGTATTTTAACTATGTGTATTTTAATGTAATTATGAGAATGTACAACTCTTTCATACAAGTTGGTAATATAATGTAGGGAAAATTGGTTGTACCCCTTGTGCCCATTATTGAATTTCCATGAGTGAATAATAATGTGTGAATAAATAGGATTGCGTGTGTATGCGGAAAATTTAATGCAATTAAGAGACTACACGTCTTTGACCATGTGGTACAAGTTGTTGTAATATGGTTATTAGTCATGGTCGAGTAACAAGAGTTTATGCATTAATGACATGAAAATTATTCAACAAAAAAAAAAATAGAATTTTTTTGCGGTTTTAAATTTGTTAATGCTAACGTGTCGTGTTTATGGTACAAGTATAAGCCAAATGCTACTCATGTTGATGCTAAGATGAAAGAGTAATGGAGTAGTAGGACCAATGTTGGTACCTGGGAGTTGTAATGGGATCTTGGAAATTATTTAGTGTTGGATAGCTCCCAGGTCGGTCGTCAAGACTCGGAGTTTATTTGTTTTCTTTGAAATGTAATATGTGGTGTAGTTTACTAAATGGTAAAGTTCTAAATTTTAAGGAAACCAAAATTAGTTTTGGGACTAGAATTAAGTTCTCAAGAAAGATATTTCGTGAATTACGCGATATTGAAGTTATTGTCAGAATGGATTTGAGAATTCTAAGTGCTGCGATGTGCTCAAAAGAATGTGGTTATGATAGGACGACTTAGTGCATGATTTGCGGCCTGATGATTGGACTTGGTTGTTTTTATGGTTTTAAACTCGAGTCTATGTTTCCTATGGTTTAAAGAAGTGGTGCCTGTGCAAAGGAGAAAGCTAGAATTGAGATTAAGACTTGAAATTAAAACCGGGGTTAGGGGTTGCTGAGTTTCATGAAAGTCATTGAAGTACGATATGGGAATAATGTTGTTATTTTGATGCTATGTTCGTGAGTTGGTGTGAAAAGAAAGGCGACAAATCTGTAGTGGATATTTTAAACTTATTGCATTTTGTGATTTTTAAAAGAATGTATGAATTGAGTTGTTTTTAGGTAGTTGAGAGTAGAGAATATAGCAAAAGCTAAGACTCTTTTCTGTTGTTAGCATTTTGAAATGTTGATGGTGGAAATATTCGAGGCTGGAACATTATTTTTTTTCATATTCATTTCTTCCCAGTTTAATTATGGTCTAGGATATACCTCCATGTTGGTGTGTTTGAATTGTAATTAACAGACTCCCAAGTAAGAAAACGTAACTCCTTTTGTTTCCAGTATTAATTCCTTTTCCCACATTCTTAATCCAAACAAATTTTGGTTTTTTCGAGTTCAGAAATCGTTTTTTTCTTAGTATCTGTGTGTCATGTAATATATCCTATTGCATAGCCTTGATTGCTTAAAATGTAAGGTTCCTATAGTTTGAGCTCGCAAGTTTTTAAAATCTCAGTCCAAGTTTAGATGGATGAACAGTCAAATTTCACATTTGTGAGGCTTGGTTTTGGCATGCATGTTTTTGCAAATGCTGTTATTTATGGTTAATTAACTTTTCATATTATCTTGTATTTAACAGCATTTCAGTTGATTCCATGATTTCTTGGTCTCATAATAGTTTTAACTTCTATACAGTACTGCTGCATTTCAGGTGCATCAGAACTTTGTGCTTCTCTTGACTCAAGGAGCATTAGGTAAAATTTAAAATTCAAATTCGTCTTTTTAAGTTTCCTTTTAATGCTATGTGGCTTTAACGGCCCTTTGTTTATGTGTATACTTTTTCTGCATATTTACCTACAATAATATTTGACGATTGGTTTGAACATGGCCCTTGACATTATTTTTTTTGAAGTTTGTACTTTCGAAGCATGTCATGCATGAACAATTATCTCTCCACATGTAACATAGATAATTTATGTTGTCGTGATTAGGAGATGTCCCCTTGTGTTAAATCTTCACCAACCCAAGTCCAATGATCTAGCCCCAGAGGGATTTTCTGCCTGTCACTTTTATCTAGGTGGTACTTTTTGTGTACATTTTGTTAGTCCATGATATCTGCGAAGAACAAAATTGCGTGTCTTATCATGGGGCTGTGGCTGCTAAAGAGAGTTCTGCATTAATTGATACTTGCTCTATTCACTGCCGAACTGATAGCTCTTCTATCTTGTTAAATTATTGATGCTTGGCTATAGGATTGTGGATCTTTTATAAGCTAAACTACCAATAGTCCAATGTATTTGTTCAACTGACAACACCTAGTACTTCTGTTTACTTTTACGTACACTCTCCTGTACTTTGTGAACAGTTTCTTGTGAATTGGTAGACTTGTAACTGAGCATCAATTACTCAATGTTGAACCATTTTATTTTGCATGAATGAGTTATAGTTAGCTTGTTTTAGTGCTAAGCACTCAACCAAGCAACAGAAACAATTATGTTTCTTATGTTTGTCCTTCCATAAGGTGGAAGTTTTTGTTACTTTATGTTCATTGATTAAAGATGTAAAAATACTTGGAACAAGTAATGCTTCACTGTTAGTCGTTCATTTACTAGACGTAGTGATTGCCACATTTTACTGACATGAAATTTTTTTAATTGGATTTCCAGAAGGGGATTAATAACTAGAAATGTCAAGGCGGCAGTTGATTTGTTCCATGAACGCTTTGGTGTAAGTTTCCCGTGTTGTATAACTTTATGAAGATAATTGATTTTTTTTTTTTTTTTTTTTGGTGTGTATGTATTATATATATATATAGAATTGCTCATTCTCCTTAATACTTGATGACGACTTCTGAGGAAGGAAATATGTATGCTTTGATCGCACGGAGTAACCTGTGTTGCTTTTGAGTTAGTTTCTATTTTTTTCTTCTTTATTTCTGTTTTCATTTTCTGTTGGTGGTTTGGCAGTCAGCAGACCCCCTGGGGGAAATACACATACTTATATATTTATACATTATATACATATATACACACATCACATTTCTCTCATCCTTTTAACCATCTCCAATAAGTTTTGCAAACAAAAGGAAATGGGTACAGTTGACGATACATCATAGTAATTCTGTTTCTATTTCTATTTTTCACATGTTCCACTTTTCTGAATTTGAGTTGCTGAAAAGCCATTTGTAGTTATCTGGCACCAGAATATGTTTTTGCAGCAGATATATTAATATTCCTTTTTAGGAATTTATGTTTGTCGTTCAATTCTAATTTTTTGTTGTTGCAGAGAACATTTTCTCCAGCATTAAGCCGGGAGTTTCGTCCTTATAAACCAGATCCAGTACCACTGCTGCATATTTGTTCAACTTGGGAAATTCAACCAAATGAAATAATGATGATAGGAGATAGTCTGAAAGATGATGTAAGTTCCTTTCCATTTCAAATTGTTGATTATGTGTTCTGGCCAACTTGAACATTTTGGGGATCAACTTCGTAATTTTCTTCATTTTGAAGAAAATTACCCAAATAATGTAGCACACTCAATTTGAAAATTTTGGTTTTATACAGTAGGATTTGCTATTAAATCTGTCAATCAACCTTTTGGAATGGTGTTGATTGACGTTATCTATTTCTCAGCACATCTTCGTGCTTTAACTCTACTCTCTTTTTTTTTGGTTTATTATTATTTTTCTTTGTTTTGCTTCAGATTTTGTGGAAATTGAAGAATAAGTTTGCGTAGTTAATTGCTTACTTGCTGTTGTCCTCATGCTTTCTTTTATCAATAAAATTTTCTGTGACATTTATACTTTTTTACATAGTAGTATCAAAGAATAATTTCAGATATTGGCCACTGAATGCATGTTCATCATTCTGCATAGACTAATTCGCTTTCCTGACCTTTGCAGGTGGCTTGTGGGAAGCGAGCTGGTGCTTTTACCTGCTTGCTTGATGAAACTGGAAGGTATGAATCCCCAGAAACATGAGCAGGTGGAGTACAAACCAGATTATAAGGTGTCTTCTCACGATATTCATTCAATATTACAAGCAGATTTTGAACTGAAACCTTGAGTACAAACCTCCAAGGCACTTCAAATGAACAAGTGGCAAAAAACTGATTACATGAGGTGCTTGATGTGATTTTTTTTCTTTGGTTGATTGTCCAATGCTTTTGGAGTAGAAGCTTCTGCTAAAATAATGATTGAAGAGCAAAAATGCATTTCATCTTTGTTGAAACCAAAAATTCTTATTTTCGTCTGTTGAACAAAAATGATCTACTTTTTAGCTAGTTTCTTATAGTATAGAAGCTAATGTGAGCAGCAATGGCGTTACACAAAAGGTAGCTTGTATATTATTTTGGAGAGATTGGCCTTTAAATATAAAGCCATCACTGTATTATCATATTTTCCAATAAAGAGCAAGTTATTGTACACATCTAGATTGTACATGTCTTAGTTTAAATTTAATTTCTTTCGCAAGCTTTTTTTATTATGGATAAATATATCTCGTGATGTTTTAAGGGGCCCAGATTTGCAAATTTCACTTCCTCAATCTTTAGAACATTATTTTACAAAAGGGTAAAATGCAAATAACTCCCTCTAGTTTGCTAAATGGGTACTATAGCCTTGTGGTTATCAAATGTATGTTTAACCTTCTTATGTTTTAATTTTATATAAAAAATAGATGGAATCCGTTGAGAGAATAAGGATATTTTTATCAAAATGATAATGAATATTGAGTTCCTTACTTAGTGGGAATAAATCTTGGATTGTTTGTTTGTTTGATAATGAATATTGAGTTAAATTTAATGGAAGAATTTAAGTATTTACAAAATAACGTCAAGCACTAAAGTGATAATAACCCTAAACATTAAGGGGTAAAGTGAAATTAACCATTAAATATAAACCAGTTGGATTTGCTTTTATAGCACAAAGCAACATTCGTCAATCCTTGACGATCCATAAAAGGAAAGAGCATAAATTCTTGTCTTGTCCGAAAATTCATATAGCCCAACAATATCTCAATTTGCAAAGATTGAGCGACATCAACATTTTTTTTTTTTACACAAATTAATAGTTTCCATGAAATCATGAATACAAGCACAGTGTATGAAATCCTTCAAACAGAAAGAAACGAACTGTCTAATGGACATTAGATTGACTTGGTTCCTTTGAAATGCCATCTTTAAACCTACTGATTTTCAGCCAGTTTCCACCAAAAATATGCACCTCTCCTGCTCTGCAGTGACTTTCTCGAACAAGAGCAACATGGCATACACCTTTGTAATCAGGATTAGCCTGTAAAATTATTGTGTAAAACATTCCACATACGAATTTTGACCTCATATATATTTACATCAGATCAAAAACCAGGGAAATGCGTTTTATTAAAACCTGATAGCCTAATTCTAGATTGTAACATGTTCTATTCCATGCCGATAATGAGCAAATGTCAGATTCTCCTGATCATTAAGTAGAATCCCAATCCATGACACTACCAACTAATGAATTGTCTGGGGTAGCTTGCTTAATTAATTAAAGTAGAAGATAGAGAATGCAGCACTTAAAAGCCACAGAGAAAAAATAAACGAACAAAGAGTCAGAAAAGTTTATGACAATTCGACAAGCCAATTGAGAGCGTATAGCAGAATTGAATACATCCTTAGCTCTGCTCTTTACCAGGTAAAAAAAATCCATGAAAGGTCCACGAACTTATTACACTGAACACTAAAACAGATGGCAACTTAAGGATTTTGCAGATCATGCAAATTTGAGTAAAACTAGAATAAATCAGTAAAACTGATAAAAATCAGATAACTTTCCTGAATCAGAAAACTGATGTCACAAAGAGAAGTGTACCTCATGCACAAGAATCCTGTAGCCAGCCAGAATCATACGTGATGCAGCTTTCTGAAGAGCTCTAAGCATTGAGAATATCTATTCCACTACTATCAGGCACACATATTCTTCCATCGGTAGATCAATGTGGTAGTAGACTCTCAAGCTAGACCTACTGTTGCCTATAAAACAGGGATTTCAGAAAGAATCTGAACTCAGAAGTTGCATAATAAGCAAATATGTAATGTCAAAAGCACTATAGTCGTGCTGAATTGCATTTTAACCTTGACTAAACTGCTTCTGCATCCGCTTCTTCCATGTCCAAATTGTAGTCGAGGTGGCACGAAAATTGGCAGCGGAAAGATCGAGCTTGGGAGGCATCAGCTTGACGAGCTTATCATCAAGATTACTTCCATAGTCCTAAATTAAGTTTTGTCGAAGTTCCAAAATGCTAGTTATAGCACAGAAGGTGTTAAGATTCTATATTTATTTTACCATTCAAACATTCCATAGATAAACCAACATTGTTAACACCATTTTACATCATTCGATAAGCTTTTGTTGTTGTGCAAGAGCAATATGGCATACACCTTTGTAATCAAGATTAGCCTGTAAATTATTGCATGTAAAACATTGCTTATATCAATTTCGACTTCATTCACATCTATAGTCAATTAAAAACCAGAGAAATGCATCAGGCTTCATTAAGATCTGCTGCTAGCACTTATTCTAGATTGATCATGTTTTATCCCATCCCGTGAGCATACGAGCAAATGTCACACAACACTCATCACGCCAAGTTTGTTCGTGACAAATAAATAGAATCTTAATCCACGTACTAACCAATGCATCGTTTGAGATATGTTAGTAACTAATTAAAGTAGAAGATAAAGAATGAAGTGCTTAAGAGCAACACAAAAGAGAAACAAACAAAGATAAAGTTAGTAGTAGTGGCGAAATTCAGACAAATTTATGACAATTTCTATAAAAAACTGCCAACAGCATATTTGAATTGAATATTCAGAGTAAATGTGATAGAATATATAGAAATAAAGACATCCTAAACGACAAAGGATTAGACTACAGTTTCTTAGAATGTGTTGACATCTTAGCATCCAGTTAGAATATAATCAATCTCAATGTAGGTAATATGGGAACTCTGAAGGGAGGTAATTAAGTTTTGGCAGTATCTTTCCTTTAAAATGCTACTGGATTAGATTGAATGGTTACTTTCTTTGGAGAGGCTTCTTATGGATTAATAGGAGGGTAAATACTCAAGCTTTTAACGTGTTCCTACTTATAACCTTTCAATAGATGAAAGCTTCTCAATCAAATTAGAACATGATTAATCTGTTAAGGGTTTACAAGTATAGACGGAACTTTAAAACAGATGGGCAACTTAATGGTTTTACTGATTATGCAAATTTAAGGAAAATTCAAATCAATCAGTAAAACTCATGGACATTAGATAACTTTTCCTGAATTAACAAATTTCCATCACAAAGACAAGCGTACCTCATGCATTAGAATCTCAGTAGCCAGCTAGAACAATTGGAGAGATCTAAGTCCTCGAGAAAATCTACTCCACTGTGAAGCTCACATGTTCTTTCCATGGTTAACTAATGTGAGTGTAGAATCTTAAACTAGGCATATCACTGTCTGTAACCTGAAAAGGATGCCATCAGATCAGAACTCAGAAATTACATGATAATATAGCAATGGAGGAAGCATTATAATTCAGCTGAGTCATATCTTAATCTTCTTCAAGTAAAAGTGAAACAAAGTAACTCAGAGAGTAGAGAGCCGGCTAATAGGAATAGTCAGGACATAATCATAAATCTAAAATAAAGTAAATACCAAGCAACAAAAAACAAGAGATGCAGGCATAAGAACTAAGAGAATTGCAATGGCATTTCCAGTATAGCAAATTATTTTTTTCCCCAATATTTCTAGACATTTACAGTGTACAAACACCACACAATGGGCTATTCAGATGTAATCTGGGGGTACTTTTGCAAATGAAGAATGATTATTTGTATGACATCAATAAATAACTGAAAGCATTTAACAACTGGGATAAACCATGAAAACCTGTCTTGAGAAATAGTTTTCAGAAAACAATAAATTGAACTTAAGGAAATAAAGGACATGCATGACAAATCTCATTCCCATCTTTTATCATTTGAATGAAGATAATTAAAGATGCTCAAAAACTCGAGGTAGAGATCTAAGAAGTAAATCCATAAGTGTACGTATATAACTCGAGGTCCACAACTTAGAATTCAACTAGTAGCTTTCTCTTGTATTGGCTTATCCTTAGCTCTGCTCTTTACCAGGTAAAAAATCTGTGAAAGATTTACAGGTTTAAACTGAACTTTAAACAAATGGCAAGTTCTGAAAGCAAATTTTAAGAGAATTCAAATAAATCTGTAGAACTGATGAAAATCAGATGAATTTTCTTCACAAAGAGAAGTTTACCTTATGCATCAGACAACTAGAAAAGCAAGGATCATCTTTGATACAACTTTTTGGAGAACTCTAAGCCTTGAGAAAATCTATTCCACTGTCAGGGAATGTTCACATTTTCTTTCAAGTGGAAGGCATCCGCAAATAGATTTTTGAGAGTTCACAGAGACTCATGCAATTAAGAGTAGAAACAATTAAACATCAGGCACAAAAACAAATGTTCTGCACAACCAAAAGCTTTCCAATCTCGACCATGAATCATAAACATCAGACAAAACAATAGATGATTTACCTTAAGAAAAAGCTTTCCAGTGCCTAACACAAATTTAGCATCAGTATTGCTAATCCAGTAGCAATTGCCAAATACTCCAGCAGTACACATGTGGGAGTCTGTACCCAGCAAAACCTGCAGACACACAGAAGAACACTGTAATACATCTCCGTGACAATGCATAAACATTTGAATCTTTTCAGATTCTATTTAACTGGGGCAAAATACGATCCTCTCTTGGTCTGCAGTTACCTTCTTGAGCAATAGCAAGCATGGAATAACCTTTGTAATCAGGAATAGCCTGTAAGATTATCGCATGAAAACATTTATTATACAATTTAACTGACTTCATTTATATTTACAGCAGATTAGAAGACAGAGAAATGCATCTCGATTTATTAAGACCTGCTAGCCCAATTCTAGATCGAAACACGTTTTATTCCACGCTGTGAGCATATGAGCAAATGTCATGCAACACTTATCAAGTTAAATTTGTTCTTCTACACATTAAATAGAATCTCAATCCATGACATTACCAACCAATGCATTATCTGATAGGTAAAGAGGAAACAAACAAACAAACAAACAAAGAGAGATTACCAGTAGTGCCAGAATTCAAGCACGTTTATGATAATCTGACAGCATACCTGAGATTGAATATGCACAGCAAATTTGAGATTTTATATGTAGAATTGAAGACATCCTTAGCTCTGCACTTTACGATGTCAAAAAACAAAATCTGTGAGAGGTTTAAAAGTTTAGACTGAGCATTCAAAATAGATGGCAGCTTAATATTCTACTGATTATGCAAATTTGATAAAAACTCAAATAAATCAGTAAAGTTGTGTATGAAAATTAGATAAATTTTCTTCAAAAAGAAAATTTTCATCACAAAGAGAAGTATACAACATGCACGAGAATCCAGTAGCCAGCCAAAATCATCTTTCATGCAGCTTTCTGAAGAGCTCTAAGCCTTGAGAAAATCTATTCCACCACTAGAAGGCTTGCATATCCTTGTATGGGTTTACTGATGTGATTTTAGAGTCTCAAACTAGACTTATTATTGCCTATAATACAGGGAAAAGAGCATCATATCAGAACTCATAGTGTCCTGTGAGCAATGAACAATCACAGTGAGCTACTATCAGGTGTCAGGCAACACAAATTTCAATTTCATGTATCCAACTTCGCGCAAGAGCCTTATTATGTCCAAAAAAAAAAAAAAAAAAAAGCAAATATCCAAGATAAAAAGAATTAGTAAAAGTTAGTTCTCAGAAGATAACAACATTAATCAATGCTTAATTCTTAAAACACATAAAAGTGGTAGATTTCATTCTTAGTTATTTTTTTATCCTATACGTGTTCCAAATCGGTCCAACATCAATTTGCTGATAATAGAAACCATTTGAATTGCACATACAAAATAACCTAACTCAAACTTAGGTATAAAACTCAATAAAAAACGTATGTGGAGTGGATAGGTTGTCAAACAAAACCAGTCATTTTATATGACAACACTGTTTAAAATAGAACAAATAACGAATAAAAAGGAATGGAGAGTTTACCAGTAAAAAGCTTTTACAACAATTCTTCAGCAATCAGATGAAAATGTAGGGAAGATGGGATATTTTGGACCACTCAGAATTAGGGCAGCTGCAATTCTCTGGGCTGCATCTTTCCTTCAAAAGGGGACAGTGTATAATGTACAACGAATGTAGTTTGGTGGGAGGGTAAGTACTCTAGCTTCTCACAATTGAGGATATCAAGTGTTTCCAGTGAAGAAAGCTTCCCAAACCAATCGGGCAATGATTTTACTCCAAAACCGTCTAATCTAAGATATTCTAGGCCAGAGAGTTGCTGATGTAAGTTGATCGGGCAACGATTCCCAATGAGGCCATCCGTACAATGTTAAATAACGAAGGGAAGAGAAGGCCAATGATGATATATTCTTCTGCTGTTGTTGACAGACACTGAAGAGGTCTCCAAAGGAATGCAGGTCTGACTATCCCATCTGTGGTCCAATCGTCAAATTTGTTAAACTCGTCTCTTAGCTAAACTTCCCCTTAGGCAGAGTGGTCAATTTGTAACAACTACCTAAACCTAAGTAACTAAGGGAAGGCGTTAGGTTTAAATCTAATGGAAAGAATGTGAGATTGGGGCATCCAAGAACAGCCAAATTCTCAAGGGGAGAAAAAGACTCTGTTTCTTCAAATATGTATGGGATATATAAATTGGTTAAAATAGGGCACACAAAAATATGTACGACTAGAAGAGCACTACTGATGGTGGTGGGGATTGAAATAGACTCCAGCCTGTTACCGTCTTCAACATTTAATGTCTCGAGTGATCCACCAAAGCCAAGTGGATGATGACAATGATGATCGTATTTATTGTTAATATCCAAAAGTTGCCTCAAATCCGGACAAGAATTTATTTCTAATGTTGTAAAATTTGGATTATTCTGGAACAACTCATATGGCAACTCAGTAATCCCGCTCACGGAGTTAATGATAAGGCTTGTGAGGGTATTCACTCCACAACAAATTCTTGTTACTATCCCTGATCCATGGTGGATATTATTGACTCCCAGTTCCTTAAGACTTGGAAAATGACTTGGCACGGCTGATAACTGAGGACAATTATCAATGTTTAATTTCACTAGGACTGGAAATGCTATCATAATACTAACATCAATCCATTCTGTTAAATTTGGCATAAATGATAGAATGATATGCTCAAGTGCCGGAAACAACTTTCCTTTGGCTTCTTCCTGAAAACTGCTGCCTCTCCCTCTCCTACTGTCGTCAGCCCGTATGGTCGATTCACCATAAAACAAAAGTCCTATGCTTGTTAGGCCCTCTAGTTCACTCATAGAACGAAGAGATCTAAGGAAGGATAAGTGACCAAGAGTTGGTAATTCTTTACAATTTTTGCACTTAAACAATTCTAGATTTACCAAATTATCAATTTTTCCCATCCATGCCGAAAGTTTATCACCAAAAAAACTTTCAATAGTCAAATCTTTCAAAATAGTATGGGGTTGCAAACCTTCCAACACTTGATTTTCCTCATTCACATTTTCTTTCCTAGAATATGGATATTCCCCATTCACACTTTCACCGCCCCACACTAATTTCAACTTATAAATATTAGATTTGCTTATCAAATTTGCAGACTCGGCTTCTTCCTTTCCTTTAACTAATTCAAGGTTGCGTATCTCAAGACTTCCACTGAGATTTTCTAAACTTTTCAATTGTCCAATTTGTTGACCTTCTCCTTACCAATATTGAAAAATGGTAAAGTTTGAAGATAATTTAATCGCCCGATCTCAAGAGGTGTACTACCACTTGAATTAACATCAGTGAAGTAGTCCAAAGTGCCTTAAATTCACCAAATTCTTGAATTTGTTTGGGAATGTTTCCAATAAGCCATAATATCCAATTCTTAAAGTCTGCAAATTGTAAAGCTGACAAATAGAGTCTGGCAATGTTCTAAGATTAGTTCCTGATACATCAAGGTATCTTAAATGAGACAACTTGCCAACTGATTTGGGAAGCTCCTCAAGATCTATCGACGTCAAGTGTAACACTCGCAAACACGTCAAAAATAATATGACAGAATCATTAATTGATACATTCTCCGTCAAAAATAAAGTTGTTATGTACCTAAAACTCTGATTGAATGGAAATGATATTTCTTTTCCACCATTTGTTCCCATCACAAGATACCGAATGCGAAAAGATTCAGAATCATGAACTCTTGCAGAATCATTCAAACTTTTGGTTCTCGATTCGGAGAGAGATTGCACCAAATCGTGCACAAGATCATGCATTTTACAGTTTAAGACATTCCCATACTCATCCTTTACCACATCTTGTAAGCAATATTGTCCAACAAAATGGAAAAGAACATGTCACCAACTCTTTCCATGTCCATATTGTTTCTTGGATTTGAATGAAGAAATCCTTCCGCTGCCCAAAGTTGGATTAGTTGATCCTTGTCGATCTCAAAATCCTTGGGAAAAATTGAACAATAGGCAAAACAATTTTTAAGGGATGGAGATGGAAGATGATCAAAGCTCAATTTCAAAATTTTATTGACACTATTTTGGTCATCACCAAAATTATAAAGTTCAATATTTTGCCATTCATCTCTTCCTTTATTGCGCAACATGCCGCCCACTACACCTGCAGCCAATGGTAAGCCTCGGCATTTCGTTGCTATCTTGAATCCAATATCTTTAAGCTCATCTGGCACTTCCCCACTGCCGAAGGCATATGCTTTTAAGATGAGCCAACATTCATCATCTGATAATTGCTTCAAAGAACAATGAGAAGAAGAAGTTTCTGTGATGGGTGCCACCACTTGCAGATCACGAGTGGTCACATAGGATGCAGTTTCCTGTAGCTGAGGTAATACCTTCAAGAGCTCTAAGAAAATCATTCCACAGTCTTGCTTGCCTATTCCAGACGTCATCAAGTACAAGTAGATACTTTTTACCATCCAAAATTTCTTGAGTTGGATGACTTTGGCTTCCATACTCTCAACTTCTGGCTTTCGTTCTTGCAATGATTCTAGAATCAATCCAAAAAGTCTGTCGACATCGAATTCATCGGACACGCACACCCATATTCTACTGTCAAAATGCTTTTCAATCTTGAGATCGTTAAAAACTTTTCGAGCCAAAGTGATCTTCCCGATCCCTCCCATCCCCACAATCGGAATAATGGAGACTCTTTCATTATTACTCATGGTAGTCAACCTGGTTATTATGTTTGAGGCATCATCATCTCTTCCAACGAAGCTGGGATCGATAGTAACAGAGACAGTTTCTCTGCCTTTTCTATATCCATTAAGAGAAAGAGCAATTGCATCTCTAGCTCCATTTTGTGACAGAAGTTTAATATAGGTAGGTTGCTTCTTCATTAACACTTTTTAGTTTCGAATTGATGTTTTGAATTTTGTTTGCTATTTTGAAACGAAATGCAATAGGATTATTGGAGAGTGAAAAGAAGAAGCATACCTTCCTTTTCACTTGATTTTGAATCTCAACTTTGTGACGGAGAATTTCGTAGTTGAAATCATCCAACAAATTTTCAGCATTAAAAGCCACACGTTCAAGCTTGTCGAGCCATAGTTTCACGGCCCTTTCAGTGACTTGTTTTTTCTCCGCATCTTCAAGGAAAGCCTGGATCATGGTTAATGTTTCCTTCAGTTTTTCCAAATCTTTCTTCAAGCCAACAAAAAAGCCAATTTGTTGGGAAGCCAGAGATATTGCCTTCTCTAATAGAACTTGTACAGTGGAACCAAGCAATGCATCCGCCATCAGGTCTATTTCCTTTTTCAATGACAAATATAAGGTCGATGTAGGAGAAAAAAAGGAGTACTCTAATTCTCAGAGTTGATAACAATAATAGAAATGGCCAGAAAGAAAGAAAAAAATCTTTTAAAGTGTGAGAATTATTCTTTGAATAAGAGGGTTATATGCTTTGAGTGCATATGTAGGAGAAAGAAAGTGTGCTTTGATTGCTGGAGACGAGAACAATGGAAATTCCAGGAAAGAAAGAAAAGAATTTTTTAAAATGGGAGAATTATATACCTTGAGCTTTGTGAGTTTTATGCTTTGAGTGCACAGAACGTCAAAATATTCCTTTCGTGTGATGATTAAAAAAAAATAGAGAAAATGGCCAAAATGAAAAATACCTATCTTGAAGAAGATTGTTGCATTATCAATTCCAAAATTCAAATTTTAATGGTTGGAAAAAAAATGTGCTTTTAATTTGAAGTTAACAAGAATTTCTTAATTTAGTGTATTTATACAAAGTGATAAAGTGATAAAGCCACTGATATGTCATTAGATCCAGGAAAAATGTAATATACATCTTTATTGTTTTGTTAAATTGTATAAGAATTGTGTTGTACTTTCCTAAAGTAACATGTAAAGTTAATCTATTTCTACAATTATTTTAGAGTATTTAATATTATAATTTTATTTGCACAAATTATGTTATTTTTCACATTGCTTGCTTGCTTATTTATTCTATATTGTCATGTCTATAATTTGTATAGTATTCTTGTAGATCTTAATTATTTTAGAATATTTGGGGCATTAATTGTATTATAGGTTGAATTTTTTAACCTCATCAATAGTTGCTTTAGTATAATATTTTTGTTGTTTTATCAAATAGTGTAACAACTAGCATTGTAGTTTTCAAATTTGACATATAAACTCTATATGTACTGGCAACTATTTAGAGTATCTAATAGTATGATTTTATTTGCACAATATGCGCTAATTTTAGTTATATTAATTAAGTACTTTTATACGTTGTCACCGCATAAATCATGCGCAAAATTCTTATGTATTAAAATGGTAAAATTTCACAGTCCTATTGAGGGAACCATCCCGTAATTCTTTAAAGTCTTGTAACGGCAGAACACTATGTGTTTGAAATAGTTATACTGTATAACCCTTAAAGTCAACAGGATAGTTCTCTCAATGGGATTGTAGAATTTCCCATTAAAATAATTATTTTAGAATATTTGGAAAATTTTTCATATCATGAGTTGAATATATTTTCTACCTCATTAATAGTTACTAGTGGAATATTCTGTGCTATACATGGGAGGACGAATGTCTACATTCAATTACTACAGCAAAATAATATTATTAAAACAATATTAACGATATATAACCTTTAGTAATTAAACTATATAAATACAAAAAAAATTAAGTAATAATATCTATAAATTATACTAATTGGAAAATATAAATTAAAAATAACTGAAAATATACTTTAGTTTATGGAACAAATAAAAATATACTTAATGTTAAGTATGCATATAAATGTTTATAGGACTAATTCCATTTTGCACTCCTAAACTTATACCTAATTCTCACTTTGCACGATGAATTTTAGTTTTGGACGTTTTATCACACCTCTAACTCTCAAATTTGATTATCGGAGATGATAACAATAGAAATGGTCGGGAAAGAAAGAAAATAAGCTGTTAAAGTGTGAGAATTATTCTTTGAATAAGAGGGTTATATGCTTTAAGTACATATGTAGGAGAAAGAAAAAGTGCTTTGATTGTTGGAGATGAGAACAATGGAATTGCCAGGAAAGAGAGAGAAGAATTTTTTAAAGTGGGAGAATTAATACTTTAAGCTTGGAGAGTTACATGCTTTGAGTGTACCAAATGTCACAATATTCCTTTTCGTGTGATGATTAAAAATAAAATTCTCCAGAGAAAATGGCCAAAATGAAAATTATCATCTTGAAGAAGATAGTTGCATTATCAATTCCAAAATTCCAATTTTAATGGTTGGAAAAAAAATTTCCTTTTCATTTGAAGTTGACAAGAATTTTTTATTCAGTGCATTTATACAAAGTGATAAAATGACAGAGCCACTGATATGTTATTAGATCCAAGAAAAAAGTAACGAAATTGATCTGAGAAAATATTCAAAATTAGGGGGTTGGCAATTTATTATGATTTTTCCACATAGAATAGTTTTGCCAAGTAGTCCTGAATTTATGACTTTATAAATTATTTTCCTTCTTTACAATGAATGTTAAAAAATGTCGAATGCTTGACATCAAAACTAAGAAGTGAGAACCCCATTAAAGACATGAAGAAGGAGAAATCCAAACCGTATGGAAACAACTATTAGGAAATGACATACTATATCATATCATTCAAGGTGAAAGTCATTTCCTCAAGGTAAGCCTTCGGTTGCTCTTTTCACTTCATTGAGTGGATTCACTCCTATATTAAGGTTAAGAATGTAATGAAGTTTTTCAATTAGCAATTTCCTATTTCTAGTGTTTGTTCAAATGTAATTCTGTAAATCTAGTCTCAGAAATAGAAAGCAAAAGTTCTATGAATATAAATGCAATTCTTGAATTGTCATTTGGCTCAGCATACCATTAAAATGTTGGCGAATTGTTAAATCATATATCAGGAAATGTTGAGTTTAACCATACAATCAATTAAAGATGAAAGAGATTTCTAAGGAAAATTCCGAAGCTATTATTTCATGGACTAAATAATTGAAATAAAGTAACTGAGAATGGATTCATCTAGAATTTATGCAATCTACAAGAATTTCTGATTTCTTATATACCCTCCCTATACAGGAATCATAATCCTACTTTCTACAAGAAATTCGTTGATAATAATACTAGATTTACCCACATTCTTAGTAGTAACATCTGCAAAGTATTCCATCATGAAATCAATTCAAAATCCTACATTTTAGAAATATTCCTTCAATCAATTTCAATCTGCAATTTTTCTGAAAGAATCTGGAAACTCTTTGCCTTAAGTTCATGCTAAAATTTGGCTACAATTAAGGACAACATTAACCGGTAGTAACATGTGACAAATGGAGAATGCAAAATTTGAGTAGATCATTGTTCCTAAAAAACCATATTGATATGGATTAAACTTTTCGACATCTGTTAGTGTATAATTTTTTTTTTATACTAATATGTATAGAAGCACGATACATGTGCAAAAATAATATGTAAAGTATAAATAATAATTACTTAGAATTCATTTAGACCCAAAAGTGTAAAAACTTTTCTAAAGTGACATTGTAGAAAAAATTAGGAAAATAATTTACGAAGTCAAAGTCATGTGACAAAATTCTATTTAATCACCAACCCTCGGATTTTGGATCCTTGGTCGAATTTTGTTCCTTCCTTTCCGGATCTATTGACACGTCATATTATTTCGATTCTTATTTTTTGAATCTACTGATACACTAGTAATCATTAATTGCTATATGTAATTATATATATATATATATAGACACACACTCGAAAAGTCACGTGTGTTACATGAATGACACAACTGTTTCACATTACTTTTATACTTTTTTATTCTTTTTATTTTTCATAATAATCGTCCATATATGCTATTTAGTACGATATTAACATAAAATTATTTTCTTCTAGAAAAAGTTTAAAAATTTAAATTTTGTGAGAAACATGTCATATTTGAAAAAGAAAAAAGTGTCATTAACATAAACATATTTAAAAGATTAATAGTTTAACTTATTTGAAATGATTATTGATGGTCAATTAATTAAATTATTTGTCATAAAATTCACTAATATGAATTGGTCCTAAAACACAACTTTTTGTGAATAAAACAAGTACATGATAATGATATTTTCATAAAGAAAAATATTTTATACTTTTCCACAAGATAATTATAGATAATAGGCAAATAAATATATGATTAAGTAACAGACAAGCTTAACTGGGTAAAGTAATAGGGTAACTTCATTATATAAAATAAAGGAGCCATTAACACTATTAAAACATTTAATTGACCAAAACTTTAACTTATTTGCAATGATTAGTGATGACCAACTAATTAAATTATTAATCATAAATTTAATTATTATATATTGATTTTAATATAGAATAATTATTTTCTAAGAAAAACAAATACATTATTATTATTATTACATTACTATTAGGAAAAAAAAAGATTTATAAAACAACAAAAATATCTATTTATCTAATTAACAACTGTTAAGTATATTATAACGAATCGTCAGAGGAAAAGAAAATAAGTCAGAAAGTTAAAGGTGTTGTTCATTATTAGATTAATTAAGATCTTAACCACAAAGGTCATTTCGCATATAAAATCATTCTATATGAAAATTATGCTAAATGCGTTTATGAAAAATTTGTCAGGTAAGATATCCAACCATTGTCATCTTAAAAATTTGCTCAAAAGTATGCAAAACCTATGTATCTAAATAATTGTGTGCATTTATTTGAAGTTCATATAAACCCAACCAACATTTAAGTGTTATGCATATGCAAGATATATCACAAACTTTTAAATCAAAATATCTATGAATTTGGAGTACACTTTGTTGTTAGTTTATTAAGATAACTCTACAAAGAAGTACAATATGGAGAATTTATTTACAAGTGATACTCGAAATAGTTATTTTATTAAGTTTATTCTGTAGTTTTCACTATAGAGCTAATTCAACTAACTTTTCTCTAATTTAGGTGTATTTACAAAGATACTTCTCAAAATATTTTAGATTATGTTGTTCATTCATCATGTTTTATATTTTATACAATTGTTTAGACATTAATATTAGCATTTCTATATTCTTTAATTTAAGAAATTACCACTTGGACGTGTACAAGAGAAAAATGAAATAGATAAGTATCAAATGTTATTCTCATAAAATAGAAATTTATTTATTTTTAATAAGAAAAAATCTATTTATGTTATTGTAAGTAACATATACGTACCACGATTATGAAAAGCGTTAGTTATATTTTACCTTTTTAAAGTTTTCCATTACTAACACTTTTGTCCATTACTTTATGTTATTAAATATTTAAAATTATCATTGATATATTCGTACAGGCATTATGCCTTTTATAATGTTCGCCACTAAAGAGATCTTTTTACTGTGCATGTGAAAATATAAAACTTAAATAACATGTATGGTTCGTCTAGTATTTATTTGACTTGGTGACTTATCAAAACTTAAATTCCAACCTAAATACAAATACTTAGCTTTTGTGCCAAAAATTTCCAACTTTAGCTAAAGCTCAATTTAGGCACAACTCATTTTATGTTAAATATAAATATCTATCAAGCAAAGGAAAATAACCAAAATTGACTCAAAATCATTTCCAAAATTACATTTATCAATTAACTCATCTATCCATTTTGTCAAATCGGCCACCAAATTCTTAAAATTTTATCATATTTGTCATTTTTTTAGTATAGAACATTAGTTTTTCATTCGACAATATTCATACATATCAATGAATATAGACGGTGAAGAAATATTTAATGGTTTTATCTTTTTTTATTTTCTTTTTCCTTTTATTTCTTACCCTAACCACTCTAAAACCAGTTCCCTCTGACACTAGAAATGAATTTAATTTTTCACATTATAATGTGACTATGTGAATTTACCATTTCTGCAGCATATTTCCCTCTCTCTTCCTCGCAAAGAAAGAAAACTATTCTTTTGACTTTTTTTCATGAAAAGAAATCATTCATCTTACTCTAAAATGCACGTAACTCTCGTGAAAAATATCTAGTTCTAAATAAATCAAATATAACACATAATTTTTATATAATTTTTGTCACAATTAATTTTTTAACATATTGTGTAAAATATATATGCATGTAGAGAATATATTGGTATTTTTTCATATTTCTTAAACTTGTGATAATATTTTCTTTAGGACTCTATTAATGTTATTTACTCTTTTAATCATCTTGAATGTATCAAATGTGATTAGCTCAAAACTAGTATTATGATAGTATTTTGCTATGAAATTAAATTTTTATTTATTAAATAGAAAAACAAAATGTAAAGCAAATAAAAATGTATGAATTTTATTTTGTTATTTTTTGCATGCTTTTTCAGTCAATTCCTTATGTTGGTTACCAAGACATTTAGTAATATACATCTTTATTGTTGTGTTAAATAGTGTAAAAATTTTCTTTCTCATGTATTGTAGTTTCCAAAGTGACATGTAAAGTTAATCTATTTCTGCCATTATTTTAGAGTATTTAATATTATGATTTTATTTCAATAAATTATTTTGTTTTTCACATTACTTGCTTGCTTATTTATTCTATATTGTCATGTCTATAATTTATGTGTAGTAGTCTTGTAGATCTTGATTATTTTAGAATATTTGGGGCATTAATTGTATTATAGATTGAATTTTTTTACCTCATCAATAGTTGCTCTAATATAATATTTTTGTTGTTTTATCAAATAGTGTAACAACTAACATTGTAGTTTTCAAATTTGACATATATACTCAATATATACTGGCAACTATTTAGAGTATCTAATAGTATGATTTATTTGCACAATATGCGCTATTTTTAGCTATATTAATTAAGTACTCTTATACGTTGTCACCATATATATCATGAGCAGAATTCTTATGTATTAAAATGGAAAAATTCTATAGTTCTATTGGGAGAATCATCCCGTTGTGTATTCTTTAAAGTCCTGTATGGCAGAATGCTATGTGTTTGAAAAACTTATACTGTATAAACCCTTAAAGCCAACAGGATGATTTGCTTAATGGGATTGTAGAATTCCTATTAAAATAATTATTTTAGAATATTTGAGAAATTTATCTTATCACGAGTTGAATATATTTTCTACCTTATTAATAGTTACTATCGGAATATCCTGTGCTATGCATGCGAGGACGAATATCTACATTCAATTACTACAGAAAAATAATATTATTAAAATAATATTAACGATATATTACCTTTAGTAATTAAACTATATAAATACATAAAAAAAATTAAGTAATAATATCTATAAATTTTACTAATTGGACAATATCTATTAAAAAATAATTAAGAATATACTTTAGTTTATGGAATAATTAAAAATATACTTAATGTTAAGTATGTAATTAAAAATGTTTATAGGACTAATTCCATTTTGAACTCCCAAACTTATACCTAATTCTCACTTTGCACCCTAAAAAATTTTAGTTTTAGACACTTTGCATCCCCAACTCTCAAATTTGTCCATATTTAGTTCCATTTTAACACTATAAAAAAGTTAATATAATCTTTGTTTTTGCACCGAAAAATATTGTTTTACATCTTGTTGAATTTATTGTACACACGAAAAAATTCCGTTCAATTTTGAGACGGTGTTAAGAAAAGGAATGAAGTAGGACAAATTTGAGAGTTCGAGGTATAAAGTGTCCAAAACTAAAGTTTGAGGTACAAAGTGAGAATCAGGTATAAGTTGAGGGGTGCAAAATGAAATTAGTTCAATTTTTATATTTCTATCATATAAAAATAATTAAAAAAATACCTATATAACTTAATTATTAGTTGAAATTGAATTAACTATGTATATTATAGTAACTATATTTTTATCACTTGGATATATGATTGTGTTGATTACCTACTTCTAATATCAATGTGAGAATAAAGGATAAAATTCATTTTGTTGAATGTTAAAGAACTTATTTTTATTTAATTAGATATTTTTCCATAAAGTAAACACAATAATTTAGAAGTATTGATTTTTTTTAGTATAAATTAATTTAATTTTGTTGATATAAATTGTCAATAAAAAAACAATTAAAAAGAAATGGAATTTGTGTAATTAATATAGTCATGTGCATATTTTGGTATTGTCATTTTATACATACCATGCAATCAAGTATTACGTTTCCACGTGCATTGGCCAAGATTGTGTCTTGAAACATAATTTTGATTTTTTAAAGTAGTACGATTTTCTACAAATAAATAAATAAATATATATATATATACAAGATTCAGAGAAAATAAATGGAAAAAACAAATTTGTAATATTATCTTTCTATTAGCCATTACTCAATTTTTGTAGTAGTGTTATTAATTGCTATATGTAAGAAAACAAAGAAAAATACGTGCATTAGTGTATTATTTAAAAATATGTACCTAAAGTGCAGAAAAACAATTAAATAACTAAACATCCAATTTGAATCTCCAAATAGAGGAAATCATATATACTTTACAACAATGATGAAGTAGGGGTGGATCTTGGCTTTATTGGACTTGAAAATATCAAGATGTACGGGAACGAATACACGCGTATGAAACAAATTATGACATGTGCATGGGAGTTAATATTAAATTAACAATTTCTTTGTTGGTAAAAAAATTTGGTGATTGTACATAAAGATAGAATAAGTAGTAGAGATAAGACAAAAACCTTTGAAAAAAAAAGTTTATCTGTGTATGAAAAGTAAAAAATGACATATCTATATTTTAATTAGATAAAAACTAATTGAGCGAATAAAAGTAAGCAATGAAAATAAGAAGGATGGTTAGCATGATGACTGATTAAGAAAGGCTGGCATAATATATTTATTAGCTAGCAAATGAGATAACAAAAGGCTTCTGACCCATTCTTTCTCAAGTCCTTAAAAACTTCAAAAAAAAAAAAAAGGATAGTTGTGTTTAAGAATTTTCAGTATTGTATCACATAAGTGTTAATCATTAATAATTTGGCTTTTTATACAAATATTATAAATTACTATGACAAAAGTCACGCTAATTTTTACTATATTTTTCATTCCAGTCTATTAGATATATCTCTATATCAACAGAAAAAAAAGAAGAAGTAATACAACCTATAGTGAGGCCAATAATAATACATACTATTAAATATATTTTTTAACTTATTATGATTACATGATCATTTAAGAATAATGTGTATTGACATTGAATTATTAATTACTAATAAATATAAAGTTGCAAGAAGATGAAAAAAAAATTAATCTTACAACCTTTTTATCTTTTTTGATATAATAAATTATAGTTCTTTTTTATAAATATCAAGTGGATGTAGTTAGGTTGTAAGAATGATATCATTTAGACATAATTAGGCTCAATATCTTCCTACTTTTATGAAAGCTTTTGCTTGAATATATATCTAAAATTAATTTCTTAACAATGACACATAGATAAAAGTTTTTTATAATTAATAAATATTTATTTTCTTCACTTATAGTTAATAATTATATTTATATGATGATTTATAATACGATTTTAATTTTGTAACTCTTTTTAGAAAAAATTTAACTATAAGAGATGTGATAAAATAAGGATTTAAAAAAATAAAATTAGTTAAATGTAAGATTTAGTTAATTAAGTAGGTGATTTTTTACCTATGTTTTTTACCAAGTAAATTTCTTTTTACCTAATATGCCACATATCAACTCAGGTGTTTTTGTACAATATATATATATTCTAAACCAATATTCTATAAAATGGTGTTATTAAAGATAAGTATTCAGTAACCAATATTCTACGAAATGCAATTTAGGTGGTAAAACGCTTTCTTTATGATTTATTAGTCATGAATTCGAATTACTAAGTGATAAGAGGGTTTTTTTTAAAAAAAATAATAATAATATCAAAAAGATAAAATTAACAAATACTTTTATCTCAATTAGAGATTATGAGTTTTTTTTATAAATTTTAAATTTTTTATTGGTAATTTTTATTAATTTTGTTATTTTTAACTTTAAGCAAAATTTGATATTAAAAGAGGTTTTATTGAATTTAAACCAAAAAAAGTAAAATATAATGATTAAAATTTGTTGCACGTGCAACAAAAAATTTCTACCATCTTATTACATTTTTTTCAAAATTTTATATAAATCTAAGGAATTTTGTTATATTAATTTGAAATATAATTATAATAAATATATAGAGACGTAATAATAATTATAAAAATAGATAATTTTATCAGATTAAACAAAGAATATTTTTAGATAAGGAAATTATACTTTATTAAGGATGACCTACCAAAAAAACAACTTCATTAAGGACTTGTTAAACATGAAACTATTTAATTAACGGTATATTAGGTGTGACAAAAAAATAGGTGGTGGTATTCTTAAAAAAAAGGTAATTAAACGCAATTTGATTATGTTTTTCTATCGGGATTCGTATTTCATTAAGGACAGGTATTTTAGGTATCACAAAAAAGTAGAAACAAAGTAGGTTAAGTTTTCCTATCAGGATTTGTATTTCATTAAGGATTATCAGATATTTTAGGTGTTATAAAAAAGGGGAGAAACAAAAATTAGGAGAAACATTTGGTTATGTTTTTCTATTGGGATTTGTGTTTCATTAAGAACGGGTATTTTAACGATTATAAAAATGGGAATTATTATGTTATAGATGGATAGATAGATAGATAGATATTTGACAAACCACGACTAGTAACTTAACTATTACATGATGTAATATGCATTTGTTTGCAAATTCTATTTACATCAGGTGCATTAAATTCCTAACATTTTGATAGATTTGTATCAGTATTTGTCAAATAGAAGCATTTTTTGTTCTCCAATTTAGATTCTGTCATATGGTATATGAAACCAGAAATAGAGCAAAATCACGACTTAGATCATTACAATTATGCCGTATTTCAAAGTTGCATTAGCTTATTATGCGCTCTTATTTAGTGTTGTCAAAGATTAATCTATTTCAACTATAATTATAAATAGTTGAGTTGATGACATGTGTAAATTGAAAATTTTCATGTTTTAATAGTATTCTAGACACAAACACACACACATATATACACACACATACATAAATAAATACATACATACACATATATATATGAATACATACACATATATATGTGTACATATATATATATATGTATATCTATCTATGTACATATATATAACTATATGTATATACATACATATATATATCTGTGTGTGTGTATGTACATATATACATATATATACATATGTATATATGTGTATGTAAATATGTATGTATGTATATGTACATGTACACATATATATAGATATAGATATACATATGTATACATATATGTGTGTATATATATATATCCACCATCAAGTCTATTTCCTTTTTCAAATAGTGAAATGCAACAGCTGGCTTCACTAAGAACTGTTGGCGCTTATTCTAGATTTTACTAAGAAGTTTTATTCCACGCTATGTGAGCAAATGTCGTGCAACATTTTATGACAAATTTGTTCTTCTGACATTTAATTATAATCTTAATAATAAATGAATCCATGTCATAACCAACCTATGCATTCGTTGTCTGAGATAGTTTTCTTAACTAACTAGTGTGGAATATAAAGAAAATAGGACTATGCAAGGCAAAGTAACATACTTATATAATGTAAATATAGTATTACCTGAATAACTATAATTTACTATTTCTTATGTAAATAGTATTTCAAAATTTATTCGACTAAATATTACTCTCCAAGTCGGAGACATCACATGGTGGCACTCAAGGTTTCACACTAAATAAGAATCACATTAGTACTACGGGATTATCCATATCTATACAAAATATTTTTTGGTCATCGAAAAAATATTAAGATAATTCCATATAATATTAAAGGATGTAATATTCGTAAGCAAAATTTGTATCAAAAGTCTAATTTTATAAGTGATAAGCTTATAATTGTGTTATATTTTATGTGTCAATTACCATGTTTTTATGTGTTGTAAGCAGGATTTGAGTTATTATTGAATTAATTTGGTTATTCTTGGTTTTTGTAGGTTACTTAAAGTGAAAAAGAGCTGAAAAAGATGGAAAAGATGAAAGAAAATGCTAAGGCGGAACATGCACGGGTATGAAGTAATTTCGGACGGTGTTTCGTATTTCAAGTGTAACTTTTGATCCTGAGTCCAATTGAGGTGATTTGAAATTCATTGGAAAGTTAAGGTATAGAGCTATAACTTTCGTGTTTTGCACTTTTTGAAATTCCAAAAGCATCAAGGTGAAAATTGAAGCCGAAGGCGGAGCACAGTTAAAGAGGCAGTGCACATGCGCTGGAGCTATGCAGCGCATGTGCGCTGCGTCCAGAAGAAGAAGTGCAAGTTAAGCTAGCATGCACATGCGCGCTAAGAACTCAGTGCATGTGCGCAAAAGATAAAAGAGCAAAGGAAGGTTCTACATCGCACGCACATGCTCGCTAAGCTTCCGGCGCATGTGCGCGGAAGGCAGCAGGGTGGCGTAAGTTTGATTTTTAATAGATTTCTTCATCCGGTTGGACTCTTTTTCACCCGAGATTTCACGTTCTTATCTGTAGGCATTAATTGTAAACCTAAGTACTCATTATAAACACCCAATTTAGGGTGAAAAAAAGGGGATCGACACTTTTATTTTCTTTTGGCTAGGGTTTTTAGTAGTAGAAATTCTTCCTTATTCTTTTATGACACTTTGAGCCTAAACCCTTTTCTTGGTAGAGGGAATTGAAACCATGGTCAATTGTACAAAGTTATGAGACTTCTTGTGCTTGAACTTATTCACTTTTATCTCAAGTATTGATTACTTTTCTGTGATTAATTTTACGATTGTTCTTTTTAACTTGTTATTGCTGTAGAATATTAACTTATTAGAATTAATTTACAGCTAGATTGTTTTAACCGCGTGTGCTTAATTCAATATATGAAGCAACTGAATTTGATAATTACTCGATTAGTGTTATTAAATTTAGGGAAATTAATCATCTAATTGGCATAACCGCATGTGTTTATGTTTAATTAGTCTAATTATTCTTGTTGATTTCAAGATGCTTCTATTAATTAATATTTGGCGCGTGTCTGGGTTAATTGGATTGCGTGTTAAAAATTAACCAAATTTAGAAAGAAATAAGAATCAACTTTGAATTGGTATTTGTTCGGGTTAATTCTTCAATTAGTGCTTGATGTAAAATTGAATTATCTTGTGTGTCAAGGATCGACTAGTGAAATTGCCATGGTGGATATGACCAAAACCAAGACTTTTCTTATATCGAATTTCCTTCAATTATTTTCTTGTTTTGCTTTTAGTTAAAAGCATTCAAAAATCCATTTTTTTCCATTTAGCACAACAATAAACTATATAAGATCTGTGGGACGACTTGTACTCACCACTACTAAATATTGAGAGTTGTTAATTTTGGGCACCTACGACAGCATTGCAACTCCGCAGCATAATATTGCACACTAAAATTTTGGCACTGTTGTCGAGGAACGATTTGAATTATTTTTGTGCTGGTTATTTCAGTTTTTCTTTTCTTTCTTTTTATTATTATTCTTCTGTCTCCGCTAATTGTAAATGCCTGTGACCCGGTCTGCTGGACAAGTTGAATTCCAATTTGATCCGAAAATACAGAAAATATTACGCAGATTAGGAAAAGAGATAAGAGAACGACAGTTAGGGGAAGAACAATTGTTTAACTATATCTTTGCAGGTGATCAGGAACAACAGGAAGATCAAGGGCATATGAACATGGCGCAATGAACTTTGAGGGAATTAGCAACGCCCACACTCAATCAACAACCTTTATGCATTACATATCCAGAATTAGATGCTAATGTTACATTTGAATTAAAATCTGGACTAATTCATTTATTACCTTCTTTTTATGGATTACCAGGTAAAGATCCAAATAAGCATCTTAAGGAGTTTCATGTGGCTTGTACAACTATGAGACCCACCGAGATGTCCGAGGAACATATCAAGTTGAAAGCATTCCCATTCTCACTCAAGGATGAAGCAAAGGATTAGCTGTTCGATTTACCTTCGGGTAGTATCACAACTTGGGAGCATAGTGATGAACAGACTATTCTTGGCTAAATATTTTTCAGCATCTCGAACTGCAAATATTCGCAAGGAAATTTGTAGCATTAGGCAGTTCAATGAAGAATCCTTGTATGAGTATTGGGAGCGCTTCAAGAAATTGTGTGCAAGCTGTCCACATCATCAGATAAGTGACGCCTTGTTAATTGAATATTTCTATGAAGGATTGTTGCCAAATGAAAGGAACATGGTCGACGCTGCAAGTGAAGGGGCATTAGACAATTTGACCATAGACGCTACTTGTGAGCTTATATCAAATATGATCGCACGTTCTCAAAATTTCGGAACACGAAGCGATCAACCTCTCTAGCGTGTTAACGAGGTAAATGTTTCTTCTCTAGAACAACAAATGGCTAGTTTGACTTCTTTTGTTCGACAATTGACTTCAAGGACTGCACAGACAACACAACCTTGTGGCAATTGCTCAATTGAGGGACACTCAACAGATATGTACCCCACATTACAAGATGAAGGTCAATGCAACACGGAGCATGCAAATGCAGTAGGAGAATTCCCAGGGCAAGCACGACCAAATTACGATCCGTATTCGAATATGTATAATCCTGGATGGAGGGATCATCCTAATTTGATATACGAAAAACCAGCACAACCTCAACCTCAACAGAATGGGCAGAATTTCCAACCATATAGGCCACCATTTGCTCAAAGACAACAAGCAAATCTGAATAATCAGTCCGGTAAGTCTTTAGAGGAACGGCTGGATATTTTAATTGAAAATACGATTCAATTCCAGTAGGATACAAAGGCCAGTATTCAGCAGTTGCAACATCAAATGAGACAAATGGAGAATGCAATTAGCAGGTTGGAAGCGCAGAGCTCCAAAAAGTTACCATCTCAAACTATCATCAATCCCGAGAAGAATGTGAGTGCAATTATGCTGAGGAGTGGTAAAGAGGTTGATGTGCAGTAGAAATTAGTTCATGAACATATTGAGGATGAAAAGAAGAAAACCACAGTCGAAAAAGATGTTGGATTAGGATTACCATGCGAGAAGAAAAGCAGCAGCAATGAAGATAAAGTTGTTCCTGTATGGACTGAAGTCAAGCCTGAACCATTTCCCTAGGCATTGAAAGAGTTTTCGAAAGAGGATCCCGATAAAGAGCTATACAAAACTTTCGTAAGTGCGAGGTAAATATTCCCTTTTTAGATGCTATTGAAAAAATACCTTGATATGCTAAGTTTTTGAAGGAATTGTGTTCTCATAAAAGAAATAAAAAAAAGAAGAAAGTTAGAAAGGTAGAGGTTGGGAGAAATGTTTTGTCAATAATTCAAAAATCCCTACCCGAAAAGTGTAAGGACCCAGGTATGTTCTCTATTCCTTGCAAGATAGGCGATTCATATGTTGAAAAAGCCACGCTGGTTTTGGTGCATCTATTAATGTAATGCCATATTCTATGTATGATGCCTTGAGAATTGGACCATTGAATAAAACTGGTATAGTAATTCAATTGGCTGATAGATCTTTGGCCTATCCTAAGGGAATCGTAGAGGATCAATAGATTAATATTAGTTCAAGTGGGCAGTTTGGCTTTCCTTGCTGATTTTTATGTGTTAGAAATGGAAGAAGGTGATTCCAATCCTCCTATTTTGTTAGGAAGACCATTTCTAGCTACTTCCCAGACAAAGATAGATGTTCTGAAAGGCACTCTTAGTATGGAATTTGGTGATACAAGTGTTAAGTTTAGCATTTATGATGATGTTAAACCATCTGATCATACTAAACTTGTTTCGATAATTGATGTGTGTGAGACTCCAATACAAAAAATTCATGAACATACCAATAATCAGAAGGTGCACACGAACCGTGAAGAACATCTCAAGAAAAAGAACTAGGACTTGTTGCAACAAACAAGTAAAGGAGGTCTGGCTGCTTTACCACTTTCTAACGAGAAATTGAAATTATCTGTTATGCAGGGAACAATTTAGGATTACAATTGCCTTCTTGGTCACCTTAAATACTTATGTTTGAAGGATAAGGAGAGGGTGGTAATCTCAAGTCAACTTAGCAACAGTGCCATCTCGCAACAAGAGCAACTTGTTCGGGTCCTAAATGAACAAATGAGATTGAATCCATCATTTGTGAAAACAGTGAAGTGGAGGATCCTTGGACTCTTCAACATGGGAGTTACTTGATTAGTGAATAAGCATCAAGTAGAGCAAACTACAGTAAACAGAGGCGCTGCGTGGGAGGCAACCCATGTCCATTTACATTTTATTTCGTTTATTTATTTTTGAAGTTTTACTTTTGTTTATTTTATTTTTAGGGTTAACATAGTTTTATTGTGTTGTTAGTGCTGGAAATCAATTTAATTGATAAGTTAAGCTGATAAAATGGTTCTTTGAAAAGGAGTGAGGAGAGGACCCATCGACATTTCCACATTTTTCACAGGATTTGGGGCCCCATGCGCCTTGATTTATTTATGCCCTATGTGTTGGGCTGTTTTCTTTATTTGATGTTATGGCAGTTGATTTCCTAGACAATTTGAGTAGTTACTTTTGTTTTAGACATTTTCATTAGTGCTAGGTTTCATTTTAGTTAGTTTATTTCATATTGCTTAGGTTTATTTTCGTAATCGTGTGTTTCATTTATTTTTGTTGTGTATTCCCTTAAGAGAGTAAGTTTTTTCTTGATTATTGTAGGATTATTTGCTACAATATTCTTGTTTTTCTTATTATCTCAAGGGAATTCTTTGTTTTGTTTTGTTTTATTTAGTGTTACTCTAGCTTTCACTCACAACAAGGGGATATTTATAGCGGCTACTACTTCGAACACAAATTAAATCCAGAGAAGCTTTTCTTTTTCCCATTTTATGTTTTTATTTTTGCATTGAGGACAATGCTTATTTTTAAGTGTGGGGTGGAAAAGTTATTTGGATTTTTAAGTTGTTTGGTGTGTTTTGCTCAATTTTGCTGCAATAAATTAACTTTTTCTTTGATCTATGAGTTTATCAAAAATTTTGAAAAATTTTGTGGATTAATTGACCATTTTTAGAAAATTTTCAAAAATTTTTGCTTAACGTATCTTTTCTTCTGCATAATAAATCATTAATTGAACCATGCATGAATGAGTAGTCGGTGTTAATATTTTCCATTCATGATTTTCAAAACTTTTGAGCATTGAGCCATACATTAATTGTTGATTTGGGATATTTAGAGAAATTTATGTAGACTCAATTATGTTGCATCCCAAAAACTCACTTTATTACACTTCCGAAAATAATTCTTAGGCGACCCAATTTAGCTTAAAGATGAGGGTAGTACTTTTTTTTGTTTGTTGAGCCATTCTAGCTAACCATTTTAACAATTTATTCTAAATACCTTATTTGAGCCTTATTCTTGTGAAGAGAAATATCATTCACTTTCTTTCACATAAACTCAATTTACTTGTCCTTATTGAGCTTAATGTTTTTTTATTGTTTTATCCTAAGTTTTCCCTTTAACATATTTATGGTGCACATTACATGTTAAAGGGATATAAGGGTGGAAGTTTGTGAGAAGTGAGTGAGGTACATTTTTGTATCAAAATGGTTTGGGTATTGGAAAAAATTGTTGGAGAAAAAATAAATATGGAAGTGTTGGTATATGCAGGTAGTGCCCATCACTGGTACCTGCATGTTTATTTGATATTTATAGGTAGTGCCTATCACTGGTACCTGTATTTCTGGGTAGTGCCCATCGCTGGTACCTGCGTGTTTTTATGTTGCGAGTAGTGCCTACCACTAGTACTCGTACTGTGAGCGAACATAGAAAAAAATTTGATGATGTGATGGATATATGTCCGAGAGAGGTTGGCATGTTTGGTTGTTCGGAATTTTTCATTGGTATTTGTTACTCAAGTGTGGGGTTCTGGATGTTGATATTCCGCATGTGAAGAAAAGTTTTATTTTAATGTGTGGCCACCATTACTATAAAGCTCTTGTTCTTATTTTCTATATCCTTTTCTTTCTTTGGCTAACAAATATCCTAACTTATAGTTCAAACTGAAAGTCCTACCTAAATTTAAATTGAATTGGTTATCTAGATTAGTGGAAGGGTGTAAGAAGAAAGAGTGAGCTGTGTGGTGTTTAGAAAAAAAATTTATAGGCTCTTCATGATTTAATTTAGATATTTTCAAATCTAAGTTTTTGAATGGCTGTACACACATACACACGAATTTCATGTTTTGTTTTTATTAGCATTTGAGCTCTTTGGTTCTTAGACTACTCTGATTGTTGGATTGATTATTGATTAGTTATGTGGATATTTGAGGGAATATGTTGAGTAGAATGTGATAAGCTTAAATGTTCTAATTTTATGTTTGCTCGAGGATGATCAAAGGTTAAGTGTGGGTAATTTGATAAGTTCATAATTGTGCTATATTTTATGTGTCAATTACCATGTTTTTATGTGTTGTAAGAAAGATTTGAGTTATTATTGAGGTTAATTTGGTTATTCTTAGTTTTAGTAGGGTTAAAGTGAAAAAGTTGAAAAAGATGGAAAAGATGAAAGAAAATGCTAAGGGCAGAACATGCACGAGTATGAAGTCATTTCGGACAGTATTTTGTATTTTACAGGCGTAAATTTTGATCCTGAGCTCCAATTGAGGTGGTTTGAGATACATTGGAAAGATAAGGGATAGAGTTACAACTTTCATGTTTTACACTTTCCCAAATTCCAAAAGCATCAAGGTAAAAATTGAAGTCGAAGATGGAGCACAGTTGTAAGAGCCAGCGCACATGCACTGGAGCTGTGCAGCGCATGTGCGCTGCGTCCAGAAGAAGAAGTGTGCGCTAAGCTTCCAGTGCATGTGCGCGGAAGATAGCAGGGTGGCGTAAATTGGATTTTTAACAGATTTCTTCTCCCGGTTGGACTATTTTTCACCCGATTTTACGTTCTTATCCGTAGGCATTAATTGTAACCCTAAGTACTCATTATAAATACCTCATTTAGGGTGAGAAAAAAGGGATCGACACTTTTATTTTCTTTTGGCTAGGGTTTTTAGCAGTAGAAATTCTTCTTTATTCTTTATGGCACTTTGTGCCTAAACCCTTTTTTTGGTAGAGGGAATCGAAACCATGATCAATCTCTCTACAAAATTGTGAGACTTCTTATGCTTGAACTTATTCACTTTTATCTCAAGTATTGATTATTTTTCTGCGATTAATTTTATTATTGTTCTTTTTAACTTGTTATTGCTGCAGAATATTAAGTTATTAGAATTAATCTACAGTTAGATTGTTTTAACCGCGTGTGCTTAATTCAATATGTGAAACAACTGAATTTGATAATTACTCGATTAGTGTTATTGAATTTAGGAAAATTAATCATTTAATTGGCATAACTCGTGTGTTTATGTTTAATTAGTCTAATTATTCTTGTTGATTTTAATGCTTCTATTAATTAATCTTTGGCGAGTGTCTGGATTAACTTAATAGTTAGGGTTAATTGGATCACGTGTTGAAAATTATCCAACTTTAGAAAGAAATAAGAATCAACTTTGAATTAGTATTCGTTTGGGTTAATTCTTCAATTAGTGCCCGATATAAAATTAAATTATCTTGTGTATCAAGGATCAACTAGTGAAATTGCCATGTCTGGTGGATATGACCAAAACCAAGACCTTTCTTATATCGAATTTTCTTCAATTATTTTTTTGTTTTACTTTTAGGTAAAAGTATTCGAAAACCCCCTTTTCCATTTAGCATAAGAATAAATTTCGTTCTCTGTGGGATGACTTATACTCACCACTACTACATATTGAGAGTTGTTAATTTTGGATGCCTACGACAGCATTGCAACTTCGCAGCATAATATTGCACACCAATAAGCATATCAAACAAAATTATAATTCTTTGATTAAATTGATAAATTAATATGATATTTAATCCAAAAATAAAAAAGAAATAACACACATTATTAATAATTCAAAAGATTTTCGTTGCAAATAGGTGTGATTGCAGCTGTTAATAGGCAATAGATAATTGATCTAGAATTTGGATATAGATGTCAATGGGAGAAAAATAAAGATAGAATAAAATTCTCCATATATAATTCTATCGTGATTAAGGAATTGTACATACTTAAGGGGTGGGGAGGGGATGGGGAAGAGATAAGGATGAGAAATTTTTATAATCTATCGATTTCCCGTCAGTTTCAAACTTATGGGGAATAAATTGCATGTGAAAGGGTACATATTAAGCTATTTTAACTTACCATGATCTGATGGTTAAGAATTCTTCCCCATATCTCACAGTTACTTCTAAATTGATGAAACCATTCCTTAAGGGGGATTGTAGAATCTCCCTATTTATGACTGTACTTTCTCTGCTTATTATGAAACATGCAACAATTTTCTCCAACAAATTAGCTCCGTTTCAATGGGAAATAATTGGCATTATTTGCTAAATAATATTTAGTCAATAATAAATAGTGTTTGATCATAACGAGAAGTATTATTTGGACTAGAGCAACTATTAGGCATACTTAATAGTTATTGCAGAACTAATAAAAGTCTTGCATGTAGAGTGAGGCCCACTTTCTACAAAATGGAAGGCCGTTATTTTTTTTATGACTCAATGATTTACTCTATGTAGAAGGCCTGATTGGTTCAGTAGCAACTATTAAGCATGCCAAATAGTTGCTCCATTCCAAAAACAAAATTTCCAGTCATGACTCATTATTCCTCACATAATATTTCACATTATTCATATTTTGTCCTATTTATTCATTTATCTTATCATTATCAACATCCTCTAAATTACTCACCAATTACTTATTTTTTTCAATCTATCAAATTAAGTGTTATGAACTTTTTTGTCCAATTCATACTTCACTTGAAATTTTTTATACACAAAATTGAATAAATTAACTAAAAAATTATCTGATATTTAATTTGAATTAATTGCATAAATGAATTAAAAAAAAAGAGTATAAAAGGTAAAAACACTTACCATACAAGCACCATGTCAGGAAGCAAATCAGTAATATATTATTAGATTGGGAATGTCAAAAAGGGCAACTTTCGAAGCACAATAGCCAAACAGCTTAAATGAGCCTTCAATAGCTATTACCTCAAATTTAAGCCTTCAACATCTATGACCTCAAAAGGCATAGATCGATCAACCTCACATCCAGTCCTTTGCCATGAGCTTTCTCATGTAACACCAGAACAGGAGCCATCAAACACATTGAAGAAAACCAGGTTAAAGTTAGGCTGCTAGGGTTCAAAATTTGAATTTCAGTTTGGCTCTCCAAATGCTTGAAACCTGACAACAAAAGTAATTTGATAGTTTAATACGAACTTATTAAAATAGTTCCAATAAAAATAAATATATAGTGACTTAAAATTATTGGTGGGTTATTATTGTATATCCAAATGATTAATTCAAAAAGAAATGATACTTATCACTAATTATTATCACCACCAATGTGGAATGCAAGGTGGATTAATTCAAAGAGAAATGATACTTACCGCCAATTATTATCACCACCTATGTAGAATGCAAGGTGGAACATTTTTTTTTTCCAAACAAGGTGAAGCAATGACATATCACTTTTTATCCACATCACTTAATCAACCACTGTATTCTCTTTCTTCCCCAAAATTAATCCACCTTCCACCATCTAGTCTCCATACCCAAACTTTCCTTCCCTCTTTTCCCCCTCCTCCCTACTTGAGACACGTATACACCTCTTACATGGATAGCAAATACAGACTAAAAGAATAGGCAAGTAATTTAATTTTGGTGGACTTTTTTTTTTTTTCTCTAAATGTTACCATTGTATGCAATTGTCAAGGTTACATTGCTTAAATAAAGACATATGCAATCGTCAAGGTTCTTGTAATATATATATATATTCTTTTACCAAATGTTATTGCTAGAGCAATTCTTAATATGCTAGAGCAAATTTGTTATACGTAACAAAATTATTCCTCACAAGTCAATAGTGATCTTCATTTTTTTTTTGGGACCCATCCCAAGCTTCCTTTCCCTTTCCCTTTCACTCTCATTCTCAATTCTCTCGTCTCTTATCCAATGTTCTTAAACTCAGACTAGAATGTGACTCGATGAAACTTCTGGTTCACGGTTTGATCAGTTGTACCGCCTATCTTATTTGATTTTCACTTTTTTTTTTTAAATTATTAATTATAGAAAAGTTATGAGAATGTAATAGTTAAAACTTGGTGTCTGAGTGGCAATTTGTGCAGACGTAAGTTTTCCCTCTCTTCATCCTCCTCCGCCTTTCCCTTCCCCTCTCCCTTTGTTCTCTCCTTCCACCTCTCTCATCTGCTTCGTTTCCTTTTTCCCTACCCTTTCCTTGTACCTCCTTCTTCCTATTGGTCCCAATTTCTTTCTCCTCCCCATCTTTTCTCCCCTTCCCCTATCCCATTGACCGCCAAATCTCCACCCCTTCCCCTTGTGATGAATCTATTTTTTTTAAAATTTTTTTTTTGGATATTGGAGTTTCTTAGTTTAGTGGTGGGTTTGATGAGATTGGCAATGGAGTGGCGGTGATAAGTTAAGATTTTTGTTGATTTGGCTTCTGATTATGTGGAAAAAATATCAAAAGTGGATCTGACCGATTTAATTGATTTTTATTGATCTTATCGATTATTTGTCACTATGAAGTATAGTACTAGTAGACATCTATGTCTAGTTCCTGATTTAACTGTTTGGTCCGGGTTTAAAAACACTACTCTTTTCCTGATTTTCCTTTCTTCAAAATTCAATCCTTTTCTCAAATCTCAAGATCGACGACAAAGAGAGAACTAAATGCAATTAACTACAAGTAATTCATTTTATGAAATTATGGATAATAATTTGTTTGAAATTTGAAATTTTATAGTTCTTTTCATAATAGAAGAGAAACTCTAATAGTCTAATTCGAAACTTGGGTTGGAGAGTAATGGTGAGGAATCTAATCTTGAATTTTGGACCTTGGTAGTGTGAGTAAAGTGACGATTGTTGGTGGTTGAAAGTTACCTTGGCATCAAACCAAAATTGTATGTGAAAAGTATGATACTTTGTTGCAATCCACTGGTGGGCATATCATCCACCATTGCCTTTACTTATGATGTGGTTACTGGACATCTCTTGCTGAAGTAGGATATTTTGCTGGGGTTATGTATGATACACGGATACCTAGTAATATACTTTTCGGAAGATTAAGAAATAGTGACCTGAGGTTAAATATGACTATGATCGGCTTTGGATGGAATGACGCTACGGGTGCTGTCGTTGCTTCTACTTCACTGCTGCAAGGATCAGAGCGTAGCGGTGGAGATCATAGGGTGTTCATTCGACTGTTTCGATTTTTGAACTTTTGTTTGATTTTCAATTTGAAAATCTCAAAATCAAATTCAATTCAAGTTATATAAACTCAAATTCAATTCAAGTTGAGTTGTTCAAATATGAAATATCCGATCGATAAGTCAAACATAAATGATATGCTATTTCGTATTCTAATTCTAAACTTTAGTATATCATCCCATAAATTTCATATCATTTTACAAATTTAAAATATCATATACTAGAAATACAAGATAATACAAGTTCATAAATATCCAAAAAAATACATAACTACATTACATTCACATCATTTAACAAAATATGATTGTATCAAAAAGTAATTCACAATATATTTTATATACAAATTAAAATATAGATTTTATGTATAAATTTACACACATATCTTTGTGTGTGTACTATATATAGAGTTAGAGTAGAGTTTGTCCTTTAAATAATGAGAAATATTTAAGTAGAGTTAGATCTATAACCTTACTTATAGATCTTGTGGTATAGATATAACCTTATGGAATAAATGACATCAATTAATATAAGTAAGATTTCATAAGATTTAATTTTGATTACAAAGTTTATAACTGAGATCCAAAATCAGATCTATCTAAATATTTTTCTTAAATATAAAACCATCACTATATTATCATATTCTCCAACAGAGAGCTAAGTTATTGTTATTACTTCTTTTTGTTGAGTAAGTTTTGTCAACAGAGGAATGGACTTTTATTGTTAAAATTGTAAGGTACCTATGTTATTTACATAACACAATTAATTAAGTTTTGTAAAATTACTTAAATTATTAAACTAAACAGATCTCTTAGGTATCCAACAAAATATTTCTAAAGAAAATGCATAAAATCATCCTATGAGCAAATATTTCTCTAAACTCGTACAAACTAAGTATAAATTAGGCTAATATTCTTTGGCTTAATTCAACATTGAACAAAAATTTATATAAGAGGTAAATAAAGTGAAATAAAAAATTAAGAATTTAGTATCTTCAAACATGTTTTACTATTTAATTTATAGCAACAAAAATCAAGCAATTAATATCTTCAAACATGTAAAACACGTGCTTCTATACTAGTATTTGCTAAACACGCAGGGCATATTAAAGTTCAAAATGCCTGACCATTTGGATTGATAATTATATTCATTATTCTTCAAATGTTAATATTTTATAACAATTCTTTATTAAAGGCATTTTTTCACCATTTTTTATGCATATATCATATTTCAAAACATTATATTATGGTACTTATTTCGAATAATATTTTACGTAATTTCCTAAATAATGACGGTTCAAAATGAATAAGCCGATCCTTTGCAATACGTACCAAACTAAGAAATACTATGAAGTTAAACTGTTCTATGAATTTACTGCGAGGCATGAATGCTCTGATCAAAATGGCCAATATTTCTTCAAACCAACCGCTCATTGGCATAGCACAGTGATGTGAAAATCAACAGAAAACAGAAAGAAACCAACTGAACAAACTATGGACATTCAAGGACTCAAATCCTTTGAAATGCCACGGTACCAACTGATTTTCTTCCATTTTCCCCCTAAAATATGAATATCCCCCTCTGCAGTGACCTTCTCGAGCAAGAGCAACATGGCATACACCTCTATAATCAGGATTAACCTATGAAATTATTGCATAAGACATTGATTATTATCAATTTTGACTTCATTTGTACTTACAGCAGATTAAAAACCAGAGCAATGCATCTGGCTTTATTAAGACTTACTACTACTAGCTTAATTCCAGATTGCTCCTGCCATGTTTTATAACATGTTTTAAGTAGAATCTCAATCCATGACCTTACCAAACAAGCCATTGTTTGAGATAGTTTCTTAACTGAATAAACAGTAAATGATAAGGAATGAATCACTTAAAAGCAATAGAGGAAACAAACTAACAAGGAGAGATCAGCAGGAGTGATGGAATTCACACAAGTTGATGACAATTCAACAGCAAAACTGAATAAAGTAAATGAGATTGAACATGCAAAACTGAAGACATCCATAGCCCTGCTTTTTACTAGGTAAAAACCCTGTGAAAGGTTTACAAATTTAGATTGAGCATTCAAAATAGATGGCAACCTAATATTCTACTAATTATGCAAATTTGGGAAAAATCTCAAATAAATCAGTAAAATTGAATCAAAAAATTTTCATCACAAAGAGAAGTGTACCTCATGCACAAGAATCCAGTGGCCAGCCAAAATCATCTCTGATGCAGCTTTCTGAAGAGCTCTAAGCCTTTAGAAAATCTATTCAACTGTATAGCAGCACACATATTCTTCCATAAAATATCAATATGGTTGTAGACTTTCAAACTAGACCTATTGTTGCCTATAAAATAGGGAATGAGTAAAGAGCATCATATCATAAACTCAAAAGTTCCATAATAAGCAAATATAGCAATGTCGAAAGCACTATCCTCATGCTGGGTAGCATCTTAACCTTGACTCAACTGCTTCTGCATCCACTTCATTCATGTCCAAATTGTAGACGAGGTGGCACAAAAATTGGCAGTGGAGAGATTGAACTTGGGAGGCATCAGCTTGATGAGCTTATCATCAACGGTATTTCCATAGTCCTCAAGTAAGTTTTGTCAAAGTTCTAAAATGCTAGTTATAACACAGAAGCTTTAAGATTCTATAGTTGTTTTACCATTCAAATATTCCATTAGCTAACCAACGCAAGTAATACAATTTGGCATCATTCAGTCCTTTTTCCTCCCTCCCCCCAGACATCTTAGGTTTCTCGTGTGGCACTTGTTATATATGCTTGTGAAGATCAAAAGCACAATCAGAAAATCAAAAGCACTACTTGTTTGCTGCTTAATTTTCAGCATTTTCTCCCTAAATAATATTCTGAAATTTCATCTCTTCCACACTTTGTTGTGCAAGAGCAACATGACATACACCTTTGTAATCAAGATTAGCCTGTAAATTATTGCATGTAATCAAGATAATTCCTAATAGTACGAAGCAACAAATTATCTCCAATCTATTAAGAAAAGTTTCTCTTCTTTCACGATCAATTTCCTGAAAGGAAAAAAAAGATATTTCATTATATTAAAAAAAAAAAAAACAAATGCTAAACAAAAAGTAAGGTCATTAGAATTTTTTTCATACCTATCAATACCATGATGAATGACGATGAGTTTCAAAATCATTCTGTCCTTGTGCACTGTAATAGGAGTTCCAATATGGCAAGACACTTGGATGAGGTAGAAAAAATGAATTTAGTTGTCCATCTGCTGGTTGTGATGATTGGCTGGATGAACCATAATCATTATGTATGGGAGGTGGAGAATGTCGTGAAGGTTCTATATCATGATTATAGTATCCAAATCCTCTATATTGAACACTATCACCAGCACTAGTACTAGATGAAGCATGACCTTGTCCATAATAGTTAACGCTACTTGAACCAGATAAAGATCTCTCGTGATATCTCCTAATTGTCATCATAATATCTACCAGCACTAGTACTAGTGGACCTCTCAATATGTCTAGGTCATCATACGATCCATATCTAGAATAAGAGCCAGTACTAACTCCATATGATTGATCATAGCCATATACCAACCATCGATTGCTTCTATTGAAATCATCTCTACCATAGGCATGTCCAATATCCAAATTTTGTAACTGCTCATAAACTCTTGTATTTCTTTGTGAATGTGAGCGGTGAGAGGAATCACTTGAAAACTCAGTTAATTCATTCAAAAATTGGCGTTCTGCTTCTATACCAGGACGATAACCATGATCAGTATCCTGAGTAGCATAATAATTGTCGTGTCCCTGAGCCCATGACATGCTTTGGCATACTGACTATCCTGATAGTAATCACTACCTCTACTTGGTCCTTGACTAGAGTTAGCCCCTCCATGAGCACCATTATTATCAAAGGGATCTAACCAACTCAAGTTGTCTTCAGGTAGTGTGGGCTATTCATTTTCCCTAATAAGAGACATCCAATATATCATCGTCATGAAAAATATTATTTAAATCAATTGGGTTGTAAAAATCATCACTATCCCTTTGATACATCAAATTCTTTACCCTCAATCGCATGTTATAATGCAATTTCTTTAAATTTGGAGTCTCATCGCCATAATTAAACCACCATTCAGTTATAAAAAAATAAAATAATAAAACAAATTTATTTTAGAATTCAAAGTATGTTAAACATGTCAATGTTAATTAAATTTTCTTATACGTTTAAGTATAGTTTCAAACCTAGCAAATATTTTGATAACGCTTTAATTGCAGCAGCATTTCCATACGATCCTCTTCTCTCTCGAAATGTTTTAAGCTACAATAAAAAAGAAATACATATGTTGAATTTTAGAAATTGTTAGTTAAGAACTGCCTTTAGACATTAATAAAAATATTGAATCAAATCAAAATATTATTGCATCAACTTGCACGTCCACATTTGACTCTAGTCCCATGATTACTCCTTTTAATCCTTCCAAACTTCATTTGTTTCAAATACACAAGTACCAGAGTATTGAAGGCTCGGATTTAGAAAATAAGCTAAATAAAAGAAAATTATTAATTTTTTTTTAAATTTATCTACACTGACTTAAAACCTTGAATAAATAAAATAGTAGTTTGTAAACATTTAAATTACTTGCTGCATGTAGATCCGATGTAATTGATTATACCGTCTCTATTCAATCACATCCCAATACCTTTTCCAATGTTTGACTGTTTTTTTTATTGTCATCTTTGCTCTGTCCTTTGACTCATAAATGATTGGTAAAGAAAACTTATTGTCTTGATCAATAGTCTTCAAAACTTTCACAAATGGCTCTATCACTGCACATATATTTCTAACATTGCTCCAAAAACTCTCACTTAATATCAAGTCAGCCACATTTCGCGCTTCTGTCCTTCTTTTAGTGTTAGTATTATTGAACTCTATCTATTCATCAGATGTGCACATTCTTTTCAACTCAGTACAATGTCAAAGAAGACTTTCCATTGAAATGAACTCAGTAGCAAATCTTGTGATACCTGGTTAGAGTAATTCCCGATTTTTGGTATGTGATTTCATGAGATTTACTAT